>OX465033.1:10182836-10350336 GCA_949841015.1 Aplysina aerophoba
CACTTTCCCAACTGATCCATCTCCACCCCGCCCATTCCCACACCAACTACAGGTGGGAGGTGCCACCCCCAGAGAAGCTCCTTGGTCTCCTTCAGCAGCCCCTCGCCTTCAGTCACAACACCCTTTAGCTTCTGCCAAGCATTGTCGGTGAGGTCACGGTGCTCCTATTGCAAAATACAGGTGTAAGGACATGAAAGATCAAGACAGCCATGCGCTGTAAGCAGATGAATGACAAACTTGAAAGTTCTACCTACCTGTGTATGTACGGATCTTACGTAGCTACTGCACTTAACTTATAAAAGGTGCAGGTATGTACTGTACACTGTAGGTAGGTAGGATACTCTTGAATCACATTTGAGGGGATCTGTTCATTAGTGTGTACCTTTCAGGCTAACATTTGATTGGATATCACAATCATGTGACCATGTCACCAAGGCAACCACCCACTTCCTCATGTAACCCCACCTGTGTCAGTGCCTCGTAGCTGGCAACCACATTGTCTCGAACGAGGCACCATTGTTGCTCCATCTGACTCATGTCACTGCGAAAGTGGTCGACTGACTGGATGTGACCGCTTTCCACCAGTTTGCTGCCAAGCAGTTGTACCAGTTCAAACTTCTTTGCCAGCTTCCCCAGCTTCGTGTTGTAGCCCTGCACACGACACATGGTAAGTTGACTAGGAATAGGCCACAGACCACAGTTGAACAACATACCAGCGAAAAGGGCAGGATCACCTTCAGTACACCTATTGTTGTAGCATGGTCGTGAGTGTGCTTGTGTGAGTGTTTGCATGTGCAAGAGTATGTACGTATATGTAGGTTAGCGTGCGTGTGAGCAAACGTGTGTGCATATGGCTAGTTTTGTATGGTGTTGACTGTGCATTTGCATGAACAATATAGACACTTCCACTCACCCACAGACCCAACACACTCCCACACACTAACACCCACAAAGTCTCACGCACACGTGCACCGCCCCCACCCACACATACAGTATGAGACAATATAACATTATCGTACCGTTTTTGGGGCGCCAAAGGCGCCCCTATATTGTTTTCAGAAATAGGTTTTTGTATGGCTTCATGTTCGTATATATAATTATATATAATTATGTATATATATATCTGTCAAGATGGCGGCGCCGTGGGGTTCGTTGACTTTACTAAGCTATTATTCGCTTTGTCCTCACTTTCGCAGCCATTCAATCGAGTGAGAAGTATTTCAGAATACTTCTTCGTAATAGTAAACCAGCGCACAGCTTGCGCAGGACGTTTTTGTGAAGAAACAGCCGGAGAAAGAACAGGTCCGATAACAAGATGGCCGCCCCGGAGGCTTCTGTTCACCCGCTTAGAAATCGCCTTTATTACCATTTCTCCCTTTACCAAACGAACGAAAGTTGTTCACAAAGTGATTCAAGAAGGCTGATGTGGCTTAGGAGCTTTAATAACTTTTGCTTTTGAGTTACAGCTCAAATGTTACCGAGGCTGAACGGCCATTTTATTTACGTTCTAGCATGGTTTGCACATGACGAAGACTACTGCTACAGCGGTTAGCTTCGGTGCTATCCTTTCATGTGATATTTTAGATTTTGGACAGCAGCTATATATTAGTTTGTGTAGATGGTATTATTCAGGACAAGGCAACTGAATAGCTAGCTAGCTAGCTGGGTTAGAACAGTTGGCTATCAAAGTGCATGAAGCTGTGTAACTGCAGGGCTCTATCCTGTGCAAAGCATCCAAACGCGTAATGCATTTTCCCATGCAATTGCCAATTTTCCAATGAGTGTGGATGCTTAGGCACAGCTTCTTGGTTTGTATTTAAAACCCTGATGCATTCATACTTCTGCATGGTGCACCCTGGGGTCAATCTAGCATTTAAAGTGATGCTAAACATGACAAATGTAGACATCATTACTAGCAAGTAGTTCGAGTTTGGGGCGCCCCATTGGCGCCCCACGAGTTTTTTAACTCGAAATACTTGTTACGAAACGAAACAAAAACAGAACGACCTTTTCCGTTGTACGAAACACCCCACCCATTTAGACGAAATGGACGGACGATTCGTCGCTGAAGAACGATTCGTGCCCTGTTGCTGCTCCTTTGCGCCCTCTTCGCGTCCATCCATATCACGTTATCGAAGCCATCGCTGAGATGTTCCTGAGCCCACTGGAGACGCTTCACTTTATTTTGCTGGCGAATCAACTGGCAATAGGCACTGCCTCTGAGCGTCCAGCCCAAAGCAGCGCGACACCTGAGGACTGTCATGGTGTGGCCATGGCATAAAAGTAGAGCGTGCAACTGAACCGCGGTCGTTTCATCGTCGTCCCTCGTCTGCTGCTCAACGAGTGCTTTCACAGGCGCCGTCATCTTCGTTGGTCGGCCTGAACCGGGTCTTCTCTCGATGTTATTCGTCACCCTGTGCTTCTGTAGAAGCTTGTGTATACCCATTCAGTTAACTATCAAGCCCTCCTCTCGTAACATGCGGCAGATAGTCGGTGGCTTGTAGCCCATTCACGCTAAGTGGAGAATTCGTTGTCTCTTGTACCTGCTGTACACCTCTTGCCGCTTGTGAATAGCAGAAACAACAAATCCTCCCCAAAACTACCCTTTTAAACAGCACGCCTAATCGTTTGTTTTTTATGCAATCGTTTTTCCTCCGTTCTGCCACAAGGCAGTTAAACAAACAGACGAAACGAATCGTCCGTTTAAACGATTCGACCTTTCCGTATAAACTAAACCGAACCGAACCGAACCGAACCGATAACGTTATATTGTCTCATACCGTATGCACACACCTACTCATGAACCCCACCCCCACCCACACACCTGCACCCCACCCCACACACCTGCACTCCACCCCACCCACACCTGCACCCCACCCCACCCCCACCCTCACACCTGCACCCCACCACCACCCACACACCTGCACCCCACCCCACCCACCCACCTGCACCCACCCACACCCACACACCTGTACCCCACCCCCCCACACACCTTATACTTCAGCAGCAGCTTCAGATCCCCCTCTGTTGTCTGGATGGGTTCCTTTGGCAGTTTAGAGTTCATCTTGGCAGTGAAGGCCATCACCTCCTGAGACACCTGCCACGGCAGACGGCACACAAGGTTAAGGGAACTACTTCCAGTCCACTTGTTTTCGAAGCTATGACTACTGTGTAGTCATTGTATGCATGGAGCCTTGTGGTATTGATTTGAATGGTGAAAGAACAGCACAAAAGGTACGGTAGCCGCGGAAATTATGTTTCCATGCGAAGTTCGTACTTCGCGAACTTCGAACGAAGTTGGGCCGAAGTTCGTACGAAGTTGGCTCGAAGTTGGGCCGAAGTTGGCTCAAAGTTTGTTCGAAGTGGACAGTCGGCTATCTATCGCGAGTTATGGCTTCATTCAGCGAGTACAAACGGCAGAGGATTGCTTCTGATGTTGAGTGGACATACTCGATCTTCCTTCACTGCTCTTCCCAAAATCGTGGAAACGTTGCACTTCCAAGTGCGAAATTCTTTGGATTAACGCTGCAATGTTTACTCATTCGTACAAAGTAGCCCCGAACTTCGAACGAAGTTTTTCAGTGAAGTTCGCTTCGAAATGGAAACATTTTCCGCACCTACCGTATGTACATACGTATACGCAACTGTATCACTTGGGAATGTGAATTAATTCACATGTGACAAGTACGGTACGTGGAATAAAAAGGTACCGTCTATGGGCATAGGTATGGATACGGGTACGGATATGGGCGTAATTGATACAGCAGACGGGTGCTGATACGGGTGTAGTAAAGTTAGGTACGGGCGGTGGTGTGATTTTGACAGATGGCAATTGTCCTTAAATTAGACTGAATTAGGCCCGGGTCGTACTACGCCGAAAACCACGACGACGGTGACGGTAACATTTACAGTGACGGCAAAAAACACAGTGAATTGGTCACACTCAAATCTTTGTTTAGTTGAACATGGTGTCCAATTTGCTGCAAACTTCCTTCTCGTTGTATTTTTCAGGCTGTTGAGCTCCTCAGAGACGTACGCATTCAGGCGAGTGGTCGCTATGGTCTCTTTTTTCTTCCTCATCATCATTATCCCACTGAATTCTCCCAGGATGTCGGCCCAGACGTCGATTAGCTTCCTTTCAGTGTCAGAATCCCACCTCGCTCTAGGTTTCTTGCCCTGGGTCGCCATCGCTCACTTCTTCGCTTGCGCAGATCCGAAAAGGCACCTACGACTACTGTCGCCGTGAACGTTGCCGTGGCAGCCATTGTCACGTCAACGTTCACGTCACGTGAAGGCCACGTTCACGTCACGTGAAGGCCACGTTCACGTTCGCGTTACGAAACGTGTAGTGTGACTGATAAAACGTCACCGTGCCGTCGCTGTCATTTCTGCCGTAGTGTGACTGGGGCCTTACTTAAGTTGAAACGTCCAATTCAAGGACAATTGCCATCTGTCAAAATCCCAGCCAGTGTAATCCAAGACATGAGTACTAGAGGGTCTTTTACAACCACAACCACTCTTCCAGAACTCATTATACCTGAACTTCAACTCAACTGAGCAGCCAAATTTACATTCAAGAGCTCAAAAAGCACCATTTCTTCATCGAAAGAACCATTTCACAATACCGCGATTCAAAGTGGAGTACGTACCTAAAACCAGTGTACATATGTACGTATGTACGTGCATACCCTCACCTCATGGTACTCCTTCCACCATCCGACTATCTGGTTGACTTCGATGTGGACACTCTCCAACTTCTCACACAAGCGGACCCAGCCCTCCTTCAGCTGGTCCATGTCCTCATCAATCTTCTGACCAGCCTCCTCCAACACACCATACTCGTGCATTTCATTGGCCAGCGCTAGGATACCCTCCAACTCATTCTGCTTTTCATCGCAAGTGTCAGTGATGCCCTGAATGGGAACAGGTGTGCCATTGAGGGAGGGGGAGGTAAATAAGTACATCATGAACAGCTAGTTGTTTCAGAGCAACATACGCACGTACGTACATAGCAATAATTCAATACGATGCAGGACGTTAGGACCCGAAGGTCTTTGTCAACCGTAGAGTACAAGGTGGGTATGAGCCTCTACCAGATTACATACATACATCATGTTGGTCAACTGGGAGGAGCCTGAGTAGGCCCCACAACTGCAAGACATGAGGCGTGGAACTTGCATTTGGGGAGCAGGTGGTCTGGATTCATGGTTTGCAAGCAAACGAAATTTGGATTGAATGGATTTGTGACAATTGAACCACATCCAGCCAGCTATACCCTCATGCCACATGTGCTGAACAGCTCCTCTTAGATCTTTTTGGACTTGCACACGTGCCGTGCGTACATATATACATACATACGCCTTGTGTATGTACATACATACATACATACATACATACATACATACATACGTACGTACGTATGCCTTGTGTACGTACATACGTACGTATGTACACAAGACATTCAAGCATTCGAGGAGCTAGTTCTGTGTGCTGACATGACTGCGGTCAATGGCGAGATTTGCAGGGATCAAGTACAGTCAGTGACGTTGATGGTTTTTGTGGTTTTGTAACCAATCTACAGCGTTTGTGCACACAAATTCAATCCACATGCAAAACTATGTTCGTGATCATGGTACGTTTTGTAGCACTCTTTACACGATAATGTTGCCAAGCTAAACAGAACTCATTATTCAACAGCATGCAAACAGGGTCACCATACCCTTACAACACTTTAGTGCACAGGTATTCATACAATATACACTGTACATCACACGCAGCGTTGTCCCTCACACACACACACAGCAACACACACCATTACGATGCTGAAGAATGTCTGTGCCTCCTCCAGAGTTGACCCAGCGTACTCCCGGTCCACTTCGCACTCTGCCCTCTCCAACCACTGCTGGAAGAGAGAGGCGTGGTCCAGGAGAGTGGACCACTGGGCCAAGCTGGCCTTGAGAGAGGACTCCAGATCCCTAGACTGAGGAGAGACAGGAAGGTGTGCACGATGATGTGGTGTGTGATGGGGTAACTACGTACGTTGTGTGAAGCAATTAATTCTGACAATGTGTGACATATATAATGTGTGACGGTGTGGTGTGTGCAACGTGTGATGGAGTGTGACCGCGAGTACCATTCCAAACTTGCAAACTGTACGAACCACTACAATCATAAAATTAACACATATTTCTTTTCCCGTAACATACTCCCAAACACTTCAAGAGTATGTACAAGTGCCTCTGTACTCTTTTATGTGAGAGATCCAAATCTTCCTCTGAATTAGGAACACCTCTCTATACAGGACAGTCAGCTGGGTCCCAGTGGTGCCCTCTATGGAGAGGCTCCACTGTATGTATGTACGTATGTATGTACATCCGTACATACCTGTTCACAAATTTCTCTGGAGTTTGTTCTCAGGCTGCTCACCACCCCCATCACTTCCCCCTCCTCCCTGGCCCCTGCTTCCACGTAGGCCACAGCACTCTGCTGCAGTGCGTCAAGCTCACGCTCAACTTTCTCTGAGAACTCCATTGTGTGGAAGAAGTCCTAGGGTGTAGAGATTGGTACGTACATGTATGTGCGTATGTATGCACATGCACGTAGTAATTTGGGTGTTCATGAGACATTTCTGCTATTCTTACGCAGTCTGTCCACTTTGACCTGCTCCTGCTCACAATTTACCCACTCATATCGGACATATACGTACTCCACCCGTCCCTCACCCCAATCCATCTGTCACCCTCCTACATCCCCTCTCCAATCTATCCCTTTTACCCTCCCCCCACCTTCCCTCCCCTCCCCACTCCACTCCACCCCTGTCACCCTCCCACCTCTCCTCCCCACTCCACCCTTGTGACCCTCCCTCCCACCTCCACTCCCCACTATAACCCTGCCACCCTCCCCACTCCACCCCTGTCACCCCCTCCCATCTCCGCTTCCCTTCCCCTCACCTCTAATCCTTCCAGGTACTCCCTCCCCTCGGTTGGCAGCACATGGAGCCGTGGGATCTCATCCAACTCACTGGCTGCCTCCTCCAAGTGACCACTGATCAGCTGTGTGGGTGAGAGTGTGAGGGTGGGAGTGTGAGGGTGGGAGTGTGTGGGTGGGAGTGTGAGGGTGGGAGTGTGAGGGTGGGAGTGTGTGGGTGAGAGTGGAGAGAATAAGAGTGGCATTTCACTGGAGTAGTAGTGGATAAGTAGGGCAATGCAGTTTGAGCTACAGGCAAACCACAGGTAAACCACAGGTACCGGCATACTGCAACCTCAGGTACACAGGTAGATACGAAGACTACTATTATGGGCGAGTGCACTGACGTAGAACGTTAACTTTCTTCATCATTTGTACAGTAGCAGGAGAACATTCAGTGCAGATAAGGGGATGGATGGCCAGACAGGAAGAAACAAAGGGTTAAGATACGCACAAGTAAATACGTAGAAGCGTGGAGCACAAGGAGGAGGTCTTTCTAGATTAAGATACGGAGGGGTTAACGAGGTGCAGGGGAGAGTTTCTATGAGTAGGTCCCAGCGCAGTGCAGACTACAGAGACTGCACAGTAGCCACCTCTCCTACTTACTACTAAGCTCTTACCTGTACATTCCTCTTATACTCCAGCTCTGCAATACGAAGGGGAAGTTGAGAGCTGACCAATTCCCATTCCAGTTTGACCCCTTCCAGTCTAGTTTTCAACTCAGATGCAGTCTCTGTCGTACTGATGCTGGCTATGAGTCTGCCCATAACGAGCACCTTCTGTGTCTTGTGTCCCTGAACAGTCATGTTCAGATGGCGCTTCTGCAGCAGGGGAGGGGGGGGAGACGGAAATGGAAGTACGTACAAACAACAGCATTAACACAGCACAGTACAGTGCGCACAAATGTATGCACACATATGTATGTCTGTACGTAGGAACAGAAACGGTATACACAGACACTTGGGGTTAATATGGTACATGTATCATCAGCTAGTCTCGAACCCAGACCCTAACCTCCGCGTCACTACTATTGCGCAATCGTGGAGGATAGGGTCTGGTCAGATTCGCCAGGTTTTTGTGTTTGCGTGGAATGTGATGTCATCAACCGCAATTCATAGGTGACACTGAGATGGTGCGGCGCTTCACACGTCGGTAGTGCGCAAGATGTCTACAGGTGGCATTCAGTTACGGTGCACAGCATGCTCTGCACCTGTTCCCAGGCCAGGCGACCGGCGCAATCTCGCGTCAGCCTCTTCCGAGCACATCGCTTTGGAATTGAGGCGGCTTGTTGGACGTTTTTTTACCAGCGATGGCGATCTAGGCGTCCAACGACTCCTACACCTGCAGGCCCTGCTTCAGCAGAATGGAGAAGATCCTGAAGCTTCAGAAAACAACTGAGGACATTGAACAGGAGGTAATGGTGAACCTGAAGCACACCGAATATCTGTACGGCCGGCAGAGATGTCGAACTCGAAGGTATGCGCAAGTGAGAGAGCTGCGTGTCGATGACAGAGGGTCACATTGCATCAGAAAGCGTCTCCAGCAAGCGGCGAGGTGAACCTGTACGATTCTCCCTTCTGTCCGACATTAAACGGCTTTGTTAACCATAAACACCTGTTCCTGCAATCTGATTGGTTTGCCTACATTCCGACAGAGGACACAAAAACCTGGCGAGTTTGACCAGACCCTATCCTCCTCGGTTGCGCAATAGTAGTGACGCGGAGGTTAGGGTCTGGGTTCGAGACTAATCATCCAGCTATCATCAGTCGAAGACTCCATTGAATGAGTGTCACCTTCAAAGTGCTGATCAGGTCGTCCATGACCGCTTGTCTGTCACTCTGGGACTGCAGTGAGGCCACACCTTGAACGGCTTCAGTCTGCTTGACACCTTTTGCTGACTGCTCCTCACTGCCTCTTTCTTGTTGCTCCTTCTCTTCCAGAAGGGCCTCCTGCACCACCTCCTTGGTCTCCTTCAACCATTCTTCCACATCACTGAGGTTGGAGAAAAACTGGTTCCTTCGCTCTTCATATAGATCCTGTACGTATGTGTGGTCAAGAGTAGACAGAACATTCACTTATTTTCAATGCACATTTGTACTGACATTTGTACATATGCGTGTGTGGCAGCACATGTATGTGTATGTGTGTGTGTGTGTGTGTGTGTGTGTGTGTGTGTGTGTGTGTGTGTGTGTGTGTGTGTGTATGTCTGGGTGTGTGTGTGTGTGTGTGTGTGTGTGTGTGTGTGTGTGTGTGCGTGCGTGCGTGTGTGTGCATGCGTGTGCGTGGACATGCCCCACCTCCAACTGTATCAGTTCTTCACTGCAGTCGTCTGAAGTGGATTCCACCTCCTCCTTCACCTTCCTGGCTGCTTCCATCACTTGACAGTGAGTACTCACCCAACTACACACCCAGGGACAAACACGTGCACACACGTGCACACACGTGCACACGCACACACACACACACACACACACACGTACACTGTATGTACACAAGAGATGTACATGTACACAAAATGAGGTTGCATTGCACCATCTACACTGCACCTACGTACGTCTTGCTCACGTACTTGCGTATGTACGTGAGCAAGGCTTTGTATACCTGTTGTCTGCTACTGCCACTGCACATGTTTAGTGAACTGTGTAACTTTACACAATAACAACCGAGGAAGGTCGTTGTCTATCATCAATTATCTGATATCCGGTCAAGTAATTAATTTCAGGTACAGGTCACCAATAGTCTGAGCGCTTCATTACACAGTGACAGAGGAGTGGAGACACACAATGGATACGTTCCATGCGCTGGTCAGGACGGATGTGTAAACTGTTAATGAGCAAAGTTCCACACATACAAAGTGTCTACTAATTTGTGTGACCACATACCAGTAAAGCACCTCTCACACACACTCAATGAAACTCACCTATGGGCTGAGGTGGAGGGGCTGGAGGATGAAGCCACAGTATGGCTTTGGGACACTGTCACCATGACAACAAGTGGGCATGGCACATCCAACACGGACACAATCTCCTTAGACATCTGACTCAACTGAAGTTGTGTGCTCTAACATGAGAAACACACACTCCCAATGACATTCCCGTAACAAGATACACATGAAACTACCACTAAAACAGTTATTAGCACACACATTACTTTCTCCAGGGAGGGTTGATCATTCTACCACACAAGACATGCACTTGTACAAACTTCTGAGCCACTAATTGTGTCCAGTTTCCAGCCAGCTGCAAAGAAGCCATGGAAGTGCACAAGTGTGCTGGATTGAACACAATTCCCTTAGGGGAGGCCTGTTGCTAGGTTAAAGTTACTGCTCCAGCTACCTGTCACTAATCAGAGGAGGTGTTGCTAGGTAAAAGAGATGCACTGCTGCTTCTTGTCACTTGTCTACTGAGTAGCTGTTGCTAGGCAAAAGTGCTGCACTAGCTCACCAGAGGAGCTGTTGCTAGGTAACAGACATACACTGTAGCTCCTTGCCAACAGTGGAGCTGTTGCTACAGTATGTGACAATATGATGTCAATGTTCCGGTCTGTTTTTGTTCCAATTTTACAAAACAATTCGACCATTCTACGATTCGTTGCATGAAAAACGAACGAAGTGTTCGTACCAATCCCAGGAACTACATAAAGATTAGGCGCTGGCAAAAACGGCTAGTAAGCACTCGCAACGTTAGCTGGCCTTCTGACAATCGTATCCAAATCGTTCTAGATGATTGCACAATATTTCGTTCGATTTTTCCCCTTCCATTACACACTGTACACGAAAGCATTCTACAGATGGTAGAATGGAGGTCCGCGATGGGACAAGCAGTCTGAAATTGACTGTACACTGCACTCACAGCAAGGAAGCCATGGAAGTGCACAAGTGTGCTGTATCAACACAATTCCCTTAGGGGAGGCCTGTTGCTAGGTAAAAGTTACTGCTCCAACTACCTGTCACTAATCAGAGGAGGGGTTGCTAGGTAAGAGCAAGAGTCTTGTAAGGTTATTGCAACATCAGAGGAGCTATAGTCAGGAACAAGTGACTACTGCAAGAGGAAGTGTGTCCTATACTGAACATGACATACTACCCTCCACTATCAACCATGTGTGAACACAGTACACTTCTCACACTTACGCTCACTTATGTGAAACGTAGACCAATAGTGTACACAGAAGTACTCACAGGCACGCACACACAGAAACAGAATATACAGTTATTTCAGTGCTTCTAGTACCGTTCGCACTTAGCATACTGCAATGACTCACTTGGCAATTAGCACATGAGACAGTTCCAGTACCGTACATTACATGAGGGATTGCAGTGTGCAAACGGGACTAGAAACCCTGAAACAACTATACACACACACACACACACCACAGAGCACACACCTCAATCCACTTTCTCTTCTTGTCCAAGGTGGAGAAATCATCCTTAGCGTTGCTCCTGCCCTCCGTCTCCATTGCCTCCCTCACACGCTTCAGACCATCCTGAACCCTCTTCACGTTCCTCCCCAGTATGCCATCCAGACTGCAGTACAACCGCCCTTCAACTGCCACCAACTCCTTCACTGCCTCGGACAACTTGGAGCGAACGCCTTCATCAACTATACTTCCCCCCACGTTCAGCAGAACAAGACAAACATGCTGTGACGATGTTGCATACTGCTCAGATTGGAGAACCTTCGCTGAAGATGACTCTTCACTGGAGAAGTGCGGCACTGCAGAATGTGAGCCAAACGCTAGGGCCTTCTTGAGAAGTGTCTGAGGACGAGAAGAGAGCACAAATGAGGATCACGGGTGAAGAATGTGGAGGTGCACACACAGAGAGACACAGTGTAAGCGTCACAAGGATCTCTCAGGCAGGCAGGAAAGAGAGAGACAAGAGAAGGAGAGTACGAGGTGCTGAGATGAAGATGAACGGCAAGGAACATGGCATCTCCTAAAGTATACAACCACGACCACGACCCTAACCTTAGCCATGCCCATGATTGTGTATTTTAGGAGAGCCAAATGTACATACGTACGTACATACACACATCAGTTTGACCCAGCACACCTTGCTTCTGCTGATCTGCTGCAAGAGTGAGTTGTACTCACTCCCAGCGTGCTCCGACACACTCTGCACCGCCTTCTTGGCCAGCTGTGTCCAGGCGAGAACATTGTCGTGAGACACCCCAGGAAAGGTCACACTCGCAGCGACTGGGGACAAGAGACAAAGGGAGCAGTGTGAGAGGAGGAAGGAGGCAACAATGAGTACAAATGCCCACGACAGTGCAAGTACTTCCCACAAAAACAGTACGTTATGTCATTGACGGTCAAGAAAGGGCTTGCTTTATTTCTAACACTGAATCTACATGCAAACGTACTTGGATCACTCTACTCAAAAGAGGATATGGCAAGGCATCCACTATGGAGTGAGAGTGGTACAAATACCCATGTAACGCTCAGTAACAAGTACCTACGGGCGGCTCGATGATCAAGAAAGAGCTTGCTTTATTTCTAACACTGAAACTGAAACACGTACTTGGACTGGGTCACTCTATTCATACAATAAGATACGAATATTCATCTTAAGATACGAAGAGAAATCAGCAAGGTGCCCATTACCGAACGAGACCGCACACCGCACGAGCGGACTCTACCGACGAGGACTAGAGGTATTCGGACTCGCCCACAAAACAGGAGGTCGACTTCGGTTAGGTGTACGTACGTACGTTGAACGGTACGAGCATGTGGAGTGATGCTTCGCCTTGAAATGTGGAGGAAGTAGACGGAATACACAAATGCTGCCATTCTGGTGACACTTCTGCAAGTTCTGGTGACTTGGGCCCGAGAAGGACTTTGACGATACAAAGCAGCTAGCTACCTCCGGCCACTCTGAAAGCCTGTTACATAAACCAAAGCCAAATGACCTAAAATGTGAATTTCCAGTTAGAGTACTGATACACGTGGAGGTTTAAAGCTACCATCTGCAAGTACAACGACGCCAAACCAACCTTGCTCAGCCATTTCCGTGCCTCGTGGTATTCAACGGTACTCAACTGCCAGCCATTTTGTATCTGACGACTTGAAATCACGTGACCTAACCCCGCCCCTTGCGCGCCACGCTGCATGCTGAGCATGTGGATCTATGTTGGGATCTGAGTGTCGCGCAACACCACCACCTTAGCAATCAATTGGAGCGCACATCTTATGGCTGGTTATATCTGTTTGCTCCTGCGCGTTATCGTGAATGGTATTATATACACTACTTTTAGTTTAGTGTTGCCATTTAATGTCGTGTTGTACTGAAGCTTGCAATGCAGGTTACTATTACAGGCAGTTTTGTACGCAGTTGACGAAGGCCTACGTGGCCGGAACGTCCTGCAATCAGTTGCTATTGATAGGTATGTAGTTATCCATTGTCTTAAATGTCCTGCAGGTAATGTCAAGGGCCGATCGAAGGAGATTGTGAGCAAGCAGTTGAAACAGCCTTGTATCCTTCCCAGCCTTATGAGATTGCCTTGGGTTAAATGAGTTGGAGAAGGTGAGATGTGAAGTTTTCCTTTTCAGGTGGGCGTGACTGCTATCATTTGAGATGTAGATTAGACTGTTAGGACCACATGCAGTCATTGAGATAAGGGGCACCTTCAATTGAAGCACGGATGGAGTGCCAAATACAGGTAAATTTGACCGTCAATGATTGCGCATTAATGGTTGATGATCTAGGTACCATCTAATGTTAAGATTAAAGTGTTATGGTTAGGGTTAGGGTTAGTCGTTGAGATGAAGTGCACTTACATTTACAGATGTGTTTGAAGTTAGAAGTTACAGAGTAGTCACTATCAGACTAACGTGCTGTGTAGGTCTCTATGCTGTATTTAAGTTGTTATTTCAAGGTGTACGAGTATAGAGCGCTAAGACCAGCAAAATTCGACCTTCCATGATTGACTATTGATCATTGATCATGTACCATCAAAAATCGATTCTAGAACTTATTCCTTTGCAATGTATAAGAAACAAGAAAAGATGCATAGCTACACCTGATGCTAAAACTGCTGAACTATGGCTAAGTGGTGTTTAGTACCATGATATTGCACTCAGTAGACTGACTTATTCTGTAATGCCTAAATGCAGACGTTATACACATATATACCTAAAATCCAGCATAAGTTGCTATGCAGATGAATACATACATTCTCAATGTAATGGTCATAATGAATAGGCACTAGGTTACAATAATCACAGCCAGCATAAACATTGTCAAAGCCAGTTCTCTTGTCAGAAGGCTCCAAAGTTCTTCGTGTGGACCATCTCCATACTCAGCACATTTGCCCAAAATCCGATCAGTAGAATAAGGAGCATAAGAAAAGTACACGCATCAGATGGTTTGCTTCAAACTTGTGTTAAGGTGACGGGGTCACTTACTTTGCATAAACATGTTACTTTTGTATAGCTTCTAATCAGAAATTAAATGACGTGTGAATTCAGAGCTAGTAAAAGAGAGTGTGCGTTGTTTATAAATCAGTGTTATTTTTAGCGCAGTGTAGCAAGGTAAAGTACAATTCCTTGCGTACTAATGTTCAACTCATTTTGGTACTCCCACCTGTCTGACATGCTGCACATCTGCTCCTGAAGTATCCCTTCGTACAACACTTGGTGCCTTTGCACGTATCCAGTAGTCACTGTTCTGCTTAAAATTGAAGAAGTGTCTGGCCAAAAGATCAAAACGTCGCTTAACACAACAGTGAGGTACCCGTTTTCCATCTTGGAACAGTGTGCGGCTAAATGCATATGAATGGTCATGCACATATTCCACATGAGGTATGTGTGAAGTTTAGAAGGTGTGGCACAAAATTGACACCAAGAACGATCAAGAATGTGAAGTGTTTGGCATAATGCAAGTTAGACATGACAGTCACATGCCAGAACGTGATGTGGAATTACACAATGTTCTTGATTTATAAGTAGAAGGAGTTTCCTGGTAGAAATAGCTTACAAATTGCTTGATTGTTGCTGTAACGGGGCAGAACATGGAATTTAGCAAGCATGCAGTAAGCATCTTCTTCTAAATCGGGTTGGCGGGGATTGTCTCTATCTTTGTGCCTTGACGTGTCCACAGCACGAACTGACACCACGGTTGCCTTTCAAAGAGCTGTACTTGGTTGAAATATATATACGTACAGTACGCTTTAGTTGAAGCTGCCCTTTGCTGTTTAGGATGGAGCAGAAGTCGCTCAGCCACAGAGCAACATGCTGCTTCGCTGTTAGAGAGTCTTTTGGAGCCTTGTAAGGACACTTGTACTCAACCAGCCCTTGTTCACCATTGGATAGAGTAACAATGTTTTCAGGGCTACAAGGTATATACGTAGGTAGGGTTTTGAAGATCAACAACAAGACCAGAACGCATTGTAATTACCATGCCATGAGATGTAGCTAAGTAGGTCTGGCGTGGTTATCCTTATCTACCACAATAAATTCTGGGTAAGTCAGCAGGTTTTGTAAAGTAAGGACTTCACTGTCTTGGCAAATGGAGTAGAATACCTACGTCATGCAATTTGCCAAGTTGGATGCAGTTATGAGTGGGGTACCATACAGGTGACAGGTGAAGTCCACAATCGAGGTTCATGTAGTGTTGTGGGGTTCAGTGCGGATCTGGATTGCTTCCATTGTTCTCCTCTTCCAGAATCCTCGCGCTGTCCCATGAACCCGTGCTCCTTCCCAGTTGATGCTGTGGTTGGTGGTGTGGGCGTGTACGGCTATCCCGTTCTTCTCATCTCCCCTCTTTACTGCTTACTTGTGTTCACTTATTATGATCTTAGTGTTCTCTTGGTCTCCCTGATGTATACCTTGGGGCAGTCCTTGCAAGGAACCTGGTAGACCACTTCCTTCCACTTCTCTTCCGGAATCTTCTGCTTCACTCTCACAAGCTGCTGCTTCAATGTACTTTGGGGCTTGAAGATAGCTTTCACTCCAAGGGGTCCACAGGTCTTCTCTATCTTCTCGCTGAGACCTCTCACATAGGGGAGTTGGAGTGTTTCCGGTGGTTCCTCTTCGTCTGGTTCACATGTCTGTTGTCTCTGAGGCTTGGTTAGGGTCTTTCTGACCAGCTTCTCAGGGCACCCATTGGCTTCAAACACTCTGGCAAGGTGCTCCATCTCTGCTTGCCTGCTGGTGTTGTCGCAGATACGAAGGGCTCTGTCCCGCATACCTCGCATCACTCCAGTCAGCATTCTGGGATGGTGGTGAGAATGGTATGGGATGTACCGGTCCGTGTGGGTCGGTTTCCTATATATACACTGTAGTGGACAGTTGGTCTTTGCTGTGTATCATCAGGACATCCAGGAATGCAAGCCTCCCCTCTTCTTCTTTCTCGATTGTGAATTGGATGTTGGTAGACAGACATCTGGTTGAGGTGTGCATGGCTTGTTCTGCCAGATCTTCCATGAAGAGGTTGGCGATGACGGGGGATAGGGGAGAGCCCATGGGTGCATGTACCATCAATTTGTTCAAAGAAGTTGTTCTGAAAATCTTAGGCACAATTCAATGAGCTCCACCAGTTGTGGTACCGGGATGCTGGTCCTGTCCACCAGGGTTGGGTCCTTGGTCCGTCTTGCTTTGACCACTTTCAGTGCTTCATCAATCGGTACCTGTGTGAACAGGCTCGTGACGTCGTAACTGACCATTAGGTCCTCTGGTCCAGTGCAGTCTTCTCGCAGCCATTCCACGAACTTGGTTGAGTTCTTTATTGTGTACTTGGTTTGTCCTGACAGAGGGGTCAGGATTCTGGCAAGGTCTTTGGCCAGTCTGTAGGTCATTTTATCCTGCATTGGGTCTCCAATGCAGGATACAATGACCTACAGAGTGGCCAAGACATGCTTTTATTACACATTTAATGCATCTAACAGTCAACACACGTAAAAGTGACGTCAGTGTGATGGGCGGAGTCCCATGACCACCCCAAGTAGCGCTGAGTCACTGCCTGGCTCCAAGTGTGAAATTCACCAGTCACCCCTTGTATGTAGCACTGCCTAAAATTGGACATTTATGGTGTCTTGCACTATGGTTGGTAAGCTTCCCTCCAAGCAAATGGTGGGGAGTGGAAGGTCATGAGAATGGCAAGATTGTGATGTTTTGTGCTTTGGTTAATGATAATCATGAAGTGTTTAATGACATTCATTTACCCATGAATGTAATTAAGTTGTGGAAATATGGCCCACACCAGACCACCTTACCCTCAATGTGGACCACACAAGAAGCACTTCCTGGCCACTGCCTTCAGGGCATCTTCCAGTACATAGCACAGTACATGGCTTCTCCTTTTTCTGTACATGTACACTTTATGCGGAACTCTTCCTCTGAACGACCAGTACAGTTATTTGATGAGTGGCAGTGATGGAGGTAGGAGTTCCTCAGTTATGATGGAAGGCAGGTGTAGCTGATCATGGCAGACTGGAGTACAGGTGGAAGGCCCATGGGAAATCAGTTCAATTCTTTCCATCTTTGTTTCTAAAGAGGGAACGGGATTGTCAATGCAAACCATATGTTGGGGGGTTCTGTACAGCTCCTGTACACAAAGGATGCTTAAGAAGAAGCTTGGCCTATGAAAGTTGTATTGCAGTGTATAGTGAATGCATACCGGATCAGGACCAACATGGGTATGTGCTTTTGGAGTGCACAGTGCGGCATCATTGCAACGGCACACAATTAGCAAGCCCTTCAGCAAGTTGTGTTGACTACTGCATGTGGGTGTCGGGGAAGGAGGATGTGTACACTGGAGTGTATGTACACTTATGACAGTGACAATGACGGGCTAATGACCGTTGACACAAGTGCATCAGTGTGTTCATCAGTGCCTCTTGTGGTGACCATTACATGTCTCCTTCCCCAAACCTGCTGCAGGTATTGTTTGCTCACGTGAATTGGAAGGGAAGTGTCCCCGAGTTCAGTCCCAAGCAAGAAAAGTTACACGGCTGTTATTCAGCCTCTGCAGGACTGTGCTATCACGATTAGAGCACATCTCCGTATTGTATAACAAATGCATGTATGGTGTGTGTGTGCGTGTGTGTAGCACATGTCGTGTAGATCATTTGTTCGTAGTGTGTGTGCATTTGTGTTTGCGTAGACAATCACTGATTATATACAATCTGTATTCATTTGGTGAGTGTGTCATTTATGCAACATATACCAGACAGAGCTCGAGCTGGCAAAGAAATGCATCTGCATGTTTGTACATGCATGCGTGTATATACGTACAGAGTTGTTGGTCCAGACACATGTGCTACCTATACGTGCACAGTCATGGAGTCCAGCACCGTTTTCTGTAATATTGTACAATTTCAACAGTAATCTAAACTATATAATTATATATGTAAAGCATTGATATATGCTATGCATATAATTATATCTAACGTATTATAATATTATATACAATTAATCATGCATTCCTAACTGGCCTCTTGCACAAGCACGCTTTGTAAATTATGAGCATAATAAATAATTATATGTATGTAAGTATAAGTATGTATAATACATGTGCACGCTGTGACCTCATGTGTGTATGTAATTATACAATTGCATATATATATATACATTACGAGCAATGTCCAACAGTACTGGGATGTACAGTAATGTGATTTGGGGTGCATGGCAAATTCCATTGGCTCTCCCCCCCATTCTGGTTATATGCACTTCTAACTCTGTATAATTGTCACTTGCAACATTAACCACATTATGAGCACCGAACACTGCCAGGAGGGGTGCATGCATGCAGATGGCAAGTGCAGGTGCTGTGTGAATATAATTGGGTATAATTACAATACACAAGAATCCTCCAAACGTCCATGGTGTCAGTGGTGAGTGTCCAGGAAGGATACAACTGCCCTCTTAACTTCTCTGCTTCAAATTGGCTGTAAAACGAACATGAACAAAAGAAACTATAATTTATAAGATGGATGAAGAGCTGTGCACACACACACACACACACACACACACACACACACACACACACACACACACACACACACACACACACACACACACACACACACACACACACACACACACACACACACACACACACACACACACACACACACACACACACACACACACACACACACACACACACACACACACACACACACAAACACACACACACACACAAACAAACACACACACACACTGTGTTCTCTTGTACATGCAGACAATTAAGTATAAACACAGTTGTAATAATAATACACATGAATACACATACACTTTATAGATGTGTCTAGAGGGTGGAGTAAATGTATGAATGCAACCGACCAATTAAAATGATGTTTGGAGTGCAATTCAGTGCATTCCTGCATATACATGTGTATGTGCTAAGGCTTAGCTACGTACGTACATGCATCGTGCAATGTGATTGGTCCAAGTGGTAAATTTCAAGTTAGATCCAAAAATGGTGTGGAAGACAGAACTTTCTTCCATGGGTGGAGGGGCTGGCACGCCAGACTATGTACACATACACACCAGAGATCACCACAAGATGGTGGGTATTTCACACCAGTCAGTTATGCCCTGACAAAGGCTAGAGAATCCACCGTATATGAGGGAACTACCCAGAGGTCAGCGGCCATTTTCAATCATCAAACGTCACATTCCGATCATAGGCGTCGCCCACCCATCAGGCAGGCAATGGCGGAAGGAGCAGCTGCAGGGGAGGGTGAGTCTGTCTGTGAGTGAGTGTAACGTGCGCAACGGTCTATAAAACGTGTAACTAACAAACGTATGTGAGTCTATCAGTTTCAGTTTACTGATACGATTTGTTCTTGTTGTTACGAGTTGTTCTTGGTTCCTTCTTCAGATGGCCAGAAAAGACAACTCGGTAGACAGTTACTGGACGCATGTAAGCGTAGAAACTGGCAGGAGGCAAGGAGCCTCATAGTTAAGGGTGAGTGGACCAAAGCCGAGAGACACCGTGAAGTAATGTTCAGTTAATGTCGCCCAGCAATCGTCGGACGTTTCTGCCCATGTTAGCTACGTAGCTACCAGCTCACACGGCTACGTAGCTACCAGCTCACACAGCTACACAGCTAGCTAGCTACAAACTCCACCTCTCGGTACTAGTCTAAGATGTTGGCACAGTGATTGCAAGGGTAGTCTTGTGAACCAGAATCCACCCGTCTGCCAGCCAAGTAGCTATCTGTGGAGAGGTGGAGTCTGGTTCAGGGACTAATGCAAGGGGGCACCATTGACTCGTACATGTTTAGGTGATATGCGTGTGGAGTTGAGTTTATGACACCCAGATGCACCGGTAGGTATGACACCATCATCTCCCATTTATACGATTTGTGACAAATTCAAAGTGTTTTCCATCTTGTTCATTATGTCACTAGTCTTACACCACCACCCTCCCCACAGAAGGGTGCAGTGGACTTTAGGCTTGTAGATGTGATCACCACGAATGCACCATAAAGTGAAGACAACCCATCGAATTCTAGCGCAATGGCTCTATTAGAAACACCTTTGTATCGTCTCCCATTTGAATGACTTGGCAAATTCTAAGTGTTTATTACTCTTTCCATCTTGTTCATTATGTCACTGATACCCAACAAACTAATGATGCTGCCCTGGACATGGCAAAACATGACAGTGCATATACGGTAGCTATTTGGTTCAAATTACGTATGCGGATGTTGAAACTGACAGTCAAGTAGCTGTCATCGTGGGTGACTAGAGCTTCTATAGTGTGTGTGTGTGGGGGGGGGGGGGGGGGGTAGAGGGGAGCATTAGTACATGGCACAGTGGTGGAATGTTGTGAATCTAGAGTTTTTAGAAACTCCGTCTGAAAAATAAAGACAAGTCTTATTTCCCTTTGGCCAGCTAAGCTCGAAAGTGAGAGGACTCAGCCCCTTGCTCTTTTAGGCTGATGTCTCCTTCCTTCCTTCCTCCACTCTGCCTGCGGCCATGCACATCACACACAAAGGGTAGTCTTGTGAGCCGGACCCCATACTTTTGTCGGTCTTTTTGCATTTTGCTGGTGGGCTGTGCTCCACTGTATAGATAATACTGTATTTCTTGCTGTTCTTTCAGCCGATGCTCAGCTATGTTTAACCTTTTACAGATTCATGAGTTGCAAGATTGTAAGACAATAGCCAAGTCTATGAATCTGTGCACATTCAGACCCTTTCTTCTTCTCATCCAATTTCGCATTGATCAATTGTATGTCAACCTGATTTCTATATAGTTCCATTATAACATCAATTTAATGTTAAGAGTAACAGGTACTGCAGCATACCCAGTGCTACACATGCATGTCGTAGGTGAATGTGTGACAATGTTTGGAAGTTTTCTCTTTGCCATGTTTGCTCTTGTTTAGGTTTGTTTACGTGTACTCTTGTCTTCTTTTGCAGGTGCACATGTCAACACAAAAGGTGAATATCAGCAGACTCCACTGCATTGGGCTGCCACGTGGGGCAGTTTGAAAGTGGTACAACTCCTTCTAGAGAAGGGTGAGTTTGCTTTTATTTCTAAATTGTTCTATTAGAGTTTGATAGTCCTGTTTAGGGACATTTTTATGCTTTGAAAGAATGCAGAATGTCACTATTCTTGTGTGAAGCGCATTGATCTGCTAGATTTGGGGTCTTTGTAATTTCTTAGGTCAAAGTGGCTCTGTCCATGGATAATGGAGATGGTGGTGTACCTATAATTATGGCTAATGTTAGTGTGTCTGTGTGTGTGTCTGCGTGGGGTAAAGGAGGTGTTATTGTCCATAGAATGATATGGAAATTAATGAACTTCTTGTGGTATGTGTACTGAAGGTTTTGGGAACTCGACGTTTTGACACTGTGGGCATGTGAACTCACTCCTGATTGGAGCACATCACTACCACTGCAGGCTAGGTGGTGCTGGGGACAATTGTTGGGATTATTCAATATAAATTTGAATCTTGGCCAATTTGAATGAATTTTTCAAGCTTTGAATACATGTTTAAATTGTATGTAAAATATACACATATGATTGCATATTATAGATTAACTCTTCCACGCAGAACGAATGAATGTTATTGTTCCTTAGGCTAATAGAATTTGGCACTTGATAAAATGGCGATGCTGACATCAACATACCTGCTTGCTTTGGGGTCTTCTTAATATCGTGGCTCAAAGTGCACCATGGATAATGGAGATGCCTATACGTAGCTTATGCTGGTGTGTGTATGTGTGTTTTGGTGCAGTGGGGGAGGATTTAGTTAGTCTCGAACCCAGACCCTATCCTCCGCGGTTGTGCAATAGTAGTGACGCGGAGGTTAGGGTCTGGGTTCGAGACTAGGATTTAGTGTCCATGGAAACTTTCCCATGCAGAACGAAGTTATTGAATTGCCGTTCGTCCCTAAGGCAAATAAAATTGTGCAAAAACACTTAATAAAATGGCTGTTCTGTGACGATTTGCCCACTTCTACACACCTCATGTATTCACTTAATGGGTTGTCTGGTTAGATATGCTTTTACACTCACTGTATGACCTAACCAAACTGCTCTGACCCTTTTCAACAGGTCTCATTGCAATGTGGTGGTGTACGTACATGTAAATGGGTTATTATTACTGGAAATTTTCTATAAAGTTGTCGGCGGGAAGCATTTATCCATCACAGTCATGTAATATTACTTTTTCTCCTCTTACCCTCATGTCAGATAATCATAGATGGAATTGTGTAGTTGATAATTAAGGTTGTCTTTAGGTTTACCTCATGAGTACACAATGCCCACAACTCTTAAGTATTATCGCCCTTGTTTTGCCGCATTTCATAAACTGTATAAAGACTTACAGTGCAGTGAGCAAATATACACACTAACGTTCTGGGGACAATGCCTTGAATACTCTTGTGTGCAATCACAGTGAATGTCTAGTGATTGCTGTGTATGAGAGCATGTGTGTGCTTTCAGTGGAGATGGAAGCGGTTGTCTTCTAGGAATACTTGCAGTGTTAATTGATGAATTGATCTTGTGAACATGTACATAGCAGAATCAATCAATCAATAGCAACTGATTGCAGGACACTTCAACCACATGACGAAGGCGTCCTTGACCAAACATCCTACCATATTGCTATTGATTGATTGATTCTGCTACATAAATGCTCATCAAGATCAATTTGCCAGTTGTCACAACGTAGCAATGAGCTTCTACTATATCACATACAGTGTTGGATGTTCAGCCTGTGACAATGCTGACTAGCACTTCATGCACTACTGGTAGTGTGCTCTGTACAACATTGGCTCACATACACAAAGCTGTATGGAATGCCATTGTATGCGAACTCATAACCTGTCAGTGACTGCACAATTTCTGGTTAACTGTGAGGGACATGCGACCATTTTTGATCCCAGCTGCACACTCCAGTGTACAGTTGTACTTCCAAGACAGCTCACAACACTCTTAGATGCATTGCCATGGCTTCTTTAAGGGTCTACTGTTTACTGTTATTGGTGTACCTGTTGCATGTGTAGGACATTTGTGAGGTGCTTCCAATCTTGTGGTATGTCACTTATGTCTGTTGTGTTTATGAGTGCAGCTGTATGCAAAATGCTGTGCTCAACTTCATAACGAAATAAACAGACTATGCCCCCCATCTCCAACACTGTCTGTGGTGGAAATAACAGTTTTGCTTGCTTGGGGAAATGATGCTAAAGTGTTCTGTCAGTCTACTAAAACACTTTAGGATCAGGTACCCATGTCTAGTAACAATAGTGATTGCATCAAGTAGAAATCAGTACTTAGGTACACTGTATACAGGTACACTGTACTAGCACATTCATGTTTTGATGCTTTTAGGATGGTATATGCTCTAACCGTCCTCCCCTCCTCCCCCTGAGAATACGCAGTATATAATGGGATTTGAGTGGAAATCACTGTTAATTTCAGTATACATTTCCGGTTATGGAAGAAAAATGGCCGCTCATTGGGTGTGCTACAGAAAGGTCTGGTTTTCGTTGCAGCTGATATTTCTGCTATTATTTTAATTGTATCAGTGAGGAGTCGACCTCAGACAGCGAAGCAAACCTTTTTAACGAATGCCTGACAGTTGAGAGGTTGTTCCCCAGTGTGGGAGGGTGTGCCCAGTGTGGGAGGTGTGCCCCAGTGTTGAAGGGGGTGCCCCAGTGAGTGGGAGAGAGTTCTGCAGTGTTGGAAGGTGTACCCCAGTGTGAGAAGGTGTGCCCTAGTGTTGAAGGGTGTTACCAATGTGGGAGGAAGATCCCCGGTATGGGAGGGTGTGCCCCTGTGTGGGAGAGTGTTCTGCAGTGTTGGAAGGTGTGCCACAGTGTGTGAGGGTATGACCCAGTGAGGGAGGGTGTGCCCCAGTGTGGCAGGGTGTTCCTAGTGTGGGATAGTCTAGCTGCTAGACCCTAGTTTGTCTTCGTGTGTGGGGGCAGAAGAAAAGTAGGGTCTAGCAGAATGTGTAAATTCCACACCTCGCAATGAACACCTAAAGGGGTGTTTATTGGTAACAGTAAGTGTGGCATACCATGTTCGTGTGATTCCAGGTGTTCCAGACAGTGTAAACGCCCTTCACTGCAGAGAAATGGTGCAGCAGAGATTTCATTGGTCGGCGGGAGGTGTGGAGTTTACACATTCTGCTAGACCCTACTCTTCTTCCGCCCCCACACGCGAAGACAAACTAGGGTCTAGCAGCTAGACTATCCCACACTAGGAACACCAAATAAGTGACTGTGTTACTGTTATTATATGAGTTTCTTGAGAGGGTATATATAGATGATCTCCTTAAACTCTCTCGTGCATACATAACTTTATTGTATGTAAAACAGTGGAGACACATTGTGGGGACATGCTACATATGTATATGCAAGTCAGGCTTTTATCGTCTACTCATATTGCCTCATTGAAGGTCATAATCACATCACAGTGAGATTGGCTTCTTATAATTTTTTGTCTACTCATATTGCTTCCTTAAATGATATAATCACAGTGAGAGTGGCTTGTTATAAAGTGTGTCTTGAATCTGATGACACTAGCGTATTGTTTTGTAGTAGTCTTGAACCCAGTCCATATTTCCATTTCTTGTTATAAGGTGTTTCTTGCGGTTTACCTCACAAGTACACAGTGCCCCCTTTGTATATAAAAGTTGTATCATTGACAGCGAGCCTGTCATCGTCTGTGGACAGTGCAGTAATTGGTGCATGTCTAAGTGTGTCAAAGGAGGTAATCTCGTCAGAATATTCAGTGAAGTATAGTGACTCAAGATGCTAGTCTGGATACCCTGTGTTACTACTCTTACATCTCTTCCTTCCTGATAGGATGCTTTAGAATTAGTTTATTCATGACAACTTAATCAAGTGCCTAATCTACGTAAGTGGGCACTGCAGCATAATCCTGATGACACTAGTATATTGTTTTGTAGTAGCCTCGTACCCAGTCCCTCTTTCCATTCCGGCCTTTGTTCGAAGGGGGAAATAGGACCTGGTGACATTGGTCCCTTATGTAGGTAGGGTCGAGCATTCAACCTGTGACAATACTTGACTATAACACTTCATACATTGCAATCACATGTTCATTAGCACAGACTGTTTGCTGTTAGCCAGAATAGTGGAACCACATTTAGGTGGTGATGCTGTGCTATATAGTGTTAGTATTGGTATGTCAGTGGGAAGCCTGTTAAGTTCTAACGTGACGACAATTAATTAATTAATGCAATACAATATTATTCCAGATAGAACACTATTACCCCATTAGGAGAATTGGCCTAGCTGATTGCTGTGGGTGTGCCCCAGTGTGGGAGGGTGTTCCCTAGTGTGGGAGAGTGTGTCCCAGTGTGGGAGGGTCTGCCCCAGTGTGAGGGTGTGTGCCCCAGTGTGATAGGGTGTGCCCCAGTGTGGGAGGGTGTTCCCTAGTGTGGGAGGGTATTCCCTAGTGCGAGAGAGTGTTCCCTAGTGTGGGAGGGCGTTCCCTAGTGTGGGAGGGTGTGGCCCAGTGTAGGAGGGTCTGCCCCAGTGTGGGAGGGTGTGGGTGGCATTAATAAATATGTCTAGGACCATGTGGGAAGGCGTGCCCTCTGTGGGAGCGTGTGCCCGAATCTAGGAGGGTGTGCCCCAGATTTGGAGTGTGTGTCCTGTGTGGGTGCGAGTGCCCAAATCTAGGAGAGTGTGCTCCAGCGTGAGAGGGTGTGCCCAAGTCTAGGAGGGAGTGTCCCAGTGTGGGAGCATGTGTCCCAAGTGTGGGACGGTGTGGATGGGTTTGATAAATATAGTACCGTGGTATTTCTTGAAAACGCATTGTGATATGACTACAGACCTACTACTGGGGCAGCTGACTTGCAAGCAGCTCTCAATAGCATGCTGCAAAGTTCATAAGATCTTTTAAATGGTAAAAATAGCATTGCTCAACCGTATACACTGAAAGAGAGTCCTTAGCAATATAACTAGTTACTGTGTGTCTGTGAGCTCCTTCCATTTTGCGCCTTTTCATTCATACGCTACACGCGACGCTACCAACACCGACCACAACTGCTACCGAGTCTTGAAGCATTCGTTGACTGCCAGTACAATCTTTTACTTCCTGTGCAGAAGCAAGCTACAAAGCAAAATGCCCGCCCCAGTGTGGCAGGGTGTGCCTAGTGTGGGAGGGTGTACCTAGTGTGGGAGATGTGCCCAAAGCTAGGAGGGTGTGTCCCATTGTAGGAAGGTATTCCCCAGTGTGGGAGGGTGTACCTAGTGGTGGTGATGTGCCCAAGTCTAGGAGGGTGTGTCCCATTGTGGGAAGGTGTTCCCAGTGTGGGAGGGTATTTCCCAGTGTGGAAGGGTGTGCCCCAGTGTGAGTTGTGTGCCCCAGTGTTGGAAGGTGTGTCTAAGTGTTGGAGGGTGTGGCCCAATGTGGTAGGGTGTGTCCCAGATTTGGAGGGCGTGCCCTGTGTGGGTGCGTGTGCTGAAGTCTAGGAGAGTGTGCCACAGTGTGAGATATGGATGGCCTTGTCACATATATATACTCATGACGGACACACAAGTGCATCTGTGTGTTCATCTGATTACAGGACGCTTCAGTCTATGTGGCTGAAACGTCCTGAAACCAATTGCTATTGATTTACTGATTCTGCTGTGTATATGCTCATCAAGATCACAATTCACCAGTTGTCACAACATAGCAATGAGCTTCTACAATATCACATACAGTGTTGGATGTTCACCCTGTGACAATGCTGACTAGCACTTCATGCACTACTGGTAGTGTGCTCTGTACAACATTGGCTCACATACACAAATCTATGGATTTCTATTATATATGTGTACACATAACCTACCGAAAGTGACAGCACATTTATTGTCTGACATTTGGTGTGAAGTGTATGCGCATATAGAGATACTACTTGTAAACTGTGAGAGGGACATGCAACCATTTTGATCCCAGCTGCACAATCCAGTGTGCAGTTGTGCTTTCAAGACAGCTCACAACACCCTCACTTGAGGCATTCAGTGTATGCATTGCCATGGCTTCTTTAAGGGTCTACTGTTTACTGTTATTGATGCACCTGTTGCATGTGTTGGACATTTGTGAGTGCTTCCAATCTTGTAGTGTATCACTGTATGTGCCCATTGTGATTGTTGTGTGTAAGTGTAGTTGTGTGCACGAAACTACGCTCTACTTCTGATTGGACAATGCAGCTTATGCACACATTGTTTAGTAGTGGACTTGTATGTTGTGTATATAATGACTTTTATAGTGGGTAGTAGACTGACTGACTGTTGAAAGAACAGTATGCCACTTTGAATCTTCCTCATAATTATAGCAGTGTACATGCAGTGGGTGCCTTGTTGTGTCATCTGTTGCATCCCGTTCACTACAGGTGCTGATACAGAGGTGCAAGACAATGCTGGGTTTACTCCTCTCATGTACGCCTGCTCTGAAGGCCATAAAGATGTGGTTGCACATCTTTTGGAGCATGGTGAGCAACTGCAAATTTTTGTTGGCACGCTGTGTTAATTTGTTTATGATGAAAAGACGAAAACAAAGAGTGTATATTGTGCGAGGGTGAGGGGTCATGTGATTGTCCCAACTCACTTATTAAAGATGCAATTTAACATGCTAAAAAGTGTGGTTGCACATCTTTTGGAGCATGGTGAGCAACTGCATTTTTTTTCGCATGCCGTGTTAATTGTTTATGATGAAAAGACGAAAGCAAAGAGTTTAAATTGTGCGAGGGTGAGGAGTCATGTGGTTGTCCCAACTCACTTATTACATGAAAGATGTAATTTAACATGCTAAAAAGGTTTCTCAAAATTGGTAGTAAATTTATCTAAATTACAACAATAAAAGCAGAAAATAGTGCAAGTTTATACTGAGATCATTTTACTGAGCATTTAGAGGTATAGGCTATGTGGTTCGAGTGAGGCTGGAATGACCAAACCACCCGCACCACTCTTCTACACACATAGCACTTTGTAATAGTGACTACCTTATAGTGGCGTGGTGCCAAAACGAGCTATAGAATTAACAGTAGCTAATTATGTTACCTGTATGAATATCATGACATCATACATAATATTTTAACAATTTGGCTGCTTCGAGCTTAATGAACGTTTCACATATTCGCCATGCACGAGACAGCATAAGCAGATCTAGAGGCAAGAAACTTAGTCATGGAGGAATGATGAGAAAGCATTCTGATGGTATCGTCTGTAGTGCAGTAACCGTAATATACATCTCATTATTTACTGCCGTGTTTGAAACTCCCCTTTCTATGCCTCTGATAGGAGAGGGTAGGAAGGTAACAATATGTGACTGATGGAACGCAGAAAGACAAGGCATGAATTTCTTGAGGTTACGTATCGATGATCTCATAGAATTCTCACTTGCATGCAACGGTACATTTACAGTCTGTAAGATAGTGTCCACACATTATGGGGACATGCAAGTGAGAATTTTATGAGATAGTCTATACGCAACAGAAGAACAGAGTACAGCAAGGGCAAGGGGACATTGAATGCACACAAACTCTGAAGACAACCTACCAATTAGATGAGTCCCTCCATTATGATGTTCAATGAGGCACGTCATCCCCTTGTTGTCTACTCATTTTGCCTTAGGTTGTCTTCAGAGTTTGTGTGAATTCAATGTCCCTTTGCTCTTCGGCATTTTGATGCATGCATGATGAAAAGACGAAAGTAAATACTTTATATTGTGCGAGGGTGAGGAGTCATGTGGTTGTCCCAACTCACTTATTACATGAAAGATGTAATTTAACATGCTAGAAAATTTCTCAAAATTGGTAGTAAATTTATTTATATTACAACAATAAACGCAGAAAATAGTGCAAGTCTATACTTAGGGCATTTTACTGAGCATTTAGAGGTATAGGGCTATGTGGTTCGAGTGAGGCAGGAATGACCAAACCGCCTACGCCACTCTTCTACACACATGGCACTTTGTAATAGTGACTATATACCTTGTAGTGCTGTACAGTAGCTAATTATGTTACCTGTATGAATATCATGACATCATACATAATATTCGCGCGAGACAGCAAAACCAGAGGCAATAAACTTATTCATGGAGGAATTATGGGAAAGCATTCTGATGGTATATTCTGTAGTGCAGTAACCGTAATATACACCTCATTATTTACTACTGTGTTTGAAACTCCCCTTTCTATGCCTCTAGTATGAGAGGGTAGGAATGTAACTAATATTTGACTCATGGAATGCAGAAAGACAAGACATGAATTTCTTGAGAGGTTGCGTATAGATTATCTGATATAATTCTCACTTGCATACGTACAACGGTACATTTACAGTCTGTAAGATAGTGGGTACACATTATGGGGACATGCAAGTGAGAATTTTATGAGATAGTCTATACGCAACAGAAGAACAGAGAACAGCAAGGGCAAGGGGACATTGAATGCACACAAACTCTGAAGACAACCTACTAATTAGATTAGTCCCTCCATTATGATGTTCAATGAGGCACGTCATCCCCTTGTTGTCTACTCATTTTGCCTTAGGTTGTCTTCAGAGTTTGTGTGAATTCAATGTCCCTTTGCTCTTCGGCATTTTAGCACATGTCGTGCAATATTTCGTATATTGTAAAGATATTTCAGTACAGTGGACATGAATACGTGCAGACTAATGTTGTGAGGACAATGCCTTGAATCGTTTTGTGTGTAATCACACAGTGAATGTCTAGCGATTGCTTCATGTGTGCATCATATGTTGTTGTCTGGTGGGAACCATAAAAGAGCCTTACCATTAAAGCTGAGGTATGCAGAGGATTATAATTGCAGATGATAATTGCCATGACGTCACTTCCAGCGACTGGCTCTGGCAACCAAAACCTGGCTTAAGTATAAGAAAGATGGGAAACAGTACCAATCTTTGAAGCTTGTATGTGGCTCAGATGTACCGTTTACTCTAGAGATTGGGGCGAATTCGTTATATGTGTAGAATTTGTTATTACTATTTTATACGTATGAAATAAACATACTTTGGCATATGAATTAATCTTACAGTGGAAGATAGATAAGCTCCAACCAGAATTTCTTCACTGGGACGATTTACTGCCAGCATATCAGTATTGAAGAGACTGCATAGCTAACAGAACGTGACATCCTTGGAGTGCCTCTAAGTAAGCCTCTTGACAATCACAAGATCCCTAAAGCTGAAAGAGTGGCTTTTGTGCATAGGAATTGAGGGGTAATTGTCTTGGAAGAAGGATAGTGGCTATATAGGTAGCCCTGCATCAGCCCAAACTCTGGCTGTCTTCCAACACACTGAACTGAACGAGACTGCCCTCCACACTTCATGAAACACCTTTCTGCACTCTCCCTTGACCGAAAGTCGTTCACAGACCTCGCTGTAAAGTTGTTGTCTTTTCTTTGCACTTACTCGAGTGTGTCAAAGCTTTGTGTTTTTAACATTGTTTGCTAAATTAGAGTAAAAGGTACATCTGAGCCACACGCGAGCTTCAAAGATTGGTACCGTTTATTACTGTTCCCTTACATAAGTCACGTTTTGGCTGCCAGTGTCGCCGCTGGATGTGATGTCATACCAATTAGTGTCTGCTGCATTCCTTGCCTCCTTAATGGTTTTCTCAATCGTTTGTACATAGCTCTAGGAAGAGAGTCCTGAAATAAGTTACTGTGTCTGTGAGCTCCTTCAATTTTGCGCCATTTCGTTCGTACACGCGATGCTACCGACTCTTGAAGTGTTTGGTGACTGCCGCACGATCTTTTACGACGGATACAGAAACACACTACGAAACAAAATGGCCGCCCCGGAGGCTTCTGTTCATCCCGTTAAAAATCGTCTTTGTTATCTTTTCGCTGTCTACCCAACGAACGAAAGTTGATCACAGAGATGTTCAAGAAGGATAATATTGCTTAGTAGCTTTATTACAATCTTGCTTGCAAGTTATAGCTCCAAATGCTACTGAAGCTTAATGGGGTTATTTCACGGTATAATAGGTATCCGATTTCCAAGAAACGATCGAGCTATCATATAAACACTTTTCATCAGACTACTCGGTCGATGTTGTACATGGTATGGGACATCTGGAAGATATTCTTCGAATTATGCAATACCATTCCTGGGCCAAATGTTGAGTGATATTGAGGAAAAAAAGGTCCTAGGTGCTTATATTCATTACTATTTGATTAAAGTGGCTTTGTCCATGGATAGAGGTGGTAGTGCATGTACATATAGATTGTGCTAGTGCGTTTGTGTACATGTGTCTGTGTGAGGTGTGGGAGGCTTTATTGTCTATGGAATGATATGGCAATTAATAAACCTCTAGATGTATGTGTAAATAGTCTTGGAAAGTCGATGCTTTTAACACTGTAGGCAAGTGAACTCACTCCTGATTGGAGTACATCACTACCACTGCAGGTTAGGTAGTACTGGGACAATTGTTTAGATTATTTGGGGTAAACTTAGATGTTGGCCAAATTGAACGAATGTCTCAAGCTAGGTATGAAAGAACGTTTAAACTGTATGTAGAATATGCACTTATCTTTGCATATTAACTTTTCCATGCAGAACAAATTCGTTGAATTGCTGACTGTTCCATTGGCTAATATAATTTGGCACTTGATAAATGGCCGATGCTGGCATGTATGTACCTACTTGTTATGGGATCTTCTTAATTTCATTGCTCAAAGTGGCTTGGTGGATAGTGGAGAAGCCTATATGTATAGCTTACGCTGTGTGAATGTGTTTTTGTGCAGTGGGGGAGGCGTTAGTATCTATAGAAACTTCCATGCAGAACAAAGTTATTGAATTGCTGTTTGTCACTCAGGCAAGTAGAATTTTGCGAAAACACGTGATGAAATGGCTGTTCTAGGATGACTTGTCCACTTCATATGCCTTTGTCACAACAAAGCAATGAGCTTCTACAATATCACATGCAGTGTTGGATGTTCACCCTGTGAAAATGCTGAATAGCACTTCATGCACTACTGGTGTAGTGCTCTGTACAACATTGGCTCACATACACATTCCCATTACATATGCGTAATGTACGGTCGCCTATTATGGCCAGTCGCCTATTATGGCCAAATCGCTGCAACTGGCCAGATAGGCTCATTGCAACAGCTCCTTGCCACAGCGTGAGTGAACGAAGTGAGCTTTCAAATCGATTTGGCTTCGAGTAGTATCGCCCGAGAGTGGGCGCGTCACCTTTTCCCGACTACCTCGATCGTGCGATGGCCTGCTGTTCGACTTAGAAAGAAGGCATGTCTCTCTTTGGTGTTTCAGCAGATTCTCTATCAATTGCAGCACAGTTTCGTAGGTGGGCAAGGTAATCACCCTTGGCTAACCGGAATATAGCGGTCATTGAACACTGACCTTTTATTCCTTTACATTAGAATCCCACGTGGTTCTTGGTAGTTCTTCTACCTTCAATTACTCTGATATTATGGAGTCCTGTGTCAGCTAATAGCTTGCAATTGTGCTATAAACTACAGTACACTTACACCGTAGTTAGGGTTTCATGCAGGATAAAAATTGAAACGTATGTCCTTTTGGTTGCCCTGATATGACATGAATGAAAATTAGTGGCCATAATAGGGTTAAAGTAACCAAATATGGACACTTTTGGCGTGGATGCGAGAATCATCCTTGTTGGCTCACAATGAACAGATGCAATGCATCGCTACCACCTGTGGAAAGAGGAAGGATAGGACTAACCACCATATGCAGAGCAGACAGCATGGTTCTTCTTGGTAAAATAATTGATGGAAAACCCAAAATAGTGGCCATAATGGGCAACTGTACGCTACACATAACCTACCAGTGACAGCACTTATTTGTCCGACATTTGGTGTTATCTGGAATTGAGGGTGTTTCTAAATGTGAATCATCAGTCTGAATCTGTGCATTGCCACACTTTTGTATCTTGTGTGAAGTGTATACGCATATACGTATTACAGTTGGTTCCAGCTGTACCCTTTACTATCTAGTACAGTTCTGCTTGCAGTCTAAAAGCACTGATAAGCTGGCAGTACATCGTTCCCTGAAGAAACGATACATGCTAGTGGGAGATTCAGTTGGAGCTTATCTGTCTGCCATGTTCTGTGTGTCATCATTGTTGTCACTCATCACTGTATTATAGAGGTAGACACTCTGGTGGGAACCATAATAGACCCTTAACATTAAAGCTGAGGTATGCACAGGCTTGAAATTACAGGTGATAATTATCATGACATCACATCCGGCGACTGGCTCTGGCAACCAAAACCTGGCTTATGGGAAAGATGGGAAACAGTACCAATCTTTGAAGCTGGTGTGTGGCTCAAATGTACCGTTTACTCTAGAGGTGGGACGAATATTCGAATATTCAGTATATTCGAATATTAGCTAACATATTACATAAAATATACTTTTGCCTTTTCGCATATTTGTTATATGTATAGAATTCGTTATTACTATTTTATACGTATGAAATAAACATACTTTGGCATACGAATTAATCTTACAGTGGAAGATAGATAAGCTCCAACCAGAATCCCCACTAGTGTGAATCGTTTCTTCAGTGGAACGGTTTACTGCCAGCATATCAGAGCTTTTGGACTGCAAGCAGAACTGTACTTCCACCGTAGATAGTGCTGGGTTCAGCTGGAACCAGATATATGCGCTTCGAATACTTTTTTGTCTTATCAGCATATGCAAACCACAATGGCTGTACTACACTATTATGTACGCCATAGCAGAATTGTGTCATCATTCCGAATATTTGTCGAATAATTATATAGAACAAATATTTGAATGCAAATTTTAGCATTTGTCCAAACTTTAGTTTACTCTAGTTTAGTTAAAAGTACATTGACATGCCCAAAACCTGTGAAGCAGTGCAATACATTGAGCGAGTGCAAAGATCTAGGTCCTAAGGCGGAGCAACTAATTTTGAACCGTATAGAAGAGACTGCCTAGCTAACAGAACGTGACATCCTTGGAGTGCCTCTGAGTAAGCCTCTCAATAATCACGAGATCCCTAGAGCTGAAAGAGTGGCTTTTGTGCGGAAGGATCAAGGCGTAAACATCTTGGAAGAAAGATGATGGCTATATAGGTAGACCTGCATCAGCCCAAACACTGGCTGTCTTTCAACTTACTGAGCCAAACGACGACTCCCTCCTCACTTCATGAAACAACCTACAGTTGTCACACCTCACTCACAGTAATGGCATTGTCAGTGAATGTGTAAATTTGCATCCTGTGTGTGTGTATGTGTAATTAGGGCAAAAGGTACATCTGAGTCACACGCTGCCGTCAGATGTGATGCCAACCCATTAGTGACTGCCTCCTAATTTATTGGACTACACACGTGTGTACATAATCAGTGGTACTGAAGGACCTTGTTTCTATTGAAATAAGGGTAAACCACCAATTTTATTCTAGGCTGAGCTTCAGACTGAGGCACTCAGCCTCTGCTATTCAGAGTTGGGAGGCTCAAGCCCCACCTTGTCTTATTCCATGTCCAATGACCTAGATGACAGGTCTGCCATGCTATTGCGTCCAGCTGTATGTGAGTAAATGGTAATGGCCTAAGTATTAACTAATGAGTGCTGATTGGAATGCTGGATTAATTGCTGCCTTGCAAGATGTATCCCATCCATGACTACCACCTTTACTTTTCCTCTGCAGGTGCACAGGCAGATGTCCACAGTTTGCAGATTGTCATCACGGACCAAAATATATCAACTGCTAAACTGCTTATAGAGAAGGGTGATTCCAAATATTTCACACACAGCAACGAGTTGTTTATACTTACTGGGTTCATGCTTAAATGTTTGCCGAGTTCTGGGGGTGTATGCCTAAGGGTGTGTGTGTGTGTGTGTGTGTGTGTGTGTGTGTGTGTGTGTGTGTGTGTGTGTGTGTGTGTGTGTGTGTGTGTGTGTGTGTGTGTGTGTGTGTGTGTGTGTGTGTGCATGTTTCTGACGCTCATGATACATTTTTATGGGATAGCTACCAGAGCCCATAATTGGTACAGGCTTTCTCATAATTAAATCGTTCTGAAGTGACTACGACTATTTAACAGTGGAATTTATCCGTATTCACTTTTTTGGACTTTATGTGCTACGCAGATCATGAATGTTATACATATGTGTATGCAGCCATGGTTGGTAGTGTAATGCTGTGTGGTGCTGGGTCCACGTTTTTGGTAGTTTCTTCACTTGTCCTGTTGTTTGTGAGTGGTAATTTCAGTTTTCTGACTACATATGTATACAGTTGTCACACTTCACTCACAGTAATGCCATTGTCAGTGTACGTATAGATTTGCATGAACACTGCATACCTTATTCTACGTAACTATGCTAGAGTGTCGGCATGTGTGTGTGTGCTCGCATGTGTGTGTGTAAGTTCATGTGTGGTAACTCTGTGAATAGAGTAAATCCAGAAAAAAGGACTTCTGGAAAGTATAACTTTGCCAGTACACTTGTGATCGAGATGTACTTAGGCAAGCATATATATATATCTGCAAGTAGAACGATAAGGCTCAGCAGAATGGTGTTGACTGTCAATGTAGTTTCTAAAGAGATGAGCGCACAAGCACGGAAAGTAGGAACCTAGTGAAGCATTGACATGATTCTGCTCTGCAAATTCGCCGTGCTTTTCCTCCACTATAATCGCAGCGCACTTATCTGTCGTCATTTCAGTCTTCCTACTATTGGATTTTCTGCTGCGTACTTCCTGATCTTCACCTTATTTTCGGTGGTGATATTTTCTTTAAAAACAAGTATTTCGAGTTAAAAAACTCGTGGGGCTACCGCCCCAACTCGAACTACTTGCTCTAGCTCTCAATTGCTGGTTAGGGTAGTTGTGCACCAGGACCATGTTATGTCAGTTTATTAGTGCATGCAATCAAACATGCATACAAGCACACAGTACCAGCATTCACATATGCAGGTTTGCACAGAATTAGCATACTGTGCACAATTAAAACATGTTTGTTTGAACGTTAACAAAGTTTAATAGCTTCACCAACAGAAAGTGCAAACACACACGAGAAAACACACGAATCACAGAAGCATAAATGCGCAGTACCATGTTTTGTCCTGTCAGAAGGCCATTCGTTCTAGTGCAACGCAGCGCGCCAGTGCTGAAGACGATTCCAGTGTGTGCCACGTATTCCTTCGCTAGAGACAGTCGGATAACCTTAGCGTAGACGATTCACGGTCTTGTTCCTGTCAATCATCCTTGGCAGCGTGATGAAGACCACTAGTCTACAAGTCACAGCGAAGACGATGACAACAATATTGTGCGCTCACCGAGTTCAGCGTCGCTCTTGTCCTTCGCCGAAGGCAGTAATTCGCGTAACATTGAGCTTTTATGCCGTAGAACACAATTCCGTAGGCAAGAACACAACCAACGGCGACCTGGGCGACTTTCGAAGTCTTTTCCGTGCCGTCTCCCCTTCACGAAAGCTAAGAAAATGGCCGCCTATATAAATGTTTCTCCCGCAATACTTCGCCTGTACTTTCCATATAAATTTCAGTGTAACAATACAACCGTAGCTTCACGTATTATATATATATATATATATATATATATCTTACCGTAACATGAAGCCATACAACAAAATCTCAAAATGAAAACAATATAGGGCCTAATAAGTGCTCCTTTTCTTCTCAGTTGATCCACCTTCTCCTTCGGTGGTGTGCTTCAGTGATCCTGCTTTCACAGACTCCACCATGGAAGCAGGAACAATTAACCTTTTCCAGCTCAGCCTCGAGCACATCACGCTTCTTGACGGCAAGATACGAGCATTGACATAGTTGACCACTTAGTAGCAGGAAACCTGCATAACTAAATGATGCCTAATGAATCGTCATCCGTATTGACACCTATAGTCAATACAAAGGCAATACAATAGAACAGAGGCATTGTTGGCAGCATTCGTCATCCATTTTATACAGTTACGCAACACTTTACTCGAAATATTCGTGGAATAATTAAACTATTCGCGGATGTCCTTCCGAACCGCGAAAACGGCAAAAGTTTAGTCCCGCAAAAATTTAAGCCCATACGGTAGTCCATCCCCTGCAATGCTGTACCATTTCGTGTTATTGCTGATGTCTTACTGTGCAGTATTCAAAGGCAGTTAAACACATCCTTTATAGGGTTTCTCAGGTGTTTACAGGTGTCTACTGTTTGTGTACGTATATTGCCTCATTGTTTGTTGTAAACATGGAGGGCATGGTGATGTTTTTATGGCTGTCTGGAGTTGTTGTTCGTGAATATACAGAATGCCCCTTACTCATAGGCATCTTAGTGTTGTGTGCAGTGTTTTCACTACAATACTTACAGTGCGCATACTACTGAATATTTACAGTGTGACCAACCATACACATTGCATAATGTCTGTTTCAGGACAGTGTGCCTTTGTCCTTCAGTAGTCTCTTTGGGAAGGAACACGTGGCACTACAAACTATGACAATGGCCCCTTACATATAATTCTAAAGTCGAACATCCAACCTGTGACAGTGCTTGCTTGTAGCATTACAAGCACATGTTCATTAGCACGGACTGTTAGCTGTTAGCCAAAATAGTGAGAACTCATTTAGGTGGTGATGCTATGCTATAATAGTGTTGGCATTGGTATGTCTGTGGGAAGCCTGCTAAGTGCTAACATGAAGGCACTGAAGTTGCAGTGAAGGTCCTATGTGTGAATGTTCATTGATCAATACTGAACTCAACAAAGCATGTGGCACTGCAAAGTATTGCTAACAAACAGTATGGAAAGCAATAACACAATAACAACACAGAATAGTGCACTACGTAATTAAGTCCAGTAGGTACAGTATTACCTCATTGAAAATCATAATCATGAAGGGAATCGTCTGGTTGCTAAGGCTGTCTTGAGAGTTTACGTAAATTCAATGTCCCCTCGCTTTATGGTATTTAGCACGTGTAGTGCAATATTCCAAGTATTGTAAAGATTTTTCAGTACAGTCCATGGCCATAAGATATATGCAGGCTAACGCTGTGAGGACAGACCCTTAGCATTACGGAGGCAAGGAATGCAGCAGACACTAATTGATATGACATCACATCCGGCGGAGGCACTGGCACTCAAAGCCTGGCTTATGTATACAAAAGATAAGAAAGAAGTGTGTGTGTCTGTGTTTGTGTGTGTGTGTGTGTGTGTGTGTGTGTGTGTGTGTGTGTGTGTGTGTGTGTGTGTGTGTGTGTGTGTGTGTGTGTGCGTGTGTGTGCATGCGTGTGTACACAGTGCTAACATGTGAATTGCAAAATTTCATATATTTTGTTTACTTCTTTGGGTACACATGTGTACGTTGGAAGTGGATGTGTGTCCCGATAGTCATTCAAACAGTTTGGTGCAGGCTTCTCTTAATTTAATCAATGACTATTACAGTGACAGTGACACTGACATCTGTGTTCACTTTCTGGACTCTTCCGTTAACCTGTGCATCCCCAACTGTCGTGTTGTTTAACATTTAAGTGTCAGGCATACTTTACTGTACTGTAGTTGGTGCAATGCTGTGCATTGTTGGGTCCATGTTTTCAATTAATTCGTCTCTTGTCCAGTTGTTTGTGAGTAGTCGTTTGAGTGTTTTGACTACGTATGTATGCAGATGTCACACCTCACTCACAGTAATGCCATTGTCAGTGAATGTGTAGATTTGCATGCTGTAATGTGTGCTCACTGTGAACATACCTTATGCTACACAACTGTACTAGAGTGTGTGCATGTATGTGTGTGCGCGTGCGTGTGTGTGTGTGTGTAAGTTCACGTGTGGTAACTCCATGAATGGGGTAACTCCGGATAAAAAGACTTCTGAAAGGTATAACTTTACCAGTACACTTGCGATCCAGATGTACTTAGGCAAGCATATATATCTGTGCAAGTAGAACGATAAGGCTTAGCGAAATTTTGTTGACTGTCAACGTCGTTTCTAAAGAGATGAGCGTACAAGCACGGAAAGTAGGAACCTAGCAAAACATTGACATGATTCTGCTCTGCAAAGTCGCCGTGCTTTTCCTCCGCTATAGTTGCAGCACAATTATCTGTCATCATTTCAGTCTTCCTGCTATTCCATTTTCCGCTGCGTGCTTCCTGATCTTCGCCTTATTTTCGGGGGTGATATGTTCTTTAAGCGCTCCTTTTCTTCTCAGTTGATCAGCCTTCTCCTTCAGTAGTGTGCTTCAGTGTTCCTGCTTTCACAGACTCCGCCATGGAAGCAGGATCAATTAACCTTTTCCAGCTCGCTCTCGAGCACATCACGCTTTTTCACGGTAAAGTATGAGCGAATCCACATAGTTGATCACTTAATACCGGAAAACCTACATAACTAACTGACGTCTAACGAATCATCGTCCATATTGACACCTATAGTCATACAAAGGCGATAATAGAACTGGGGCATTGTTGGCGGCATTCGGCATCCATTATATGCAGTTACGCAATACTTTACTCGAAATATTTGCGGATTAAACAATTTGCGGATGTCCTCCGAACCGGGAAAACAGCGAAAGTTTAGTCCCACGAAATTTAAGCCAATACAGTAGTCCTTCCCCTGCAATGCTGTACCATTTCGTGTTATTGCAGATGTCTTACTGTGCAGTATTCAAAGGCAGTCAAACACATTCCTTTGTAGGGTTTCTCAGGTGTTTACAGGTGTCTACTGTTTGTGTACTAGCTATATTGCCTCATTGTTTGTTATGAACGTGGAGGGTATGATCTTGTTCTTATGGCTGTCCGGAGTTGTTATTCGTGAATATACAGAATGCCCCTTTAGTCATAGGCATCTTAGTGTTGTGTGCAGTGTTTTCACATAGCTACATGCCTTACAGTGCGCATACTACTGAATTAACAGTGTGACTGACTGTGCACATTAGCGTACGCCACCAATTATCGGCCAGGTAGTAAACAACTAGTTTCCAAAGCAAAACAGAATAGCATACAATAATTCACGGCTGTGAACAGATGAATATGGCAGACTAGCAGATGAAATCGCCGTTCAAGTAGCTACGTGTCTATCTTACATTGGAATACTTCAGAAGCCATGCATAGGCCCTTTACAAGCTTCACGTAATCACCAGCGTGTGTTTTTGCGAGTTCGGTGCTTGCTCCCTGGTGGTAGTACGCTAGACACACAATTTCGTGAAATATCACCAGCTACGTGATTGCCTTTATTTTTTGCCTGCGCTTCTACGTTTATAGATGTTTGTGAGTTGGTTTGTGCAGCTTCCATTGTCTAAGAGAGAAGAAGAAGAAATAGTTGCATGAGTTGTACAATCACGCAGCAGAACAGAATTGTGGCTGCGTGACTGTTTCAGGACCTTCTACTGGCATGTCAGTGTGTGATTTGATGTTGCCTTTGGTAGACCTTCCATTTAAATAGTCTCTGTTCACAACAGAACAAAGGAAGACTTTAATGAAATTGATCCCCTTTGAGTTGCCCATAGCATGTGATGAGTCAAATGATGCCCTGACAAATGGCTGCACAGTATGCACAGCCAAACAGGCTGGAAGTACATATGCCTCCCATGTGTTGACTTTTCCCTCAATTTGCTGTTAAATGGTTAGGTCATAATGAGAATAATCAATCAATCTTTAGGTATAAAGGGGTGTGTACATTCTCAGTGACAATGGTACATGCATCACAATCATGCATATACTGTATATATGTTTTGAATGTTTGTTGGTAGACTTACCAAATGCATATGTTAGGCGGGTATTCTGCATGGGTCTCTCCTGAATGCACTCATGTTCTCTGCCTCCAACCTTTTGTTTTGATACACAGTCTTTATTTCTTAATATTTGTGTGGGGCTATAATTTATTTAATGTACAATTATGCAACACTGTACATAAAGAGTACAGCTGCATTTGTCATGCAGTGACTGCATGTATGTATAGGTATGTATGAATGCAAAAGACACTAAAATGTCTCTCCTCCATTGTATATACCTATAACGTGTTCTCTTTCCTTTTGCTGCAGGTGCGTTGGCGTGTGTTGCAGACGGGCAAGAAAAGGCCATCACCAAAGCAGTAAATGAAGAAGAATGGAGTACTGCTGTTACACTCTTGTATGCTGTGATAAAAGGTATGCTGTCTTGTTCTACCTGGTGAGATAACTCCTAATTGCACAATAGTGCTAATCTTTTACAGTGTACAATTTAGGGCATTCTGAGTTTGGCTATTGATCCTGTTCAATTGTAGTGTATATCAATCTCCTAGTTTGTTCTTCATGCATAACTCAGTTAAAGATGGCGCTGTATGTATGTGGTACCTAACTAGTCAGTGGGGGGCTTCGGAAATAACAAAACTTGATGTAGACTGAAGCTGATCTAATGAGACAATTGGATGTTGGTTGTGCTGTATGACTATCATGAATTTCCTTGCGTATCATAACAATTCACAACAGAAATTGAACTGAAGAATTTGATTTGCTTTGCATGCCAACACTCCAGCAGGGGTGCTAATCCTACCCAGTTTCAGCTGACTGTGCGTATGCAGTGGGGTATGGGGCGGAACTAGTAGGCATCAGCATAATAGCTGGTGGGACATTGGTCACTGTCACCCTGTAGGGGTGGGTGGTATAAATATAGTGCACACCACGGAATTTCCTGAAAAACATATTTCGATATAACAACAGGCCTACTACTGGAGTAGCTGACTTGCAAGCTTCTCTCAATAATATGCTGCGAATTTCATCAGAGCTTTTAATGATAAAATAACAAATTCTCAACCGTACGTATATATAGGAAGAGAGTCCTTAGCAATATAATAAGTTACCGTGTCTGTGAGCTCCTTCCATTTTACGCCTTTTCGCTCGTACGCTACACGTGACGCTACCGACTCTTGAAGCTTTCATTGGCTGCCAATCGCTAGTCTCTCGTAGCCAGACCGCCATTTTGTTCCAGCTCCGCCTCCACAGAAGACGTTTGAGGAGGCAGAGCTGGAACGAAATGGCGGTCTGGATACGCGAGACTAGTCTACCGAGCCAGCCCCTTTCCCAGACTAACGCGAGACTAGCCGGTCACTATCTTTTACGACCGGTGCAGACACCATCTACAGAACAAAATGGCCGCCCTGGAGGTTGCTGTTCATCTGGTTAAAATCGTCTTCGTTACTATTTCGCCTTCTACCCAACGAACGAAAGTTGTTCACAGAGACGTGCAAGAAGCTTAATTAAAATCTTACTTGCGAGTTACAGCTCCAAATGCTACTGAAGCTAAATGGTTAGCTATATATTTCACGGTATAATCAGTATCCAGAATTTTGCGCAGAAACGTTCATGGCTTACTATGCCAGTGTCTGCCACTAGGCTGCAACTCCTACCAGCAACCAGTCCTCTTGCGTGCTCTAATGTAGAAATTACCCCTACAATACCTGCCCGCCCACTGTCAGTATTTCGCCCCACCTCTTCTCCATCTCCCACTATTAGCTTTTCACTTGGCTTCAATTCACGCTTCAGTGATTTCATCATTTGTACTGTACTGTAGGTACAATATACGCAAGCCTGTTGCATAGTGCTTGCTCTGTTCTGTTCTTAGTCAATTTATCCCTGCCCTGCAATGCAATGGCAGGATCATCATTAGTAGTTTGTCAATAACATTTTCAGTCATCGTAGTAAGTGTGACAGCTCTTGTTACAGTTGCTGGCGGGTTTATAGTCCTGTTCATACATTGGACACTGCAATCACTCACGGGGTTAAATACAGTATTGGAACTGCAGAGCCTAATGTGAACTCCAGTGGCAATATGCACATGAGACTCTTCAGTTCCAGTACTTTATCACATGATTGATTGCAGTGTGCAGTGTGCCAACGGAAACACTGTAATGACTGTGCGTATCTGGCAATGGCATCAACATCACATCACATATATGATAGAGTTAAGTGATTGTTGTGTCATCCAACACTTATCAACATTTGACTAGAACTTGACTGTGACTGTATGTACTTGCATGTACTGTTTTTTATTGTGCCAGTTCTTCATGTAGTCCAGTGTTCTACAGTATTGATGTACCTCGCACAGAATGTCTCTTCTTTCACAGATTTCAAGAAATCTCTTGAAGCAGCTCTTGCTAAGGGATCCGTTGAGGTGGAAGTGCTAAAGTGTGTCACCCTGGGTCCCACTGAAGCCGGGAAGACACAACTCAAGTCTGCCCTAATTGGCAAGTTTGATCGCAGTAGTGAGAGCACCCCAATGTCCACAGGAGCCGAGGCAGTCATGCAGCGCTACGTCCGTGGGAAGTCCACGTGGGAGCCTCTGACACGAGAGAGGTTGTGCATGTCCCTTCACACTACCGTGAAGAAGAAGATGTTCACAGAATCTGCATCACCTAGCCTAACAGAAGCCAATTCATCTGCGCAGAGAAATGAAGCACAGGCACTAGGGGTAGAGCCAAAGAAGATTGAGCCGCTGAAGACTGGGATGCGTGGAGGCACTGGAGTGCATGAAGACGCAACACGTGTCTTGGGACACAGAGCAGACAGCAAGAAGAGCTTGCGAAGGAAGTTTGCAGCAATCAAGGCAAGCGTAGAAGAAGAGCTGAAGGAGGCTGGCACAGCAGAAGTGACGGGCCTGGACAAGGTTCGTGTTATCCACATGGTTGACAGCGGGGGACAACCTGCTTTCTTCGACATCCACCCAGTGATTGCTACCTCACGTGCTGCGTACCTTCTGGTGTACAACATGGAGGAAGGGCTGGATCATAAGCCAGCGATCACATACCGGAGGAAGGCATTTCCAACCAAGCAGCTGCAGAATACAAAGCAGTCGAATCTGGATATGATCAAGGATTCCCTTTTGACCCTCCACGACTGCAAGCAGAAGTTCACCACTTTGGAAAGGGAACTACACCATTGGTTTGGAGACTCCATCAGTGAGTCTGCAGATGAGTTGCCTGTGCTAGTGGTGGGCACTCGGAAGAGGAAGGAGTCCATTCCACGTGAAAGTGAGAAGCTGGCAAAAGAGTGCAGTCATTTGCCTCTTTGGAAAAATATTCTTCACAGTATCGACACGGGTTCAAAGCTGTTTGCAGTAGAGAGCATGGATCCAGATTGCCAAGGAGTGCAATCTGTTCGCCAGGAGGTCGACCGAGCAGGGTGCATCTTCAAGCTCCCTCTGCCCATTTCATGGTTTCTCTGCCAGCTAATCTTCCTGTCAGTAGATGAGAATCTGCACGTTCTCACTTTCAGCAGCCTGCGAGATCTTTGCCAGCAGGAGGGCATCATTTCCAATCCCAATGAGTTCCTCGCAATGGTTCGCACATTCCATCTTTTGGGTATATTCTCATTCCCATACCTTGACCAGGAGCTCACCCTGCGTGATCACTGGAGGCCAGACGACAAGCCGATCTTCACCAACCCTGATGTGCTGTACCAGCAGGTGACCAAAATACTGGAAATGGCATATCGCGATCTGGCAAAGACACCGATGGAGCACAAAGCAAGGCAAAGTCTGAAAGATCTTCAGAGCAGTGGCCGACTGGATTCAAACACCCTCGCCTATCTTGGTATTCCGGATGATTTGGGATTCTACTCTGGTTTCCATGCCTACCTCTTGGAGTGGCTGGTTCACTGGGGGCTTGCAGCAAAGCCTACCATCAAGATCTCAGAAGGGGCGGCAGTCAGTGGTAGAGCTTCCTTTTTCATACCCTCTGTCCTGCCTGCCTGTGACGAGGAGCCTGTCACATGCAGTGAATCACCACTATCCTTCACATTCTGCCTCTCCGTTGCTGATGGCAGCAAGGTCCATTATGTGCCTCGTGGGATATTCCCTCATTTGGTTGTGCACATTGAAGGACATGGGTATGCAATTCTAGAGAACATGGAGTGCAGAAACTACTTGTTTCGTGACGTAGCCTTATTCAGCATTCAACCCTCCCGCTCCAACATGATGCAGTATGCGTACAACGTGATGGTGGTGGACAAAATGGATCATGTCACCATCTCCATTGATCCAGCTCACGAATCAAAAGAGAAATCGTCCCCAGCTGACTGTCGGCAGATTGTGAGCGATTTCAAGGATGCGATGGAAGCCACCTACACAAGAATCTATCAGACATCACTGGAAGTCACGTTAGCAAGCGAGTGCAGATGCAACAGGCGTGGGACACCTGCTTCACACCTGGCTATGATCCACTGTCAAGGTGGCCACTGTGAAATGCAGTGCCTGTTGCCGCTGTTGCCAGTGCGATATGATTGCCCACCGAAACTTGCAGCATTGCTCTGTGACCAAGGTAAGTATCTGTTTTTCTTACTTTAACAGTTGCAGTATAACATATATCGGTATATATAGCATATAATGGTAGACGATTTTTGTGAATTTTGTAGATGGATTAGAATTACGTAACATTTCAGGAACTGTGTGCTATTGTCAAGCACACATGTGAACAGTCCACACTATCGTAAGATTCTATATACTATTGCAGCTGTTAATTGAGTGGCACAGAAGGTAAAAACAACATTTGCGAGTTTAGGAGGAAGCAGCTTGTAGTTGCACTGTTCTTAGCCTCATGAACAGACACACTCGTCCGTTGGCATTTTTTGACACAACACGCTTATGGGAAGGGGCCACTTTATATATTCACAGGGGAGAAAGGCCGTTTTGGAAAAGAGTGAAGTATTTTAGCCTCCATTATACTAAGCATACACTGAGTGTGTACTGGTGAGCTGTGAGCTAAACAACTGAAAATATCAGTTTGACATCGTTAAAACAATTGAGAATGGTGGTTTTCTGGGAATGCACATAATAGTGTCTGTACCTAGCTACCAGAGATCGAAATGCTTAGAAATGACACCATTAGTCGAGGAAAGGAGTAAATATACATGTACAGCCAAGCACAAGTGACACTTCACTTTGGTCAGTGGAGAAAGTTAAGATTTAACAAAATCAGGTGTGAGAAGTATGATGCCCCTACCCAATCCATTTTCACGAAGTACTATCGTGCAAATGTGTCAAACGTTTCAATCTGAATCTGCTGCTGTTGGTAGGACAGAATGGGGATTGATGTTCACCACAAAAAGTCTCCAGAAAGCTGCTCTGATATATATAGAGACGATACAGCTGGAGTCATCCGACTAAAGTATCATGACTTGACCACTTCATTCTCTACAGTCCCAATGGTAGCAGCTTCCAATGTGTTCTCAACAATCCTTAGCTAGGCTCTCCTAATGTGCATATCTACCACGTTTTGTACGTGCAGGCTGCAACTTGGCTGTGGAGAACAGGAATCCGATTACCATGACAATTATGGGTCTACAGCAGAGATTTGACAAGAGGTTCACCAGATGAACCTTTGCACATATACCTCCATGCTTACGCACAGGCATATATGCACTGTATTTCCACACAACAGAATTGTCTAATGGTCAAGTGTTTCTCAAAGTACAAAGTCATCCGTTTACTTTTGTTTGACCACTCTGTGGCAATGTTGAGAGCAAATGGACCTGACAATGTTTTGACAGTGAAAATTGCAACACCAGAGTTGATGAAGAAAACAGTGGATGTGACAAATTAAATGAAGGCATAGACGAAGAAACTGAAAAAGAAAGGATCAGATGGTGACAGAGGAGCAGATGGCAAACATCACAAAGGGAAAGACAAGACAGTGAAGGGCACATAAGAACAGACAATTTTGTATGGACTGATGATGAGACTGAATAAGTGCTGAAACAACAACCAGCGCCATTGACTGAGAGTCAGGTCTCAGTGAATATGCTGACATTTGGTGCACGATATTGTACAATGAATGTGGAGGAGGGAAACTGGTAATGGACAAGGAGTACCCACAGACGAAAAGGGAGTACCAACAAATTGTGATATTCAGACTCAAAGTTATTCACCATGAGCATTGCCATGCTGTCGATTGGAAGGAAAGGTGGCCATGGAAAGTGGTTTGTGTCTACTTCGAATGATGTAACATTTGAGGTGGTTCTGTACCCGTTGTACAAGTTGCCAGTAAGGTGACAAGTATTGACCTGAGCATTGCACCCAGTGAAGGTGTGAGTGGTGAGCCATATCATTATTCCTCTGTGTCTGAAGCAGGAAGATACTGAAATCTTTGGCAGCATTGATATTTTTGTGCTCATAGCACGGTGCAATCATTCTTTGGTATGAAATTGACTTGGTAAATAGACAAAAATCTGCAGATGCTCAATTTGAAGTGAAGGGGTCAGCGTTAAACATTATGAAATAGATGGACAAACAGTACACTGGGAGTATGAGAAACTGTCAACCAGTGTGGACTGACGGACAGATTCCATTGTGGATAGGGTGCCCTTGCTGCGAGGTTAGCTTCTGTTCAACAGCCTTATCCACCTGCACTGGGCACCGGTGATTGATGAACCATTCACTACCAACAGATTGCGAATCCGAGTACACTGAGCATCCAGTGTACTCACCACAGCCACCAAACCACCAGTGCAGCAACATAGTTGGTGGTACTCAAAATCCAAAGAAGGAAGAAATGCACCATAATTGGAATACCCATATTGCTTCCTATTACAGGCCTTCCCTTTGAACGTACATATTCTTCAAACATTCACATCTCGTGTTTGACATGAATTGTGAAGAAAGACAAATTGTGACCTAATTGGTAACCGTGTTTGTCCTTGGCATAAATGCCATCCAAGACATAGAATCAACCTATTATTGGCTGACATCATTGTACACCACTAAACATTGTAGCAACAAATGCTCCTTCTGTATAATGTAGCTGAGTACTCCTACAAAATGTCTATACTGTGTCTGTCTGTATTGGAGACAGGGTCAAATTGAGACCCTCATTTGATTCAACATACATTCAATGCTGGTCCATGCCCCTATTTAAGCCTGGCCAAAAGTAAATCAAAGCACTGCATTCTAGGGTCCAAAACTATGGAGTGCCATTCAGGTCAAAACTATGCATTCACAATTTTGGGACTGTCCAGCTTAATTGTGAGTGTGACATTCAAGTGGAACAGAAAGTCTGTCTAACATATACTTCCCATTAAGTCAGAAGTAACCCCTTCCCAGCGGAAAAGTCGCTTACTACGCCTGACTACTTCTGTTTCTAGCTGAACTATAAATGAGGTGCCGTTGCGCTTCTACGGCAGTCTGAAGGGGTGTATATATAGGTGAAGCAAAGAAGAAAGTTTCCTGTGCGCTGTACTGAGTCAAGGCAGAAGCGAAGCGCACTAACGCACTAGATTTACTTCAGATACAGACGAATCTAGAACATTATGGACTAGTCTTGTCCTGTGTGTGCTGTGAGTTGTGTGTAACCGTGAATTAGCCTCGGAATTAGCCATACCACTTTCAGTTTCTCTAAGTTGGACAGTTCCACTTATAGTTGGACAGTCCCACTTAATAAGTTGGACAATCCCACTTAATAGGTTGGACAGTCCTACTTAATAAGTTGGACAGTGAAACAGCTAAGTTGCCCAAAATTGTGAATACCTAGTTTTGACCTGAATGGCACCCCATACAAAACAAAATGGGTTAACTTTGGATGTAGAGAAGGAGAGACGTTGGTGTAGAAGAGACAACATAGGCATTCTATTAAAGAGTATAACGGAAGCTGTGCTTGAATAGTAGCTAGGTCAAAAATGATTCGAATGAATTGCAGGATCTATTCCACTGATTACAGTTCTTACAAAAAATTTTTGCCATCTCTCCTAGTTGTTTTTATAGATTAACCTTTTACTGCCCGCATTTAATGCCACTTTAATGCCAAAGTGGCATTAATGTTTACAAGAACCTTGTTCATTGTTTCATATGCAAGAATGCTTACAAATGTACGTACATGATTGGGTTGTACCTGAAGAAACTTGTATTGTCCACTGCTTCCTTCTCTGGCCATAAGGTGAAGTATAAAGGAGATTTTCCGGTCGTATTTGCTTGCGTACCAGATACCATTGTGCGTTCTGCGCACGCTGACATTGGCTGCAAAATCACTCTTACAATTCTATGCAATGCTTTTTACTGGACATATTTCTATATGACTATTAATTAATTTACAGAAAACATGGCAAATGAGGTACAAATAGAAACGTAGTGCAGCCCATAAAGAAGGAACAGTGAGGTGATTCAGGTGACTACTTTTTGGATGATGTCCAAAATAGAAATCTGGATGACCTTTGACGCTTCAAGATGGACAAGGCAGGAGCAGGAAATGGACATGATGATGCTGATAATGAGACTCTTGCCAAGATGCACAAGGCCTGATCTTCTAGCAAGCAGCAGTATACTCCACATCCTATCCACTTACTGAGTGCTTCCACAGTTGGTCCGGTCCCAATATACTCTGCATCTCAACATCTCTTTACACCAGTTTCAGGACTAAATATAACCTTGGACGATGATACCCACCCCTATGACTACTTCTGTCAGTTCTGGGGTTTTGATACATTTAAATATAGTACAACGATTTTGCAAGTGTAGCATTGCAAGGTGGTCCAATATATGTGATATAGACTTACAGTAGGTTGGTCTATAGCCTCTATATATGACCTCGGCGGTAAATATCAGCTGTAGACCTCACTCCTTTCTATATATATTGCACAAATTACAGAGCGTAGGAATTAGTATGCCTCAAATGTAAGCAAAGAACCTGAAACCCTTCGCTCCCTGACTATTGAAGCACAGCCCCTGATATGTACAAAGGAATGGTCCACAAAAAGTGCAGATCAAATCTGAGTCATTTGCATTTGAATAACACTTCCAGGATGTCTCAGCTTGCCTGGCCCAAAGTAGATGAATTGTACAAAGTATGACCACTGCTGGACAGAATCTGGGCAAATAGTTAGGCTGCATACCAACCCCACCCAGCAAATTGCTGTGGATGAAGCCATGGTTTTGTTCGAGGGCAAAAGTGCCAAGCTTAAATATAATACATCTAAGCCACCTATGAAGTGAGGGTATAAATGCTGGTGTGTCTGTGATTGTTTGGTGGCTGGTGTTGTCAAATTGTTACATGCCATTTACCAGGGTGCTATAGACCACTTGCATAATGACGTCACGCGTTCGCGCCAAAACGTACTGTTGGCAGAAACGAACGCGCGAACATACGCTTAGATCTCGTTCTTGTGTGTTTCTAGGTAGTGCGTACAATGCCTGTTAGCTGCTGCGCTGTGGGCTGCACCAATCGCTTCACAATGGAATCTGGAGTTGGTTTTTTCGTATTTCATGTTGATCCAGAAAGGAAGAAGAAATGGATTCATGCCATTCCTCGCGATAAGTGGGAGCCGAAAAGCCATGATCGACTTTGTGCTGAGCATTTCGTGAATGGACGGCCTTCAAAGGAGCCCACTAATGTTGACTACGTACCCACCATCTTCAAGGATCGTAAACGTCGTCCTAGCACGCCGACAGACGATTCAGATAAAAGTAGGCATTTGGTCAAAAGGATGAAGACTTGTAAAGAGGTGGAGGAAGTGCGCGATTGTGCTCAAGCTTTACTAAGTTTGATTTGTCTGCGATCGATTCCACTGCTTTGGTAAAGGAAGAAGAGGTGGGTAGTATCCCAAATGACAGTGTAATGGAAGACAATGTGCTGCTAGCCAAGCAGGTACATGCTCTACAACAGCAAGTGCTAGAGTCTTCTACTGTTTCACGTCCTAGACCTAGTATGCTGAACCTCATTGAAACCAAGGATAGTAAGGCGAGATTCTATACTGGTCTCCCAAACTATGAAGTATTCCAAGCACTGATAACCTATTTTGAACCTAAAGTTATTAGAGCTATATAGATCGTGGGCAGGGAAGACGGACAAGGGATGATGACAATGACTTGGTGATAGTAAGGAGAAGTAAACTTAGTGTTGCAGAAGAGCTGTTAGTGATAGAGTAGAGATTCATTACCATGTCTATAAATAGACAGTTCCTTGGTTTTCGAGCGTAACACACGTGGTAGATAGCTTCACTTAGCAAAACGTTTCGGCCCCAAAAGGGCCTTCTTCAGTTGTAAGGGGTTACAAAACAGATGCACAGATGTTTTGTAACCCCTTACAACTGAACAAGGCCCTTTTGGGGCCGAAACGTTTTGCTAAGTGAAGCTATCTACCACGTGTGTTACGCTCGAAAACCAAGGAACTGTCTAAGAGCTGTTAGCTGTTTTAATGCGCTCACGTTTGGGGCTGGCTCCTAAGTAACTGTGTGATGGCATCAGTGTTAACCCTGATGGCTTTACAGTTACTTTGCTGCCCATGTATTGTGTGTAGCTTGCCAAAGCAACAGGCTTACTTTGAATTCCCCACTGTAACTGTGGAAGACTACTGGGTGAACTATCGTACCCCATAAGTAGGCCCACAATGCTTCTGCTTCTGCATATTCTCTTTTATTGAATTGAATGTCTTTTACAAGTTGTAGTTTGGATGGAGCGCTTTGGTGGCACATGCCATGTTGTAATTGATCAGTGACAGTTTTGTCACTAGGAATGCTAGCCATTCCTTGCCTTGTGAGATGTTCTAGATGGAACATAAGGGCAGCACAGTGACTACATGCAGCTTCCTTACCAGCCACGCAGGTACACTTTGCTGCTAGCACATTTCCATTCTTCTCCATCACAAGGGACACATCATACGTTGTTTTAGCTTTCAAGGAGGAAAAGCAACTGCACTTTACAGCAATAACTTCCTTGTCATCTTCCTTAGCTGGAAACTCAGGATCAAGCTCAGCCACAGACACGTTAATAACAAGACCGTCTGCAAAATAGTTATATGCTTTTAGAGACTTGAAAGCTTACGAGCTCTCGCAATCGAACTCTCTCCTGGCTGTTAATAAGGTAGTCGTAGACATGCATGAAAGTAAAATCACGAAATAAGGGACAAATCCTTCGTCCAACCTGTTATAGTCTTGATGTCCACAGTCGATGTGAACGATATCTGACGTAAGCGGAGCTTTCACCGACATTCCAAAAGGTGACAAGTTCGCCGAACAATACGGCCTTAGTACCGCTGGTTTTCACCTGGAGTTCGCTGCAAAGATCCTTCAAATGACGAACGGTTAATCCTGTCAACAATTCTTGCAAATTGGCCTCCATAGAAGAGGTCTCCAGCTTCAAAACAGAGCGAACGACATCCAATAACACTACTCCAGCCATTGCCAACACAGTTTTTACCAACAGTTGCACAATAGACAACGTTTGCTGACGTCATTATGCAAGTGGTCTATATAGTAGTACACTGGATGAGACTGCCCTAAGCATATCCTGACAAACAAGCTGAAAGACAATGGAACGGTAATGATAGGCACTGCATGGACCAACAGACATGGCTTGCCTAAGGAAATGAAGGGGATAAAAAACTGGATAAACAGATGGCATGGGGACAAGGCAGATGCAAGATAGTGAATGGGGTAGGGTGTGTGGAGGGACAAGAGGATTATCTGCATCATTAACAACATAACTTCCCCATCCAAGCGTCTACAGTTCTGAGGTGCAACAAAGATGGTTCCAGATCGTCTGTACCCTACCCAGAGAGCGTCAGCCGTACAACACCTACATGGGAGTAATAGATGCATTTGACTCCAGAAGAAACAGCTACGTTAGCAGCCACAAAAACAGAAAGTAGTGGCTTCAGCAATTTCACTTTTGCTAGATGCAGCAGTAAGCAATGCATACATTTTGTAGAAAGAAAGTGTACCAAAGCAAGCATCATGAACCATGAAGGAGTTTGTCATGAGGATCTGCGAATATCTTGTAGCCAGCACAAGCTGTAACAAACCATCCAACATCCAAGATCCTCCTCCAGCAGCTCGATTGTTTGAGTGCCACTTCCCGGATCGTTTGGACAAGCCTTAGCAGTGCAAAGTTTGCAGGGTGAGATGTTGAATGAGGATTTTCTGCCCTGAGCGACCTGTTGCTCTCTGCGTGGTGGATTGCTTCAGAACCTACCACACGAAGGTCTACTTGAGTCGCCTTTACCAACTGTACAGTGACTGCCATTTTATTATTGTATAACTATCTCGATCTGCAAACTACTCTGTATACTTGTGCGACACCATGGTCACTCGAGCTAAAGTACTCAAAATTTGAAGTGTTGTCTATGATTCCCACTTAAATGTATCAAGTTCAAATTCTGTACATTTATTCGAGTAGCTCTGCCCTATATCGACTGGTATAATGTTTAGTGATTGCGCAAACTTGATTGCTAGTGGTCCTTATAATAGTATTCAGTGTTTGAGCTACATATGTGGCTATCAACGTTTAGCTATCGATGATAAGAGGCTAATAGACCCATGTCTTCTGCTAATTATACACATGTATGTATATGACGATGATGGTGATGATACTTGTCATGCATAATCATATAGATATGGTATAGGCATGTTGATATAGATACATTCGCGTGCTTACCATTACGTCCATGATCCAAATTTGTTGCGCACCTTGTACAGCTCCTGCACCCCACCCTCCACCAGTGATAGCCAGGCCTCACCACATGGCTAAGCAGCGGCCCACAGTGTCACCACATCATCTGCAGGGTAAGTGTTACTTCATCATCCTATCAAGTGTGGATTCTTGGGCATTGATCATTTATGAATTCATCTGATGATATATATTATTGATCTGGAGCTACAATTTACTGTCACAGTAATGTCTGTAGCAAGACGTTGTAGTATATAGGTTATTGCAGTGTGAATATGATCTCTCAACCAGTAAGACGATTCACTGTATGCGCTGTTGATAGTGTGAGGTTTAGGACCATAGTGGAGTAGTTGTATATAAACACCGGAGTCCAATAATACATATATCATGTATACGTATAGAAGATGTCATTCCGCTACCATTTCAATCTCTGTATATAATACAGCAACTGACCTAGCAACACACACGTAGGTCATGTTTACTTTGTTTGCAAGAGTTTGTGCGGTGTCAGCACATTCTTCAGTGTTTCCATGCGTACGGATGTGACTGCGCATGAGGTACATGTGACTCGAGTCACTTGATTGAACAAACCTCACACACAACTACATTTATATAGTTCAACATGTCCTTTTGGGATCAAGCCATGCCGCACTTCTGTGTGCAGGTGTGAAATGTTTCCATAGCAATTATGCTGTCGATTTCTTCTTGTAATTTCCCTCTGGAATGTTGTTCCGACATGGAAACATTAGATAATAGGATAGTGTATCATGCAGTCCTCAGCTTGTCATTCATTTGTCCCAAAAATCTAGACATTAGCAATAATATAACTTTATGGGGTTCATGGATGGTGCTATTTCTCATTCAGTAAGAAGGGTATGACCACAGCTCAAATACTGTATATATATAGGGAGTATCTTAGTTTAGTTCCATCCATGTCTATAGACAGAGAACAGGAAGAAGTAAAGCGTAGAGATAGTTACCAATCATATACTATACCTATAATTAATTGGTGACATTTGGTGTGTGGTTGAAACCTTTGCACAATAGCTTACTATAGTTACTGCAGTGTGTGTGCAGTATGTGTGTGTGCAATGAAGTGTGAGGTTGTATACGTAGTTCTCATCAATCATGTTAATTGATTACACTCGCAGTCAGCAGTCTGTACTGTCATGACCCATTTGGGCAAGGATACATCCATACCAATCCTCATACATAGTATTATATTATGCTAACAAAACATGTCTGTCAGTTTAGCTATGCTCAGTACACATGTCACAAAGTGTGTGTTCAGTATAATAATGGTGCATTCTTCTTGACTTCTTTGTTGCCTGCAGCCTCGCCATTTTCAGCCTCGCAGTTCCTCAAGACATATGAGGATGAGTTTGTACAGGTTGTTAATGCCAAGCAGAGCCTGTTGAAGCTCAGACGTAAAGGAGTGATTTCACAAGCTGTTAGGGCATCCATTGAAGCTACAAAGGATGAGGAGGAGGCAACGTACCTCCTTCTTGAGCACTTGGAGAAGAACGCCACTGTAGACACCCTCAGGGAATACTGCAAAGTTGCCACTGCAGCTGATGGCTACCCGAGAATGCAGGAACTTGGGAGAAAAATGCTAAATGCACTTCCACCTGAAGAGGGTTAGTTGGAGTTCTGTTCTGTAGTACAGTCCAGTATCACACAGTATCATGAGTTAGTGTGTACCCCACTGGGAAACGTTAGAGTTTTTTGTACCATTAATTAAATGACATTAGTCAGTGCCCATTTGTGGAGACTTTCTGGGTGTACCTCATGCAGTAATGTATTAGATCATGGCATTAGGCAGTGATGTATAATTCTGCTTTCTAATTGAATTTCCTATAGTAAGCTATTTCATGTATACCTCCCCTTCTACGGCCCCTGTCTCCGACCTCACACCAGTGACAGGTCAGCCTCGCCCCAGGAACCCGCCAGATCATCGAAGAAGGTGCATAGCATTGTAAAGCTACTGTAATATAATTCATTAATATTTTTAGTATATGCATCTTTTGAATGCATGCAGTTTGTCATGACGTGTTTGATAACAACTACCTGTATTATGAAAGTACGTATAAATTATATAATATTATACACAATGAATTTTACAAATTACTTACTTGTATTGTAACAGTTTCCTTATGATAATGTGGCTGCAGCCTCGTTCATGTATACAGTACGTATGTACACTGTTTACACTGTGTAACCATGTTGTTGAGAGGTGCGTGGCTATTATAAATGCAATATGCAATTGTAAATTAGAATTGGGAATTTAATCATTATAATGACGATTCATTGAAGTGCCCAACTGTCATTCAATCATGCATGCAAAATGTATATAGATCTCGGTGTATCAGCTATACTCCTATATATATTTTTTCAAACACATTGCAGGCCCACACAATCACAAGTTTGTAATTATTATAATTATAATAAAAATATTTATATTTTATATAAGATCAGAGGTAAGTGCTTTAATGTATAATACTACATTTGCAACGTTGCACTTTTTTATTATAATTTATATAGATCAGAGGTTAACGTATACAATTTTGCACTGTGAAAAGCATCAAAGGGAAAGAAGCCCCTCCTGCTGGTTGACACATGCAATGGGAACTAAGAAATCTGAATCTTATGTTGGCTGGAAATGGGGTCTTCACTGGAAGTGTCTGTGACTGAGGGCCCATCCTTGCACGCTGGGCCCTTCTTTGGCTTCTCCCCCACTTGAGCTTGTTGCTTGTATGTATGGCTTCTGCACATTTAAGGCAGTGTATATGTGTGCACTCATCACCTCTGAGCTCATCAGCAGCAGCTGGAGCCAACCCCTCCACTGCTGCCCATGGGAGAATAGGAAAGCACTTAATGTATACATCTCCAATCACACACAGACACACACACACACACACACACACACACACACACACACACACACACACACACACACACACGCACACACACGCACACACACACACACACACACACACAGACACACACACCTGAACATACACACAACTATAACAATATATACGTCCACACATGCAGTGAAGGAAAGTGTGCATGGCACATACATATATACGTATCTGCAGAAAAATGAACATGCCTTTACTCACACACAAACACAAGTGCATGAACACAGACACACACACTCGCACATGCATACGCGCAGACAAGTGAATACATCCTAGCACCCCGACTCACATGTGTCACTCCTCACCTCTGAGCTCACCATCGACAGCAGCTGGAGCCAGCCCCTTCAGTGCTGCCCATCTGCACTAGCAAGGCCTCCTCACTGCCTCACCACCTATAGATACAGCAACCACACACAACAGCACTTCATACATTGATGTACACAATGGGACGGAAACAGTCCTACATTACACTACAATGTCACACGTGCAGTGAATAAACAGCTGCTCATGATCAGTCCCACATGAACATATACAATACACAGATGCACTGTTGAGTATTATTTGTGGTGCACATGCACATCCACACAAAATGGTACGTATGTAATGTAATATTTGGTATGTAAAAATCATAACAATATTCAATTGAATACGTAATGAGGAACATTAACTAGAGACAACAGGTAAGATGTAATATGATGAAATTAACACACACACATGGGGGAATAGGACAGCACTTACTGTATACATCTCCAATCACACACAGACACACACGGCGGTATGTGCTATGACGTTACGTAATAATCACATTCCAACGTGCCACGAGTACCTGGCGAAAGTCACCAGACCTTCCTCCCTCAACCCACCACCACAACCGGAACATATGGCGCACGTGACTAATATGTGGTGTGCATGTATACCATGTGTGTACGTGTATATATGTGTGTGTGTGTGTGTGTGTGTGTGTGTGTGTGTGTGTGTGTGTGTGTGTGTGTGTGTGTATGTGTGTGTGTGTGTGTGTGTGTGTGTGTGTGTGTGTGTGTGTGTGTGTGTGTGTGTGTGTGTGTGTGTGTGTGCGTGCTTGTGTGTGTGTGTGGACATGACCCCACCTCCAACTGTATCAGTTCTTCACTGCAGTCCTCTGAAGTGGATTCCACCTCCTCCTTCACCTTCCTGGCTGCCTCCACCACTTGACAGTGAGTACTCACCGAACTACACACAGGGACACACAGGGACATACAGACACACAGACAAACATGTGCACATGTATATACGCATGCACACACACATGCACACAAGACATGCACACGAGACACGTACACCCCCTAATGTACGCACTACATAGCTACATACGTAGTAGCTGCATAGTCCCATCTACAGTGTACGTAAGTGGCAGTAATCACTGGATAGTACGCCAACCTGACCAGGCCAATAGAATTGATCAGGTGTGCGTAACATCTAGTGACTGCTGCCACTCACGACTAATGCCCCTCACTGGGTACAGTGTATAAACTCCCATCCTGCCTACAGTGTACTTACGTATAGACATGCAAGACTTTGTATACCTGTTGCATATGTATCTATACCATCTACAGTGTAGCTACGTAAATGGCAGTAACGTGCTAGTAGACATGCAAGACTTTGTATACCTGTTGTCGGCTACTGCCACTGCACATGCACACGCTCACCGAAGTGCACAGACTCAAGAGGAGCTACACACTCCCACTGACTTGAACAACAATTCCCTCACACACTCCACTGGCCCTCTCCTGCCTGCTTCCCTACACTGCACTCACTTCTTCTCCCTCCCCTCCTCTTTTCTTCAGGACAGGTGTCCCCTCATGATCAGCATCCACTCTTCATCACTCTTCCCCTCTTCCTCTGTCTGTGCTCTTACGTACATTTTGCGCCAAAACTGACACGTGACCAAAGTCCAGCTGTCCTGTTTTAAAATGGCCGCGCGACTTGTACGTACATATACAAATGTGTTCTTGCGCGAGATTTGGAAGATGTAGAAGCTGCAGGCATCAGGATCGGAAGCAGAATAGGAATGAAAGAATTATATGCTATGTGGTGAGTTACTGCATCTTTAGTGTCACAGCGTTTCATTCCATTTTGCTGTATGGTGGGGCGAGTAGCTATAGCTAGCCGTGGAGGTTGAGCTGAACCATCTTTCCACTCAATAGCGTACACGTAGTGAAATGTGTTGTAGACTGTTGTTGATTCATGTTCCTTTATCTCACCACCTATGACCCCACACACGTGAACACACACTAGTGCTTGTGCAACGTCACATTCACAAACACTACACATAATTTTGTCTACACCCATGTGTATATACCCCTCATCTCCCACCTCACAGTTGCTGAAATGAAAGATCTTTGTGTCTGGTGATGTGGTCTGCAATGGCTGCAGCAGGAGACGCACCGTCTGCACTGTCAGTGGCTGTGAGTGGTGTGAGGTAAGGAGGAGCGACTGAAGCACCGTCCACTGTACACGTGTGTGGTGTGGGGTGTGGGTGGTTTGGTGTGCAGCTGTCCTTGTAGCTGGTGAGTGAGCCGGTGGTGTGTGTTGCTGCCTGCACTCTGCAAGAGGTGCTGAGTGGAGAGCAAAGTGACAGTGGACTGGACTCACCAGTGCTGGGTGGGGTTGGGGGCGTTGGTGTGGAACTGGTGGAGGTGCACACAGAGCTGCACACGTGCCACCTCCTCACAACCCAGTGTTGTAATAGTGTGCATGCATGTTGTGTGGCTGAAGGGCAGACCAAGTAGTCATGCACCGTGCATGCTGGTCTGGTGTGCTAGCCCCTCCCTGCCACACCTCCAAGGACCATGCTGCACCTTGGAGGTGTGGCAGGGGAGGGTCTAGCATGCTAGACCAGTTGCTATGTCAGTGACTGGCAGTTACCATCTGGTGTGTGAGAGTGTCCTAATTGTTAGTACAGGGAATTGTGGATGCAGTTTCCTGCTGTGTGCTGCTGTTGTGTACTGAGTTAGTGTGAAGACTCACGGCCTAATGTGTACTTTGTCCCAGTATTAGACCCTGTTCTCATTGTACGTAATTGTTGCTACATGCATTATTTTCTTTCTTTGTATCATGTATGCATATTATATGAAACAACTGCAGTTATATATACGTGATAGATGACTGTAGTATTGCATTTTTATAATTATATAATTATCTCTTTTATTTTATTATGCAAGTGAATTCATTACTTGTTACTCTGTATAAAATTATATACATAATATGATATTCTAAGTCTTTTGCAGTATATCGATCTTGTTGCTGATGTGTTGGCAGGCAATTGCAACTGCTGGCCATGGAATAATTTTATATAAATTATACACATGTACATGTGTGGGTGGTTGGTGCAGATTCCACAGACAGCTTATTAATAAAAGTATGCTTGAATTAAATTGTGTAGTGAGGGGTTCAGAGGGGGTGATTGATCTCAAGGCCATGATCAGAGCTTGCATGCAAGAGCTCGAGCCTGCCGGAGTGCTATATAACAATGACAAACGGTTAAGGACGAGAACAGGTGTATGCATGGGGTATATACAAGGAGTGCTCATTTGGGGAGAAATATGTCACGATATACGTTGAGAGAATGGCTTTCTGTGTCCTCTGAGCACCCACTGAAAGGCTGCAGGGTGCACAACAGACAGAGAGAGGGAGAGGAGACAGCGTTAACAGTTCTACTCCCTAAACCGTGTGTGTACACAGCAGCCATGTTTGACTAGTTTGACTCCCACTCATGATCATGTTATGTACTGCAGCTGCAACACAAGTTGAGAGAAGGCTGTTAGCTACATTCTGCGTTCACAGTGATGGGATGCGGGCTTTGTGCAGTCACACTACCACATCATGTCACTGTGTCAGCACAGACTTGCAGTGATGAGCCAAACTAGGAGAGTGGAGGAAAAATCAGACAATGAGTGACATGCAGATGAAATAGTGTAGCTAACACTGATTGACTCAAGGGTCACTTCCTCCTCCTTTTTCCTGAGACGAACTGTACCCTAGTTTTGCAGGATGTGTTACCCATCTCAGGCTCCTTACTCGTGTCTTCTTGTAGAACCATGTCATGATGCGCATTCCTCAATCACTCTTCCCCAACTAACGTGTGCGCTAACATTGTCACGTGACCCAAGCCCACAGCTGTGCAGTTAAAATGGCCACCCGACTTAACGCCAGTACAGATGCGTTCTTGCGAGATTTGGAAGATAAAGGAGCTCAAAGCATCAGGATCGGAAATAGAAGACTTCTAAAGTGATGTGATGTGAACGGTAAGTGCGCGCAGGTGATGTAGCTATGTGACTAGGTTTGTAGCTATAGCTACCGAACGACTGCATCTCTTCAGTGTCTATGGTGTAAGAGCGGTTTATTCCATTCGGCTGTATGGTGGAGCGAGTAGCCGTGAAGGTTGAATTGGACCGTGCTTCCACCCAATATATACGGTCGCAGCGGACATGTTATCCTGTGTGTATGGAAGATTATTTAGATTTTTTACTGGCGTAACACGGACAGTAAACGCACGTATATGTGATCATTAGGGTTGAAAGTGAATTTACAGTAATATAGCTTAAACACACCCACTGCTACACAGTAATGCACAGTAGTACAGTCACAATAGATTTTTTAGATTAGTGTTCCTTCATCACACACAAGTGTGCACATAGCTATTGCATGCGCACCGTCACATCCACACACACTGCACATAATCTATACGTACACCCATGTGTACACCCCACCCCACCCCTCACTCACCATTTACCATTGCTAAATCCCCTGCACAACATGCACAATATGCACAATACAATGTGTATGTTGTTGACTAACATTCCACCACCTATAATATTATATATGACCCCCCACACGTGAACACACACTAGTGCTTGCGCAACGTCACATTCATAAACACTACACCAAATTTTATGTACACCCATGTGTGCCCCACCCCTTACCTCTCATTCACAGCTACTGAATCCCCCGAAAGTGCTTTGTGTCTGGTGATGTGGTCTGCAACGACTGCAGCAGGAGAGGAACTATCAGTGGCCGTGAGTGGTGTGAGGTAAGGAGGAGCAAGCAAAGCACTGTCCACTGTACACGTGTGTGGTGTGGGGTGTGGGTGGTTTGGTGTGCAGCTGTACTTGTAGCTGGTGAGTTAGCCGGTGGTGTGTGTTGCTGCCTGCACTCAACAAGAGGTGCTGAGTGGAGAGCAGAGTGACAGTGCTGGGTGGGGTTGGGGGGCATTGGTGGGGAACTGGTGGAGGTGCACACAGAGCTGCACACGTGCCACCTCCTCACAGCCCAGTGTTGTAATAGTGTGCATGCATGTTGTGTGGCTGAAGGGGCAGACCAAGTAGTCATGCACCGTGCATGCTGCTGGTCTGGTGTGCTAGCCCCTCCCTTGCCACACCTTCAAGGACCATGTGGCACCTTGGAGGTGTGGCAGGGGAGGGTCTAGCATGCTAGACCAGTTGCTGTGTCAGTGACTGGGAGTCACCATCTGGGATGTGAGAGTGTCCTAATTGTTAGTACAGGTTGTGGATGCAGTTTCCTGCTGTGTGCTGCTGTTCTGTACTGAGTTAGGGCAAAGACTCACGGCCTATTGTGTAGAACTTCAAATTCTGTCCTATTGTACCTAATTCTCTGCTGTGTGGAGGAGGGGAGGAGTGAGGTGCTGTGCAATTGACGGTGTTCCCCTCTCCATCTCAGGATGCCCTGGTTGGTTGACAGTAGTGGGGATGTTGGGTTTGAGATGTTGGCACACCTCAATTACATCGATCCACCATTCAAGGAAGAGGGAACGAAGAGAAGGAAGGGTGTGTGTGAGGTGTGTGTGTGTTTGGTGAGGGCATGTGGTGAGTGACGGGGTCAAGTGCTGAGAGTGTAGGGAAGCCACTCACCTAGGTGTGTGTGTGTGTGTGTGTGTGTGTGTGCATGCATGTGGGTTGATTATACCCACCATTCATGGAAGAGGGTAGTCCAGTGTGAGTGAGGGGGAGGGTCTGTGAGGTGGTGGTGTGTTTGGTGAGGGCATGTGGTGAGAAAAGTGGTGGTGGTTCAATATTGCTAGTGGCTTTGCGAATATAATTATTTTGCATTTTTAATCTGTCCTGTAATTGACTAACTTGTAATATTATTATAATTGTTATAGTTTTGTCTTGACTGTAACAATATTCATTTTTGACTACAATAATTATAATAATAATTATATAGACTATATTATATAATTGTCAGTGCACGGCCGTGCGCCTGCATACAACAGCTTTATATATGTAGGTGCATGCAAGAGTTTGCTATGTATAATTATATAAAGCTATACAATATAATTGTACACATGTGGCCCTGAGTGGCATTGATTTATAATTAGGGTGGGTCAGGGCGTGCATGGGGTGCCCGTTGCTGTATAGATGCTGACCTGCACCTGAGAAAATGGAGGAAGAGTCTCTGTTGCTGTTTAGATGCACACTACTTTAACCCTTTTGTTCCGGAGTTTATAATTCCCGCCGAACCCCTAAATACGAGATAAAATGGCGGCGCCCGGAAATATACTAAGTGGGCTCGTAGCGTAACTTCTAGTGCTTTCTTTCGGCCGAAACGGTAGCAGTAAGTATTTTATCGTGTACAGCTGTGTCCCACAAGAACTGCAGGTCGTTCTTGTCCTTCGCCGCTTACCTCGCACAGGATAAAGACGGCCTGTTCGGTGGAGAAGACGGAAATGAAGTTGACGCTTGAGTGTACGGCACAACGCTGAAGATAAGGACTTCTCAGTCTATCGCTGTCACCCAGTAAGAAGGTTTGCCGCTTTTGACTCTTCGTCATTGTACTTAACTCTCACTGACTGCTATAGTCGCTGATATTGGCGACCGAATTATGTCTTCGTACTAGCTGCAAATTTCGGCGCTCGACTGCGACCCGTGGGAAGAACTAGAAGATGAAATAACCTTCCTGGTGATAGCTCAGTCACTGCCGCATATTCGTTTAAAGCAGCGTTTCTGTGCAAGACTAGTAGCGAGAGAAACACAACGTTTAATGCGAGTCTTCGGCCATGACGTCTATAGACGTCATCCGGAATTACGCACAAGCTATTTCATGACGTCTATAGACGTCATCCGGAAATAAAGGGTTAACAGCCTCCTGTTTGTCACTGTTGGAGCTCTTTGTCCTACTCCATTCACTCTGCACATGTACACAAATTGGACAGTGAGAGATTCACTGTTAAATATTATTTGTTGTACACATGCACACAAACTACTTTTGTAAACAATCATAAAGTGGTTAGTAGCATATACACTTGAATGTAATGAGGAACATGAGCTAGACAAAAGGCAGAATAGAAATGAACACTGGGGAACTGAGTAGAAAGCAGTATGTGTATACACTTCTACTCACACAGAGTGGACAGCATGCATTCACTCCAGTGTACATTGAAGAAGAGTACAACATGTGTACACAACTGAGAGGGCACATAGTCTGACATGAAGTAAGAAACAGTGAAGGAGAGTGTGACAGTGGACAGCATACACACCTTTACACACACACAAACACAAGTGCATGAACACAGACACACAAGGCCTCCTCACTGCCTCACCACCTATAGATACAGCAACCACACACAACAGCACTTCATACACTGATGTACACAATGGGACGCAAACAGTCCTACATTACACTACAATGTCACACGTGCAGTGAATAAACAGCTGCTCATGATCAGTCCCACATGAACACACATCACATGACATGCACACGCTCACTGAAGTGCACAGACTCACGATCCATTTGGACTAAGTCGAGTAGCCGACTGCATGAAACACCACCATATAGCTATGCCAGCTCGACACACGGCGGTATGTGCTATGACGTCACATAATAATCACATTCCAACGTGCCACGAGTACCTGGCGAACATCATCAGACATCCCCCTCACCCCACTACCACAACCGGAACATATGGTGCATGTGACTAATATGTGGTGTGCATGTATACCATGTGTGTATATACGTGTATGTGTGTGTGCGTGTGCATGCGTGCGTGTGTGTGGACATGACCCCACCTCCAACTGTATCAGTTCTTCTCTGCAGTCCTCTGAAGTGGATTCCACCTCCTCCTTCACCGTCCTGGCTGCCTCCACCACTTGACAGTGAGTACTCACCGAGCTACACACAGGACACACAGGGACATACAGACACACAGACAAACGTGCACATGTACGCACACACACATGCACACAAGACAAGGACTGCTGCCACTCATGACTAATGCTCCTCACTGGGTGCAGTGTATTCGTAAATCCCCAAACATGTGCACATGTACGCATGCACACACACAGCAACAGACACACACACCTGAACATGTGCTATATACGACACAACTATTTACAACCACACATGCAGTAAAGGAAAGTGTGCATGGCAATGGACAGCATACACACACAAAAACAAGTGCATGAACACAGACACACACACACACACGCACATGCATACGTGTAGACAAGTTAAGGTGGCGGGGTCACCTAATTAGCGCACTTTTATTCATGACCTGTTAATCATATTCATAATCCAACACATACGCAATAGCACGAATGATCGCCAGGGGAAGAAAGCAACCTTACGTATGGCCTAAGTTCTCTTTCGCCCGCGCAAAGACGGCGACATCCCGCTAGAGTCGGCTTGAACTCACACATTTAGGCGCCAAGAAGAGCTCGCCTTGCCAAGACACACTAGCAGGCAACCAATTCGCGAGCCGTGTACTTCCGGTGATTACGCAATAACAACCGCATGATTGTTGACATTGGGAATATTCGTTTATTACGTCTTATTCAATTGTATTTTAAGATAGACTCCTGAAACTTTCTGACTTGCATCATTACATTGCACACCATGCACCTACGTTAGGATTTATAATAATTAGTAATGTGATGTCCGAAATGGACTAATTTCATACACAAAAATGGGACAGGAAAGCAGTTCAGGTGCTTCCTGGTGGAAATCAGGAAATCGCCCACGTACGAACATGTGGCACGTCAAGAAACGCGTGTAAACGAAAGCACTAGGTTATAGTCGCAAATATGGAGGAAATAGGCGTAATAAATGCGATTATAGTGAGAGGCGGCAAAAAGGTTATATTCAGCTATCGCAAGTAGCCGAAGTAGCGGCCCTCCTGCTGCTTCTAGTTCAGATATAGTAGGAACAGTTGAGAAAGTAAGAAGTCGCTACTACCTACACTGCAAAAGTTATATGGACAATAAATAGCTCTGTGATTTTAATTGAAAAGGTACACCCGCCCCCTTAACACATCCATGCACCCACACACACGTGTGCACTCGTCACCTCTGAGCTCACCATCAGCAGCAGCTGGAGCCAGCCCCTTCAGTGCTGCCCATCTGCACTAGCAAGGCCTCCTCACTGCTTCACCACCTATAGATACAGCAACCACACACAACAGCACTTCATACACTGATGTACACAATGGGACTCAAACAGTCCTACACTAGACAGATGATCATCATCGTGGGGGCGAGCCTGAGCGAGAGTGCGCAATCTGCAAAATGGCGGGAAAATGGTGTGCCTAGGAATTGTATTCTCACCACGCAGTGTAGCTATATGGATGTGTTAAGTGTGCAGCATGGCAACGTAATCCAGCCTCAAGGTGCGATTGAGACAGTCTCTCTTGCTGATAATCGCACATCTGCTGCAGCCTGGCCTGCCTTTCCTCATCAGTTTCATGTGCTAATCTCTCTTGCTGATAATCACTCATCTGCTGCAGCCTGGCCTGCCTCTCCTCATCAGTTTCGTGTGCCAGTCTCTCTTGCTGATAATCGCTCATCTGCTGCAGCCTGGCCTGCCTCTCCTCATCAGTTTCATGTGCTAATCTCTCTTGCTGATAAGCGCTCATCTGCTGCAGCCTGGCTTGCCTCTCCTCATCAGTTTCGTGTGCCAGTCTCTCTTGCTGATAAGCGCTCATCTGCTGCAGCCTGGCTTGCCTCTCCTCATCAGTTTCGTGTGCCAGTCCCTCTTGCTGATAAGCGCTCATCTGCTGCAGCCTGGCCTGTCTCTGCGCAGCTGTTTCGTTTGCTAGTTTCTCCCGCCGGAGTGCACTCTTGCGCTGTAGTGCAGTGTCTCTCTCTACGCTGCATAGGGCCGCACGCCGAGCCCTGTCTCGCTGTCGGCGACGGCGCAGCCGTTCTCCTTTCTGTTCATCAGTTTCCGCTGCACGCCGGGCCCTGTCGCGCTCTCTTCTTCGGCGTAGTCGTGCCTCTCTATCATCTAGCGAGTCGAAATGACCGGATGCGGTATTATGCTCCGCGGGATTCATGCTAGCTGACTAGTTGAACAATCTCATGGCTCTTCGCAGAATGTAGGCCAGTGATGGTAGCTACAGCAACTGAAATGTGTGAAACTGAAGGAGCTGTGTGGTCAATCAACACAGTGCGCGTGGCCATTGTGCTTTATGTTGTTTGGGCGAGTAGCTATGTCCGCTAGTTGGCTGCGCCCTGGTGGTGATTCCCCCATACCTTTCCGAGCATAGCACCTGAACACAGTAGTCGATTAGCCGTATTTTAGATGGCAGGAGGGCGAATGCGAAGTAGCCTTCCCTGCATTGCCTTCCTCTGAGCGTAGCACCTGAACACAGTAGTCGATTAGCCGTGCTTTAGACTGCAGGAGGGCAAATGTGAAGTAGCCTTCCCCGCATTGCCTTCCTCTGAGTGTAGCACCTGAACACAGTAGTCGGTTAGCCGTGTTTGGTGCGATTAGCCGTGTTTTAGACTGTAGGAGGGCGAATGCGAAGTAGCCTTCCCCGCATTGCCTTCCTCTGAGTGTAGCACCTGCACACAGTAGTCTGTTAGCCGTGTTTGGTGCGCATCCTCTTTCCTCAGAAGCCTTCCGCACCAGCTAGTCTACAGAGGTTCGCTAGCGGCAGCCATTGTGAATGAGTAAATAGAACTATACGGCATGGCGTACGGCACATATATACATATATATATATATACATATATATATATATATACACATACAGACAGCGGTGGCGTACTTCATGTAAGTGTGGGGCTCGCTCAGGCTCGCCCCAATTACACTACAATGTCACATGTGCAGTGAATAAACAGCTGCCCATGATCAGTCCAACATGAACACACATCACATGACAGGCACATGCTCACTGAAGTGCACTGACTCAAGGTCCATTTGGACCAAGTCGAGTAGCCGACTGCATGAAACACCACCATATTGCTATGCCAGCTCGACACACGCGGTATGTGCTATGACGTCACATAGCAATTACATTGCATCATGCTACGAGTACCTGGCGAAAGTCACCAGATGCCTCCCCCCTCAACCCACTACCACAACCAAAACATATGGCGGAAATGACTAATGTGGTGAGCATGTATACCATGTGTGTGTGTTTGTGTGTACGTGTGTGTGTACGTGTGTGTATGTGTGTGTGTGTGTGTGTGTGTGTACGTGCGTGTGTGTGTGTGTGTGTACGTGTGTGTGTGTGTGTGTGTGTGTGTGTGTGTGTGTGTGTGTGTACGTGTGTGTGTGCACGTGTGTGTGTGTGTGTACATGTGTGTGTGTGTACGTGTGTGTGTGCACGTGTGTGTGTGTGTGTGTGTGTGTGTGTGTGTGTGTGTGTGTGTGTGTGTGTGTGTGTGTGTGTGTGTGTGTGGCCATGACCTCCCACCTCCAACTGTATCAGTTCTTCACTGCAGTCCTCTGAACTGGATTCCACCTCCTCCTTTACCATCCTGGCTGCCTCCACTACTTGACAGTGAGTACTCACCCAACTACACACAGGGACACACAGGGACATACAGACACACATACAAACGTGCACATGTACGCACACACACATGCACACAAGACATGTCCTGCTGTCACTCATGACTAATGCCCCTCACTGGGTGCAGTGTATTCGTAAATCCCCAAATCCCCAAAATTAATTAATTTCAGGTTCAGTAGGTCAATTAAATGACTCCAACGCCATTTCTATACAGGTCACCAATAGGCAGTGGTCAACATGCTTCATTACACAGTGACAGAGGAGTGGAGTCACACATGGATACGTTCCATGCACTGGTCAGGACGGATGTGTAAACTGCAACACAAGCACACAAAATTGTCCAAGACTTCTAATGTGTATCCCTCCACATACGTACAAAGTGCCTACTGTTTATACAGCTACATACAGCTATACCACAATTAAGTAGACGAGTAGGTGTGGCCACATAGTGAAGCACTTCTCAGACATGCTCAGTCAAACTCACCTAAGGGCAGAGAGGGAGGGGCAGTGGAACCACAGCCTTGCTTTGGGACACTGTCACCACGACAACAAGTGGGCGTGGCACATCCAACTCGGCCACAATCTCCTTAGACATCTGACTCAACTGAAGTTGTGTGCTCTATCACAAGAAAACGCAACCAAATGACATTCCCGGCCAGAACAACACAAACATTTAACTATCATTACAAGGATTAATGGTAAACACATTATCCCACTACACGAGGCACTTGCACAAACTCTTCAGCCACGAATTGTCTCCAGTTTCCACCTCAGCCCCAGGAGAGGCTTGTTGCTTGGTGCTAGGTAAAAGTGATGCACTGTAGCCCCTTGTCACTTAATCAGAGGAGGCCTGTTGGTAGGTAAGACGTACTCCACAGCTCCAGTACTAAGTGTGTGTCGTGTGAGGGATTGCGGCGTGTGAAGTGGGAATGGGACTAGAAACCCCTAAGCATCTGCACACACACACACACACAAACACAACAAAGTACACACCTAATCCACTTCCTCTTCTAGTCCAAGTGGAGAAATTATCCTTAGTGTTGCTCCTGTCCTCCGTCTCCATTGCCTCCTTCACACGCTTCAGACCATCCTGAACCCTCTTCACGTTCCTCCCTAAGATGCCATCCAGACTGACATACAGCTGCTCTTCAACGCCAGCCAATGCCTCCACTGCCTCAGACAATTTGGAGAGAACACCTTTCTTGACTACACTGTCCGACTACACATTCATTCAGCAACACATGACAAACATACTGTGACATGTTGTGTGCTCCTCAGATGGGAGAACCTTCGCTGAAGATGACTCTTTACTCGAGGAGTGCGGCACTGCAGAATGTGAGCCAAACACTAGGGCCTTCTCGAGAAGTGTCTGAAGAAGACAGGAGAGGAGAGCACAAATGAGTATCACAGGTGAAGAATGTGGAGGTGCACACACAGCTAGCCATGGACAGGCAGGAAGGAGAGTGACAAGGTAAAGACAGTACAAGGAGTAGCTGAGAAGAGGCTGAGAAACAAAGTGAGACACATACACATGAGTGCACTCATACGTATACGTTTATACAAATTACGTAACAGAAGAGCTCTCCAACACAACTCTATGGCCCTCACACCTCCAACAGGACAGCCTGAAGCACCAGTGCAAGAGAGTGTGAGGCACTCTGCCCCAAGGAAGGTTGTGGTGGCCAGCTAGTGAGACATGCCCAGTGACCCCACACAGGACAGCTACAGGTGTACACAGCACAGCAGGGATTCCCAGAAAACAGACAGGTGAGGGCAGTGAACCCAAGAAGCCAAAAGTGTGTTAGTGGTGACTTCAGAAGCCAGAGAGTGAGTAAGATGCTTTGACACCACACAGGGGCTGGCTCTTATTGAAAGAGCTGTGCCTGTTTGTAGCGCATGGCAAATGCACACAAACAGGCGTGCGCACACACATACACTAGATGCCTTGTACAAATAACTTTTGCGTTCAGTGTACTATGTTCAGTCATCAACTGCTGCTTGTGGCAGTGACAAAGTGTACACAGACAAACGACTATATGCACACATACACATACAGCTACGTATATGCACACATGCCCACACAGCTACATGTACAAATGCACGTACAGCTATATGTACACATGCCAACACAGCTACATGTACAAATGCACGTACAGCTATATGTACACATGCACATACAGCTACATGTACAAATGCACGTACAGCTACATGCTTCCCTCCAAATGTCTCCTACATACTTGCTTCATCAACTTCCCCCCTCTTTAAGCCACTTTCACCATCTCTCTGTCCCATCCCCTTCCATCCTCTCTCCACTTATGTATCACTCTCTTATTCCCCCTTTCATTGCCTTCCCTTTTTTCTCTGTCCCTCCTTCCTCCCTCCCAACTCTCTCTCTTTTCTACACTCCGTCCTCCCCTCTCCCGCCTCCCATCCTCTTTTCCACACTCACTGTTATTGTCTCATCTGCCCAAGGCCGGTCTACCACCAAACAGTGGTCCACTATATACAAATGTCCTGGAGTCGGCAAGGTACTTCATCGCGCTGTCAAGTGACACTGCCTCCTGGAGCAGCACCTCCGCATCCACTCTGCTCTTCGAGTATGGCCAGCATGTCCTGGGGTGGACAGGCACACACCACATATGGAAATGGGGTAGAGGCTTATGCAGAGGTCTTGAATGAACACTATGCAATGTATACAGTATGGTAGAGAGGTCTATAGCTGATATATAGACCACCTGAGTTAATTAAATAAACCGCCGAGGCTATAGACTGACCTGCCACAGTTCGGAGAAGGATTTCCAGTGCTGCTGAAGGTCATTCTTCCTTGACAGAACATTGCTGGACCCGTTCTTTTTCATTTCGTCAAGTTGCTACAACTTTGCAGCCAATTCCTCCACTTTACCCAGCACAGCAGTGTGTTCATTGAACTTCTCCATCAGGACCTAGTGGTTGGACCTAGTGGTTGGACATGTGTACACACAAGTGCTAAACATAGGCATAAGAACATAGTAATATCCAGAGAGTGAGTAAGATGCTTCAACACCACACAGGGAAGGGAAGGGCTTTTATTGAAAGAGCTGTGCCTGTTTGTATCACATGACCATGCATCTCTTGATGGAGCACACTGCAGCTGTACAGACATCCCTACTCTTCCGCAGTACAGTAACCATGCACAGCAAACTGATTAAAGGGGCTGACCACAATATGGCAATGTGCATGAGCATGTGGTGGTGGGGAAAGACATGTACACGTGTGCACCCTCACCCACACATGAAAGTGAATGGCACACACACAATGAGAGACTACAAATACATACGTACATACACATGTGCACATTGACAAGTGTACACATGCGCTATAGTATACCCACAGAAGCACACACTCACTGAGCATGCACACATGAAACATGAACATGAATACACCATTACACTTGTAGGGACACACATGCTCGCATACACACCAGTGCCCACACATGAATGCACCGCTCCCTCTCACATTCCTCCCCACACGTACCTACAATAGTTTGCCCAGTGAGAGGGCATCCTCCTCAGTTCCTCAATGAGGCATTTAGTAGACAATGTTATCCACAGCATCCTCTCGTCATGTGCTGGAGGAACCTGTACGCAGAAGGAAAGGAGGGGAGCTCAAGTTGCTGTGGACACGACAATGGTGGACTCTGTCACATGCTAAACCAGCTGATGGTCGATCTCTGTTTGACGGCAGTCACTCCCTTCTCCCAACAAATCAGGACAAGGAGTGTTTGAAGAGTGCCGAGATGGAGTTGGCAGTGGTGGAACTAGTGCTCTGTTTAACCAAACACACACACACACACACACACACACACACACACACACACACACACACACACACACACACACACACACACACACACACACACACACACACACACACACACACACACAGATGGAAGCAGTTGTCTTCTAGGAATACGTACAGGAACAATGTGGACACTCACATCACTAAGTGCCCCTACAACAGAGAGAGGTAGCAGTCACTCAAATAGGCTACTCCTCATGTAGGTCCAGTCTGGCATGACAGCCCCTCTACCCATGGTCTGACGTCACTGGTGGAATGGTTTGTGTCTATGGAGTGGGCGGAGTAAACATGTAAATGCAACCAACACCACCACCACACACAATGCACATCACTCTCACCAGTTAACAGAATGTAGAATGGAAGCATAAAAGAGGTTTAATCACTGAAATGTGTTTTATGCTTATGTAACTAAAGGATTAGGTAGTGTTTGCCATCTCATCAGTGCAGGGGGTGGATTGGGAAAGTGAGATCCTACACAAAAATGGTGCACAAGTGAAGCCTTCGCCCCCCCCATGGTTGGAGGGGCTAGCACGCCAGACCATGTACAATCACACACATACATCAACACAAGATGGTGGGTTTTCACACCAGTCAGTTATGTCATGAAGAAGACTACACCACCTATATAGCCGAATGAAGTTGGCAGAACTAGAACAATCGCTGGTCACAGAGGTCCCCACTGCAGTATTGTGAACACACCAACAGAGAACCAACCCACTCACACACAGCTACAAAGTATAGCAACTCCAAACCTGGACAGGAATGTGTGGTGACACTGTTAGCAGAACTGCACACTCAGTGCACATTAAACTTCACACACAGTGTGTCCGGTTGGAGGGTCTGGAGCAATGAACTTATCACTTTATTGACACACAACACAACCAGCAACCAAAAACACAGACACAAGTACACACGTGCCCACATAAGGAGATATTCCACCAACTTCAAATCATGCAAAAACCATCTGAAGACATTTTAAAGAACTGTGCATGACCACCTGAAAAGGGGATTGTGTGTGCCTGGTTTGTTTTCATCTGCATATCCCCTCAACAACACCCACAGACATGGTCCAACCACAAGAATGGTATTAGCTGGTGCAGTGTACACTGGAGGTGTGTCCCCAGCAAACAGTGAGGGCAGACCACTTGTGGGGCACAAACATGTAGAAGTGCATGCTTCACATCACGTACGGCCAGACAGCCGACGTACGTACGTCGCTAGCTGAGGTAGGTGATAGCTAGCTAGCTACTTATTATGGGGGAGATGCGTGGCGGAGTCAATGAATGAAGACAGTACAATAGGAAGCTTACAGCATGACCTAGGAAGGAATCATGCTTACTGGATGCATATCCACCTTGCTACTGTACTGTGCTTCGCACATGTTCCACTCCGAGGGCAGCGGCCATTTTCAATCATCAAACGTCACATTCCAATCATAGGCGTCGCCCACCCAGGATCAGCGGAGACAATGGCGGAAGGAGCAGCTGCAGCGGAGGGTGAGTCTGTCTGTGAGTGAGTGTAACGTACGAATCGTATTATAAAACGTGTAAGTGGCAAACGTATGTGAGTTTACAGTCTTACTTTCAGTGTCTGAAATGTAATTGTTCTTGTTTCCTTCTTACAGAGCGCCAGAGACTCGGAGTGGAACTTGTGGAAGCGTGCAGGTTGAAGGACTGGTCGAAAGCCATTCGTTTAGCAGAGAACGGTGAGTGGACCGGAGCTGAGAGACACCGTGAAGTAATGTTCTGTTAAGGTCGCCCAGCAATCGGCCGTTTCTGCCCATGCTAGCTACATAGCTACCAGCTCACACAGCTACGTAGGTACCAGCTCACACAGCTACGTAGGTACCAGCTCACACGGCTACGTAGCTACCAGCTCACACAGCTACGTAGCTACCAGCTCACACGGCTACGTAGCTACCGGCTCACACAGCTACGTAGCTACCATCTCACACAGCTACACAGCTAGCTAGCTACAAACTCCACCTCTCGGTATTAGTCTAGGATGTTGGCACAGTGATTGTAAGGGTAGTCTTGTGAACCAGAACCCACCCGTCTGCCAGCCATGTAGCTATCTGTGGAGAGGTGGAGTCTGGTTCAGGGACTGATGCAAGGGGGCACCATTGACTCGTACATGTTTATATGTTATGCATGTGGAGTTGAGTTTATGACACCCGGATGCATAGGTAGGCATGACATCATCATCTTCGATTTAAACGATTTGTGAAAAATTCCAAGTGTTTTTTTCATCTTGTTCTTCATGTCACTAGTCTTACACCACCACCCTCCCCACAGAAGGGTGCAGTGGACTTTGACTTTTAGATGTGATCGCCACGAATGCACCATAAAGTGAAGACAGCCCATCAAATTTCTAGAGCAATGACTCTATAAGAAACACCTTTGTATCGTCTCCCATTTGAATGACTTGTGCAAATTCTAACTGTTTATTACTCTTTTCCATCTTGTTCATTATGTCACTGATACCCAACAAACTAATGATGCTGCACTGGACATGGCAAAACATGACAGTGACGGTAGCTATTCGGTTCTAATTACGTATGCGGATGTTGACACTGACAGTCAAGTAGCTGTCATCGAGGGTGTCTGGAGCTCCTATGGTGTGTGTGTGTGGGAGGGTTGGAGGGGAGCATTAGTACATGGCACAGTGGTGAAATGTTTTGAATCTAGAGCTTTTTAGAAACTCTGTCTGAAAAGTAAAGACAAGTCTTATTTCCCTTTGGCCAGCTAAGCTCGAAAGTGAGCGGACTCAGCCCCTTGCTCTTTTAGGCTGATGTCTCCTTCCTTCCTTCCTCCACTCTGCCTGCGGCTATGCACATCACACACAAAGGGTAGTCTTGTGAACCGGACTCTATACTTTTGTCAGCCATTTTGCATACTGGTGGGCTGTGCTCCACTGTATTGATAATACTGTATTTCTTGCTGTTCTTTCAGCAGATGCTCAGCTATGTTTAACCTTTTACAGATTCATTAGTTGCAAGATTGTAAGATAATAGCCAAGTCTATGAATCTGTCCAAATTCAGACCCTTTCTTCTTCTCATCCCATTCCGCATTGATCAATTGTATGTCAACCTGATTTCTATATAGTTCCATTATAACATCAATTTAATGTTAAGAGTAACAGGTACTGCAGCATACTCAGTGCTACACATGCATGTCGTAGGTGAATGTGTGACGATGTTTGAAAGTTTTCTCTTTACCATGTTAGCTCTTGTTTAGGTTTGTTTACGTGTACTCTTGTCTTCTTTTGCAGGTGCACATGTCAACACAAAAGGTGAATATCAGCAGACTCCACTGCATTGGGCTGCCACGTGGGGCAGTTTGAAAGTGGTACAACTCCTTCTAGAGAAGGGTGAGTTTGCTTTTATTTCTAAATTGTTCTATTAGAGTTTGATAGTCCTGTTTAGGGACATTTTTATGCTTTGAAAGAATGCAGAATGTCACTATTCTTTTGTGAAGCGCATTGATCTGCTAGATTTGGGATCTTTGTAATTTCTTAGGTCAAAGTGGCTCTGTCCATGGATAATGGAGATGGTGGTGTACCTATAATTATGGCTAATGTTAGTGTGTCTGTGTGTGTGTCTGCGTGGGGTAAAGGAGGTGTTATTGTCCATAGAATGATATGGAAATTAATGAACTTCTTGTGGTATGTGTACTGAAGGTTTTGGGAACTCGACGTTTTGACACTGTGGGCATGTGAACTCACTCCTGATTGGAGCACATCACTACCACTGCAGGCTAGGTGGTGCTGGGGACAATTGTTGGGATTATTCAATATAAATTTGAATCTTGGCCAATTGGAATGAATTTTTCAAGCTTTGAATACATGTTTAAATTGTATGTAAAATATACACATATGATTGCATATTACAGATTAACTCTTCCACGCAGAACGAATGAATGTTATTGTTCCTTAGGCTAATAGAATTTGGCACTTGATAAAATGGCGATGCTGACATCAACATACCTGCTTGCTTTGGGGTCTTCTTAATATCGTGGCTCAAAGTGCACCATGGATAATGGAGATGCCTATACGTAGCTTATGCTGGTGTGTGTATGTGTGTTTTGGTGCAGTGGGGGAGGATTTAGTTAGTCTCGAACCCAGACCCTATCCTCCGCGGTTGTGCAATAGTAGTGATGCGGAGGTTAGGGTCTGGGTTCGAGACTAGGATTTAGTGTCCATGGAAACTTTCCCATGCAGAACGAAGTTATTGAATTGCCGTTCGTCCCTAAGGCAAATAAAATTGTGCAAAAACACTTAATAAAATGGCTGTTCTGTGACGATTTGCCCACTTCTACACACCTCATGTATTCACTTAATGGGTTGTCTGGTTAGATATGCTTTTACACTCACTGTATGACCTAACCAAACTGCTCTGACCCTTTTCAACAGGTCTCATTGCAATGTGGTGGTGTACGTACATGTAAATGGGTTATTATTACTGGAAATTTTCTATAAAGTTGTCGGCGGGAAGCATTTATCCATCACAGTCATGTAATATTACTTTTTCCCCTCTTACCCTCATGTCAGATAATCATAGATGGAATTGTGTAGTTGATAATTAAGGTTGTCTTTAGGTTTACCTCATGAGTACACAATGCCCACAACTCTTATGTATTGTCGCCCTTGTTTTGCCGCATTTCATAAACTGTATAAAGACTTACAGTGCAGTGAGCAAATATACACACTAACGTTCTGGGGACAATGCCTTGAATACTCTTGTGTGCAATCACAGTGAATGTCTAGTGATTGCTGTGTATGAGAGCATGTGTGTGCTTTCAGTGGAGATGGAAGCGGTTGTCTTCTAGGAATACTTGCAGTGTTAATTGATGAATTGATCTTGTGAACATGTACATAGCAGAATCAATCAATCAATGGCAACTGATTGCAGGATACTTCAACCATGTGACGAAGGCGTCCTTGACCAAACATCCTACCATATTGCTATTGATTGATTGATTCTGCTACATAAATGCTCATCAAGATCAATTTGCCAGTTGTCACAACGTAGCAATGAGCTTCTACTATATACAGTGTTGGATGTTCAGCCTGTGACAATGCTGACTAGCACTTCATGCACTACTGGTGGTGTGCTCTGTACAACATTAGCTCACATGCACAAAGCTGTGTGGAATGTCATCGTATGCGAACTCATGACCTGTCAGTGACTGTACATTTTCTGGTTAACTGTGAGGGACATGCGACCATTTTTGATCCCAGCTGCACACTCCAGTGTACAGTTGTGCTTCCAAGACAGCTCACAACACTCTTAGATGCATTGCCATGGCTTCTTTAAGGGTCTACTGTTTACTGTTAGTGGTGCACCTGTTGCACGTGTAGGATATTTGTGAGGTGCAGCCAATCTTGTGGTATGTCACTTATGTCTGTTGTGTTTATGAGTGCAGCTGTGTGCAAGATGCTGTGCTCAACTTCATAACGAAATAAACAGACTATGCCCCCCATTTCCAGCACTGTCTGTGGTGGAAATAACAGTTTTGCTTGCTTAGGAAAATGATGCTAAAGTGTTCTGTCAGTCTACTAAAACACTTTAGCATCAGGTACCCATGTCTAGTGACAATAGTGATTGCATCATCAAGTAGAAATAGTACTTAGGTACACTGTATACAGGTACACTGTACTAGCACATTCATGTTTTGATGGGTTTGGATGGTATATGCTCTAACCGTCCTCCCCTCCTCCCCCTGAGAATACACAGTATATAATGGGATTTGAGTGGAAATCACTGTTAATTCCAGTATACGTTTCCGGTTATAGAAGAAAAATGGCTGCTCATTGAGTGTACTACAAAAAGGTCTGGTTTTCGTTTCAGCTGATATTTCTGCTATTATTTCAATTGTATCAGTGAGGAGTCGACCTCAGACAGTGAAGCAAACCTTTTTAACGAATGCCTGACAGTTGAGAGGTTGTTCCCCAGTGTGGGAGGGTGTGCCCAGTGTGGGAGTGTGTCCCAGTGAGGGAGAGTGTACCCCAGTATGGGAGGGGATGCCCCATTGTGGAAGGGTGTGCCTCATTGTGGGAGAGTGTGCCCCAATGTGGGAGGGGGTGCCCCATTGTTGAAGGGGGTGTCCCAGTGAGTGGGAGAGTGTTCTGCAGTTTTGGAAGGTGTGCCCCACTGTGAGTGGGTGTGCCCTAGTGTTGAAGGGTGTTACCAATGTGGGAGGGAGATCCGCGGTATGGGAGGGTGTGCCCCTGTGTGGGAGTGTGTGCCCCAGTGTGGAGAGTGTTCCGCAGTGTTGGAAGGTGTGCCACAGTGTGTGAGAGTATGACCCAGTGAGGGAGGGTGTGCCCAAGTCTAGGAGAGTGTTTCCCAGTGTGGGATAGTCTAGCTGCTAGACCCCTAATTTGTCTTTGCGCGTGGGGGCGCAAGAAAAGTAGGGTCTAGCAGAATGTGTAAATGCCACACCTCGCAATGAACGCCCAAAGATGTCGGTGTGATTCCAGGTGTTCCAGACGGCGTAAATGCCACGGACGAACAAGGATATCGAGTCGACGTCAGAATCGATCTTTGGAATGAATACTTGCTGTGTATGCTCTGCGACGCAATTACCTTCCACGGAGCGGAGAAGGGTGATTCAGCCGTCTAAGTCGGGGCCAACGTTCACTGAGCGTAGTGATGCTCTGGCTTCATACACTCATGTCCTAGAGACAGTGACGCCACCTTCAGACTTTCATCGATGATCTTGGACTCCACAGACTGCAGTGCACGTACAATCGGCATACTCTGGCTCTAGCTCCCTGCTCTCCTTACACCAGCCACTTCGGCGCTGTTACTCTAGTTGCTAAACCCTACTTTTCGTGCGTGCGAAGACACAGTAGCTCTAGCAGCCGCGCGGCGTTGGTGCCAAAATAAACGCCTTCACTGCAGAGAAATGGTGCAGCAGCGATTTCATTGATTGGTGCGAGGAGTGGAATTTACACATTCTGCTAGACCCTACATTTCTTCCGCCCCCACGCGCGAAGACAAAGTAGGGTCTAGCAGCTAGACTAAGTGTGGGAGGGTGTTCCCAATTGTGGGAGGGTGTGGACAGGTTTGATAAATATAGTACGGTAACCATGGTATTTCTTGAAAACGAATTGTGATATGACTCATATCTACGACTGGAGTAGCTGACTTGCAAGTTGCTCTCAATAACATGCTGCAAAGTTCATAAAAGCTTTTGATGATAAAAAAAACATTTTCTCAATCGTACGTATATATAGGAAGAGAGTCCTGAAATAAGTTACTGTGTTACTGTTATTATATGAGTTTCTTGAGAGGGTATAGATGATCTCCTTAAATTCTCTCGTGCATACATACCTTTATTGTATGTAAGACAGTGGAGACACATTGTGGGGACATGCTACATATGTATATGCAAGTCAGGCTTTTATCGTCTACTCATAATGCCTCATTGAACGTCATAATCACATCACAGTGAGAATGGCTTGTTATAAGTTTTTTGTCTACTCATATTGCGTCCTTAAATGATATAATCACAGTGAGAGTGGCTTGTTATAAAGTGTGTCTTGAATCTGATGACACTAGCATATTGTTTTGTAGTAGTCTTGAACCCAGTCCCTATTTCCATTTCTTGTTATAACGTGTTTCTTGAGGTTTACCTCACAAGTACACAGTGCCCCCTTTGTATATAAAGTTGTATCATTGACAGCGAGCCTGTCATAGTGTGTGGACAGTGCAGTAATTGGTGCATGTCTAAGTGTGTCAAAGGAGGTAATCTCGTCAGAATATTCAGTGAAGTATAGTGACTCAAGATGCTACTCCCAGTCTGGATACCCTGTGTTACTACTCTTACATCTCTTCCTTCCCGATAGGATGCTTTAGAATTAGTTTTTCCATGACAACTTAATCAAGTGCCTAATCTACGTAAGTGGGCACTGCAGCATAATCCTGATGACACTAGTATGTTGTTTTGTAGTAGCCTCGTACCCAGTCCCTATTTCTATTCCGCCTGTTGTTCGAAGGGAGAAGTAGGGCCTGGTGACATTGGTTCCTTATGTAGGTGAGGTCGAGCATTCAACCTGTGACAATACTTGACTATGACATTTCATGCATTACAATCACATGTTCATTAGCACAGACTGTTAGCTGTTAGCCAGAATAGTGGGACCACATTTAGGCAGTGATGCTGTGCTATGTAGTGTTAGTATTGGTATGTCAGTGAGAAGCCCGTTAAGTTCTAACGTGATGACAATTAATTAATTAATGCACTACATTATTAGTCCAATTAGTACAATATTACCTCATTAGGAAAATTACCCTTGCTGATTGCTGTGGGTGTGCCCCAGTGTGGGAGGGTGTTCCCTCATGTGGGAGGGTGTTCCCTAGTGTGTGAGAGTGTGGCCCAGTGTGGGAGAGTCTCCCCCAGCGTGAAGGGGTGTGCCCCAGTGTGAGAGGGTGTGCCCCAGTGTGGGAGGGTGTTCCCTAGTGTGGGAGGGTATTCCCTAGTTTGAGAGGGTGTTCCCCAGTGTGGGATGGTGTGGTCCATTGGGGGAGGGTGTGGGTGACATTAATAAATATGTCTAAGACCATGTGGAAGGGTGTGCCTTGTGTGAGTGCATGTGCCCAAGTCTAGGAGGGTGTGCCCCAGTGTGTGAGGGTGTTCCTAGTGTCGGAGGGCGTGTCCCAGTGTGGGAGGGTGTGTCCCAAGTGTGGGATGGTGTGGACGGGTTTGATAAATATAGTACTGTGGTATTTCTTGAAAACGTATTGTGATATGACTACAGACCTACTACTGGGGTAGCTGACTTGCAAGCTGCTCTCAATAGCATGCTGCAAAGTTCATGAGATCTTTTAATGGTAAAAATAGCATTTGCTCAACCGTATACATAGGAAGAGAGTCCTTAGCAATATAACTAGTTACTGTGTCTGTGAGCTCCTTCCATTTTGTGCCTTTTCATTCGTACGCTACACGCGACGCTACCAACACCGACCGCAACTGCTACCGACTCTTGAAGCATTCGTTGACTGCCAGTACAATCTTTTACTTCCATGTGCAGAAGCAAGCTACAAAACAAAATGCCCGCCCCAGTGTGGCAGGGTGTGCCTAGTCTGGGAGGGTGTACCTAGTGCGGGAGATGTGCCCAAGGCTAGGAGGGTGTGTCCCATTGTGGGAAGGTGTTGCCCAGTGTGGGAGGGTATTCCCCTGTGTGGAAGGATGTTCCCCAGTGTGGTGTGTGCCCCAGTGTTGGAGGGTGTGTCCCATTGTGGGAAGGTGTTCCCAGTGTGGGAGGGTATTCCCCAGTGTAGAAGGGTGTGCCCCAGTGTGAGTTGTGTGCCCCAGTGTTGGAAGGTGTGCCTAAGTGTTGGAGGGTGTGCCCCAATGTGGTAGGGTGTGTCCCAGATTTGGAGGGCGTGCCCTGTGTGGCTGCGTGTGCTGAAGTCTAGGAGAGTGTGCCCCAGCGTGAGATATGGATGTTCTTGTCACATTTAAACCCCTTTCACATGGACCAAAAAATGTGGGTGAAATCCGGGTCGAATCTGGATTCGACCCGGATAACACCTTTCACATGCGCGAGTCGACCCCAGATACAGTCGAACCCTGCTACCGTCCCAGGGTCGAATCCGGGGTAAAAATGGCGGACAAGGGAGTTATGCGTTAGATGACGAGGGGGTAGCCTCTGGGAGATTCGGCAGGTGTACATTCTCCGGGGAGGAATCTTTCGATTTAACTGCATTGATAACTTGGCTGAAACGTAGTGCGCCGCTGTGGCCAACAGCCTCTCCCGATTCATTCGTATAGCTGCGCGTACGATCAGCGACCCGAACCAACGTATACCTTCTAGCGTTTCTTTTCCGAACGAGCACGCCTCAGCTTCAAACTAGAAGAAGGAAAACAGTGTTCTTGTCACTCGTGAATGCCATTATGTAGAATACCAATCGTCGTTGTAATGTGTCCATGTGAAAGCAAACTGGGTTCGACCCGCTTCCGTTTGCGTCATATCTAGGTTGAATCCAGATTCGACCCGGATTATTTATCAGTCCATGTGAAGAGTGTGCCCCGGTGTGAGATATGGATGTCCTTGTCTCATATATATACTCATGACGGACACACAAGTGCATCTGTGTGTTCATCTGATTACAGGACGCTTCAGTCTATGTGGCTGAAACGTCCTGAAACCAATTGCTATTGATTTACTGATCCTGCTGTGTATATGCTCATCAAGATCAATTTGCCAGTTGTCACAACGTAGCAATGAGCTTCTACAATATTACATACAGTGTTGGATGTTCAGCCTGTGACAATGCTGACTAGCACTTCATGCACTACTGGTGGTGTGCTCTGTACAACATTGGCTCACACACACAAAGCTGTATGGAATGTCATCATATGCAAACACATCACCTGTCAGTGACTGCACAATTTCTGGTTAACTGTGAGGGACATGCAACCATTTTTGATCCCAGCTGCACACTCCAGTGTGCAGTTGTGCTTCCAAGACAGCTCGCAACACTCTTAGATGCATTGCCATGGCTTCTTTAAAGGGTCTACTATTTACTGTTATTGATGCACCTGTTGCATGTGTTGGACATTTGTGAGGTGCAGCCAATCTTGTGGTATGTCACTTGTGACTGTTGTGCTTGTGAGCTGCCATTTCGTTCGTACACGCGACGCTACCGACTCTTGAAGTGTTTGTTGACTGCCGGTACGATCTTTTACGACCGATACAGAAACACACTACAAAACAAAATGGCCGCCCCGGAGGCTTCTTCTCATCCCGTTAAAAATCGTCTTTGTTATCTTTTCGCTGTCTACCCAACGAACGAAAGTTGTTCACAGAGATGTTCAAGAAGGATAATATTGCTTAGTAGCTAAATTGCAGTCTTGCTTGCAAGTTATAGCTCCAAATGCCACTGAAGCTCAATGGTGTTAGAGACTTCCATGCAGAACAAAGTCGTTGAATTGCTGACTGTTCCATTGGCTAATATAATTTGGCACTTGATAAGTGCCAAATTATGCTGACATGTACGTACGTACCTGCTTGTTATGGCGTCTTCTTAATTTCATTGCTCAAAGTGGCTTGGTGGAAAGTGGAGAAGCCTATATGTATAGCTTACGCTGTGTGAATGTGTTTTTGTGCAGTGGAGGAGGCATTAGTGTCCATAGAAACTTCCATGCAGAACAAATTTATTGAATTGCTGTTTGTCACTCAGGATAGTAGAATTTTGCGAAAACACTTGATGAAATGGCTGTTCTAGGACGACTTGTCCACTTCATGTGCCTCTGCTACAAAGTGCAATGTGTTCTCCAATGTGTTCAACTTTGAAGTGAACAGAGCTATTTTGTCCCCATTTCTCTTGCTGCTTATGCAAAGGGTGCATCATGTTTATCTGGCTGGCACAAATGAAATAGACCCTTGCCCTCATGCATGTAGCTTGCACTGCGTGGCTGTGGTTGTACGTATGTGGTGGTGTAAACGGGTTTTACTACTGGAAATCCACTATGAAATTGGCAGTGGGAAGCATTTATCAATAGCAGTTATATGGTTTTACCCCCTTCGCATTGTCAGATCACGGAATCTATGGAGGGAATTGTCTAGTTGCTATGTTTGTCTTTGAGTTTACCTCATGAGTACACAATGCCCACAACTCTTATGTATTTTAGCACTTGATAAATGGCCGATGCTGACATGTACGCACGTAACTGATTGTTATGGCGTCTTCTAATTTCATAGCTCAAAGTGGCTTGATGAAAAGTGGAGAAGCCTATACGTATAGCTTTCGCTGTGTGAATGTGTGTTTTTGTGCGGTCGGGGAGACTTTAGTGTCCATAGAAACTTTCATGCAGAACAAAGTTATTGAATTGCTGTTTGTCACTCAGGCAAGTAAAATTGTCAGATCACGGAATCTATGGAGGGAACTGTCTAGCTGCTATGTTTGTCTTTGCGTTTACCTCATGAGTACACAAAGCCCATAACTCTTGTGTATTTTAGCACTATTCAATCAAACTGGGGAAGCAGGAGACCATACACAAGCAACCCCAAATGAAACTGGAACCCACTTTTGATTACCGGTTTTCCGTTAACTTTTACCGGTTAACCGCTAATGGGTCATCAACACTATTTGTGGATAAAGGACAAATAACAGCCAATAAAGTCAGCCTGCAAACAAAATTATTATCATGTTTCTTATGCACCATACCGTACCTGTTAGTTTGGTGTGATAATGCTGTTGGGCTTGCACTGAAAGCACCACCTTCCCATTCACTACTGTCAGTAATGCTAATGATAGGGAAATTTCAGGTGACTCTATGTAAAATGTGCAGTAATTTCAGACCTGCTGACAAGGGAAGTGATACCCAGCAAATCGTTGTAATGTGTCCATGTGAAAGCAAACTGGGTTCGACCCGCTTCCGTTTGCGTCATATCTAGGTCGAATCCAGATTCGACCCGAATTATTTATCAGTCCATGTGAAAGGGGTTATATATACTCATGACGGACACACAAGTGCATCTGTGTGTTCATCTGATTACAGGACGCTTCAGTCTATGTGGCTGAAACGTCCTGAAACCAGTTGCTATTGATTTACTGATTCTGCTGTGTATATGCTCATCAAGATCAATCCACCAGTTGTCACAACATAGCAATGAGCTTCTACAATGTCACATACAGTGTTGGATGTTCAGCCTGTGACAATGCTGACTAGCACTTCATGCACTAGTGGTAGTGTGCTCTGTACAACATTGGCTCACATACACAAATCTATGGATTTCTATCATATACGTGTACACATAACCTACCGAAAGTGACAGCACATTTATTGTCTGACATTTGGTGTGAAGTATATGCGCATATACATATACTACTGGTAATCTGTGAGAGGGACATGCAACGATTTTGATCCCAGCTGCACAATCCAGTGTACAGTTGTGCTGCCGAGACAACTCACAACACCCCCTTGAGGCATTCAGTGTATACATTGCCATGGCTTCTTCAAAGGTTCACTGTTTACTGTTATTGATGCACCTGTTGCATGTGTTGGACATTTGTGAGGTGCTGTCAATCTTGTAGTGTGTATCACTGTATGTGCCCATTGTGATTGTTGTGTGTGTGAGTGTAGTTGTGTGCACGAAACTACGCTCTACTTCTGATTGGACAATGCAGCTTATGCGCACATTGATTAGTAGTGTACTTGCATGTTGTGTATATAATGACTTTTATAGTGGGTAGTAGACTGACTGACTGTTGAAAGAACAGTGCCTCTTCAAATCTTCCTCATAACTATAGCAATGTACATGCAGTGGGTGCCTTGTTGTGTCATCTGTTGCATTGCACTCACTACAGGTGCTGATACAGAGGTGCAAGACAACCGTGGGTGGACTCCTCTCGTGTACGCCTGCTTTCACGGTCACGAAGAAGTGGCCTCGCACCTTATTGAGCATGGTGAGCAACTGAAAATTTTTGTTGGCATGATGTGTTAATTGTTTATGATGAAAAGACGAAAGCAAAGAGTGTATATTGTGCGAGGGTGAGGGGTCATGTGATTGTCCCAACTCACTTATTAAAGATACAATTTAACATGCTAAAAAATTCTCAAAATTGATAGTAAATTTATCTAAATTACAACAATAAAAACAGAAAATAGTGCAAGTTTATACTGAGAGCAGTTTACTGAGCATTTAGAGGTATAGGGCTATGTGGTTCGAGTGAGGCTGGAATGCCCAAACCGCCCGCACCACTCTTCTCCACACATTGCACTTTGTAATAGTGACTACCTCGTAGTGCAGTGGGCCAAAATGAGCTATAGAATTAGCAGTAGCTAATTATGTTACCTGTATTAATATCATGACATCATACATAAAATTGTAACAATTTGGCTGCTTCGAGTTTAATGAACGTTTGTAGATATATGCCATGCACGAGACAGCAAAAGCAGAGGCAAGAAACTTAGTCATGGAGGAATGATGAGAAAGCATTCTGATGGTATATTCTGTAGTGCAGTAACCATAATATACACCTCATTATTTGCTACTGTGTTTGAAACTCCCCTTTCTATGCGTCTGATAGGAGAGGGTAGGAAGGTAACTAGCATTTGACTGACGGAATGTAGAAAGACAAGGCATGAATTTCTTGAGGTTACGTATAGACTACGTATCTCATGAAATTCTCACTTGCATGCAACGGTACATTTACAGTCTGTATGATAGTGTCACACATTATGGGGACATGCAAGTCAGAATTTTATGAGATAGTCTATACGCAACAGAAGAACAGAGAACAGCAAGGGCAAGGGGACATTGAATGCACTCAAACTCTGAAGACAACCGACCAATTAGATGATTCCCTCCGTTATGATGTTCAATGAGGCACATCAGCCCTTTTGTTGTCTACTCATTTTGCCTTAGGTTGTCTTCAGAGTTTGTGTGAATTCAATGTCCCTTTGCTCTTCGTCATTTTAGCACATGTTGTGCAATATTTCACATGTATTATAAAGATATTTCAGTACAGTGGGCATTAATATGTACAGACAAATGTTGTGAGGACAATGCCTTGAATCGTTTGTGTGTAACCACACAGTGAATGTCTAGCGATTGCTTCATGTGTGCATCATATGTTGTCACTCATTGTATTATAGAGGTAGTCACTCTGGTGGGAACCATAGTAGACCCTTACCATTAATTAAAGCTGAGGTATGCACAGGATTATAATTGTAGGTGATAATTGCCATGACATCACATCCAGCGACTGGCTCTGGCAACCAAAACCTGGCTTAAGTATAGGAAAGATGGGAAACCGTATCAATCTTTGAAGCTGGTGTGTGGCTCAGATGTACCGTTTACTCTAGAGGTGGGACAAATATTCAATTATTCAGTATATTCGATTGTTAGCTAACATATTACATAAAATATACTTTTGCCTTTTTGAATATTCGTTATATGTATAGAATTCGTTATTACTATTTTATACATATGAAATGAACATACTTTGGCATATGAATTAATCTTACAGTGGAAGATAGATAAGCTCCAACCAGAATCCCCACTAGCGTGAATCGTTTCTTCGCTGGAACGATTTACTGCCAGCATATCAGTATTGAAGAGAGTGCGTAGCTAACAGAACGTGACATCCTTGGAGTGCCTCTAAGTAAGCCTCTTGACAATCACAAGATCCCTAAAGCTGAAAGAGTGGCTTTTGTGCAGAGGGATTGAGGGGTAATTGTTTTGGAAGAAGTATAGTGGCTATATAGGTAGCCCTGCATCGGCCTAAACTCTGGCTGTCTTCCAACGCATTGAACTGAACATAGACTACCCTCCACACTTCATGAAACACCTTTCTCCACGCTCCCTTGACCGAAAGCCGTTCACAGACCTCACTGTAAAGTTGTTGTCTTTTCTTTACACTTACTCGAGTGTGTCAAAGCTTTGTGTTTTTAACATTGTTTGCTAAATTAGAGTAAAAGGTACATCTGAGCCACACGCGATCTTCAAAGATTCCCTTACATAAGTCACGTTTTGGCTGCCAGTGTCGCCGCTGGATGTGATGTCATACCAATTAGTGTCTGCTGCATTCCTTGCCTCCTTAATGGTTTTCTCAATCGTTTGTACATAGCTCTAGGAAGAGAGTCCTGAAATAAGTTACTGTGTCTGTGAGCTCCTTCTACTTTGCGCCATTTCGTTCGTACACGCGATGCTACCGACTCTTGAAGTGTTTGTTGACTGCCGTTACGATCTTTTACGACCGATACAGAAACACACTACGAAACAAAATGGCCGCCCCGGAGGCTTCTGTTCATCCCGTTAAAAATCGTCTTTGTTATCTTTTCGCTGTCTACCCAACGAACGAAAGTTGTTCACAGAGATGTTCAAGAAGGATAATATTGCTTAGTAGCTGAATTGCTGTCTTGCTTGTAAGTTATAGCTCCAAATGCTACTGAAACGAGGTTATTTCACGGTATAAGAGATATCCGATTTCCAAGAAACAATCGAGCTATCATATGAAGACTTTTCATCAGACTACTCGGTCGATGTTGTACATGGTAGGGGACATCTGGAAGATATTCTTTGAATTATGCAAGACCATTCCTGGGCCAAATGTTGAGTGACATTGAGGAAAAAAAGGTCCTAGGTGCTTATCTTCATTAATCTTTGATTAAAGTGGCTTTGTCCATGGATAGAGGTGGTAGTGCACGTACATATAGATTGTGCTGGTGCGTTTGTGTACATGTGTGTCTGTGTTAGGTGTGGGAGGCTTTATTGTCTATGGAATGATATGGCAATTAATAAACCTCTAGATGCATGTGTAGATAGTCTTGGAAAGTCGATGCTTTTAACACTGTAGGCAAGTGAACTCACTCCTGATTGGAGTACTTCACTACCACTGCAGGTTAGGTAGTGCTGGGACAATTGTTGGGATTCTAATACAGTAGCTAATTATGTTACCTGTACGAATATCATGACATCATACATAATATTTTAACAATTTGGCTGCTTCGAGCTTAATAAACGTTTCACATATTCGCCATGCGCGAGACAGCAAAAGCAGAGGTAAGAAACTTAGTCATGGAGGAATGATGAGAAAGCATTCTGATGGTATCGTCTGTAGTGCAGTAACCGTAATATACACCTCATTATTTACTGCCGTGTTTGAAACTCCCCTTTCTATGCTTCTGATAGGAGAGGGTAGGAAGGTAACAATACGTGACTGATGGAATGCAGAAAGACAAGGCATGAATTTCTTGAGGTTACGTATAGATGATCTCATTGAATTCTCACTTGCATACGTACAACGGTACATTTACAGTCTGTAAGATAGTGGGCACACATTATGGGGACATGCAAGTGAGAATTTTATGAGATAGTCTATACGCAACAGAAAAACAGAGAACAGCAAGGGCAAGGGGACATTGAATGCACACAAACTCTGAAGACAACCTACCAATTAGATGAGTCCCTCCATTATGATGTTCAATGAGGCACGTCATCCCCTTGTTGTCTACTCATTTTGCCTTAGGTTGTCTTCAGAGTTTGTGTGAATTCAATGTCCCTTTGCTCTTCTGCATTTTAGCACATGTCGTGCAATATTTCGTATATTGTAAAGATATTTCAGTACAGTGGACATGAATACGTGCAGACTAATGTTGTGAGGACAATGCCTTGAATCGTTTTGTGTGTAATCACACAGTGAATGTCTAGCGATTGCTTCATGTGTGCATCATATGTTGTTGTCTGGTGGGAACCATAAAAGAGCCTTACCATTAAAGCTGAGGTATGCAGAGGATTATAATTGCAGATGATAATTGCCATGACGTCACGTCCAGCGACTGGCTCTGGCAACCAAAACCTGGCTTAAGTATAAGAAAGATGGGAAACAGTACCAATCTTTGAAGCTTGTATGTGGCTCAGATGTACCGTTTACTCTAGAGATTGGGGAGAATTTGTTATATGTGTAGAATTCGTTATTACTATTTTATACGTATGAAATAAACATACTTTGGCATATGAATTAATCTTACAGTGGAAGATAGATAAGCTCCAACCAGAATTTCTTCATTGGAACGATTTACTGCCAGCATATCAGTATTGAAGAGACTGCATAGCTAACAGAACGTGACATCCTTGGAGTGCCTCTAAGTAAGCCTCTTGACAATCACAAGATCCCTAAAGCTGAAAGAGTGGCTTTTGTGCAGAGGAATTGAGGGGTAATTGTCTTGGAAGAAGGATAGTGGCTATATAGGTAGCCCTGCATCAGCCCAAACTCTGGCTGTCTTCCAACACACTGAACTGAACGAAGACTACCCTCCACACTTCATGAAACACCTTTCTGCACTCTCCCTTGACCGAAAGTCGTTCACAGACCTCGCTGTAAAGTTGTTGTCTTTTCTTTGCACTTACTCGAGTGTGTCAATGCTTTGTGATTTTAACATTGTTTGCTAAATTAGAGTAAAAGGTACATCTGAGCCACACGCGATCTTCAAAGATTGGTACCGTTTATTACTGTTCCCTTACATAAGTCACGTTTTGGCTGCCAATGTCGCCGCTGGATGTGATGTCATACCAATTAGTGTCTGCTGCATTCCTTGCCTCCTTAAAATGGTTTCTCAATCATTTGTACATAGCTCTAGGAAGAGAGTCCTGAAATAAGTTACTGTGTCTGTGAGCTCCTTACATTTTGCGCCTTTTCGTTCGTACACGCGACGCTACCGACTCTTGAAGTGTTTGTTGACTGCCGGTACGATCTTTTACGACCGATACAGAAACACACTACAAAACAAAATGGCCGCCCCGGAGGCTTCTGTTCATCCCGTTAAAAAATCGTCTTTGTTATCATTTCGCTGTCTACCCAACGAACGAAAGTTGTTCATAGAGATGTTCTAGAAGGATAAAATCGCCTAGAAGCTTAATTACAGTCTTGCTTGCAAGTTATAGCTCCAAATGCTACTGAAGCTAAATGGGGTTATTTCACGGTATAATAGGTATCCGATTTCCAAGAAACAATCGAGCTATCATATGAAGACTTTTCATCAGACTACTCGGTCGATGTTGTACATGGTATGGGACATCTGGAAGATATTCTTCGAATTATGCAATACCATTCCTGGGCCAAATGTTCAGTGATATTGAGAAAAGGTGCTTCAGATACCCTGCTGACATAGGAAGTGACACCCATGACTATTACCATGGTGCTGGTCATGGGGTCACTTCCTTTGTCATGGCAACTATACAATTCTGACAACTTAAGGCAGTTGCCAAATGTGATTGCTCACTGACATGGTAAGACAGTTGTGTGTCTATCATAAGTGACATTTCAGCTGTTTCCTGATGAGAATGTGTGACAATTGCAAACACTAGTACCGTAAATCAACATTTTTGGGCAAGTTTTATTTGCATATGACAATTATGTGAAGCCATATCTGTTGGCATATAATTATGTATGTGTATTGCGCTAAGTTAGTCTTTGAGTCTTACCCCACTTTCTGACGCATCTTGTGCTGGTATGAATGTATGTGTCTGCCCTTTTATGGAGTACTGTTTCATGAGCAGGGATTGAGGGATAGTCCGAGTCTACCTCATGGGTAATGCCCTTTTATCTCTTATCATTTTAGCATTCGTTGTTCATATTTTCATGTGTTGTGTGTAATGACTTGTATAGTGGGTATACATTTATATGATGACTGAACCAACTATTGTTGGAACAATACCTCTTAAAAGTATACCTCACAAGTCGTTGATATTTTCTTACAGGCCTATATTAGTAAGAGTCTAATAACAATGACCCCTTACGTATGTAAGGTCAAACATCCAAACTGTGATATTACAGTGCATTACAAACACATGTTCATTAGCACGGACTGTTTGCTGTTAGCCAGAATAGTGAGCCCACTTTTAGGTGGTGACGCTGTGCTATGTAGTGTTGGTATTCGTATGTCAGTTGGAAGCTTGCTAAGTGCTAACGGGATTGCTCACTGACATATAATGTATGCACTTGTTGTGTGTCTATCATAAGTGACATTTCAGCTGTTGCCTGATGAGAATGTGTGACAATTGCAAGCACTAGTACCGTAAATCAATATTTTTGTGCAAGTTTTATTTGCGTATGACATTTACAGTATGAGACAATATAACGTTATCGTACTGTTTTTACAAAACGAAACGAAAACGAAACGACCTTTTCCGTTGTACGAAAAACCCCACCCGTTTAGACGAAATGGACGGACGGTTCTAAAATGATTCACCATAAATAAAATGATCGCAAAACGATTCGTCGCTGAATAAAACGATGAAGAACGATTCGCGCCCTGTTGCTGCTCTTTCACACCGTTGCTGCTACTCGCTACTTCATCTTCATTGGTCGGCCTGAACCGGGTCTTCTCTCGATGTTATTCGTCTCCCTGTGCTTCTGTAGAAACTTGTGTATCCTCATTCGGTTAGCTATCAAGCCCTCCTCTCGTAACACGCAGTAGATAGTCGGCGGCTTGTAGCCCATTCGCGCAAGTGGAGAATTCGTTATCTCTTGTACCTGTTGTACATCTCGTGCCGCTTGTGAAAGGCAGAAACAACGAATCCTCCCCAAAGCTACCCTTTTATATGGCGCCCCTAATCGTATATGTACACCGCGCAATCGTTTTTTTCTATCCAATCGTTTTTCCTCCGATCTGCCACAAGGCAGTTAAACAAACAGACGAAACGGATCGTCCGTTTAAACGATTCGACCTTTCCGTATAAACGAAACGAAACCGAAACGAAACGGTAGGATAACGTTATATTGTCTTATACTGTATGTGAAGCCATATCTGGTTGCATATAGTTTTGTATGTGTATTGCACTAAGTTAGTCTATGGAGTCTTACCCCACTTTCTGAGGCATCTTGTGCTGGTATGAATGTATGTGTCTGCCCTTTTATGAAGTACTGTTTCATGAGCAGTGATTGAGGGATTGTCTGAATCTACCTCATGGGTATATAGAATGCCCCCTAACTCTTAGCATTTTAGCATTCATAGTTCTTTTTTTCATGTGTTGTGTATTATAACTTAGCCAGAATAGTGAGACCACGTTTAGGTGGTGATGCTATGCTATGTATATAGTGTTAGTATTGGTATGTCAGTGGCAAGCTTGCTACGTGCAAACGTGAACGTCATGGGTGTCATGGGCAACTGTGCATTCTGACAACATATCTGGTTGCATATAATTGCGTATGTGTATTGCACTAAGTTAGTCTTTGAGTCTTACCCCACTTTCTGAGGCATCTTGTGCTGGTATGAATGTATGTGTCTGCCCTTTTATGAAGTACTGTTTCATGAGCAGGGATTGAGGGATTGTCTGAATCTACCTCATGGGTAATGCCCTTTTAACTCTTATCATTTTAGCATTTGTTGTTCTTATTTTCATGTGTTGTGTGTAATGACTTGTATAGTGGGAATACAGCTACGTATATGAGAACTGAACTGACTGAACCAACAGCTATATGATGACTGAACTATTGTTGGAACACTACCTCTTAAAAGTATACCTCACAAGTCTTTGATATTTTCTTGTGGGCCTTAGAAAGAGTCTAATGACAATGACCCCTTACGTATGTAAGGTCGAACATCCAACCTGTGACATTACAATGCATTACAAACACATGTTCATTAGTACGGACTGTTTGCAGTTAGCCAGAATAGTGAGACCACATTTAGGTGGTGATGCTGTGCTGTATCGTGTTAGTACAGGTATGTCAGTGGGAAGCTTGCTAAGTGCTAACGTGAAGTAAATTTATTAACTAATGCACTATGTACATAATTCGTACAATATTGTCCAGTGTGAGAGGGTGTGCCTAGAGTGGGAGGGTGTGCCCCAGTGTGTAAGGGTGTGCCCCAGTGTGGGAGGGTGTGCCTAGTGTGGCAAGGTGTGCCCCAGTGTGGGAGGTGTGCCCAAGTCTAGGAGGGTGTGTCCCAATGTGGGAAGGTGTTCCCCAGTGTGAGAGGGTGTTCCCCAGTGTGGGGTGTGTGTCCTAGTGAGGGAGGGTATCTCCCAGTACGTGTGGGAGGCTCTGCCCCAGTGAGGGAGGGCATGCTCATGTATATGTGATGTGTGTGTGAGGTGTGGATGTCCTTGTCCTCATATACTCATGATATCGTAGAGGCTCATATGTGTCCTCATATACTCATGACGGACACACAAGTGCATCTTTGTGTTCATCTGATTACAGGACGCTTCAGTCTATGTGGCTGAAACGTCCTGAAATCAGTTGCTATTGATTTACTAATTCTGTTGTGTATATGCTCATCAAGATCAATTCGCCAGTTGTCACAACCTAGCAATGAGCTTCTACAATATCTCAAACAGTGTTGGATGTTCAGCCTAACACAACCTACTGCCAGTGTGGGAGTGTGTGTCCCAGTGTGGGTGGGTTAACCCCAGTGTGGGAAGTTATGTGTCCTTGTATATGTGATATGTGGGTGTGAGGTGTGGGTGTCATCATGACAGAGCCACAACTGCATCTGTGTGTTCATCTGATTGCCTCGTGCCACGTGGTGAAAGCCTATGTGACCAAAACGTCACAATGTCACAATGTAGCAATGAGCTTCTACAATATCACATACAGTGTTGGATGTTCAGCCTGTGACAATGCTGACTAGCACTTCATGCACTACTGGTGGTGTGCTCTGTACAACATTGGCTCACATGCACAAATCTATGGAGTCCCGTTATATACGTATGCGTACACATAACCTACCACTTTTTTGTCTGACATTTGGTGTCATCCTTAGAATTGAGGGTGTTTCTAAATGCGAATCATCAGTCTGAATCTGTGCATTGCCGCACTTTTGTATCTTGTGTGAAGTGTATACGCATATACAAATACTACTGGTAGCTGGGAGGGACAGCCATTTTGATCCCAGCTGCACACTCAAGTGTACAGTTGTGCTTCCAAGACTACTCACAACACTCTCACTTGAGGCATTCAGCATATGCATTGCCATGGCTTCTTTAAGGGTCTACTGTTTACTGTTATTGATGCACCTGTTGAATGTGTTGGACATTTGTGAGGTGCAGCCAATATTGGCTGCAAGTTGTGTTTATAAGCACAGCTGTGCGCATGAAGGATAATGAATAAACAGACTATATGTCCCCCCATCTCTTGTGTGGTATGCAAAGAAGTTCAGGTCCATCTGCTGGTGCATGTTGGGCTTCGTGAAATGTTTAGGAAAGCCACAGTAAGAAGCCACTGTGGTCCCTTACACCACTGTCTTTGTACAGTGCACCCAGTTCTCACACTTGACATGCCCACTCTTTCTCCATGAGTAGTGATAGAAAGTATATGCTATAATTTTGTGTGAAACTGCGTATGTTTGTTACCAATTTGTTGTCCTGTTGTAATCATATTGCATTGCATTTACAATAGGTGCAGATCCTCAGGCCAAGAGCAATGCTGGGTACACTCCTCTTATGTTGGCATGTGAAAGTGGCCATAAAGAAGTCTGCGCTGTGCTCCTTGAACATGGTGAGCTACTATAGATATACTTATGTAGATTGCTGAAGTGTTTGAAATCTTCTGTCCTGTCAGATTGAATAATAACTTTGGTTGCATTAATGGAAGTGTAGGTACGTGCACTCTGTGCAAATTAATATTTTTAAGGTTCTCAGTAGCACATGCTCCAAACTGTAGTAGTAGAAGTAAATGCATTCGAACAGATATACAATAATGGTAATTTACAATTGACCAATATTTGACAATGGTAGTAGGTATATAATTATATATATATATATATATATATATATATATATATATATCCACTGAAGAGATATACGCCGATGATTACATATATTATGCCATCAGTCAATGGTATTTCATCACAAAAATGCTGGTAGTTCTCGTGTGCATTCTGTGCCTTTGCACCATCATTCTAGATGGAGTTTTACTGTATGGTCCTTAATTTTCGCAGTACTAAACATTTGCTGTTTTGCTGTTTTGTGGATTTTTAGCTGTCTTTGAAAGTTTGGTAGCGCAAAAATTTAGTCAAGTGCAATGAAAGTGCAGGGCAATTGTAGCTTCGTTAAAATCTTTCAAGCATTTCCAAAGCCGACAACGTCTGCACCATATCTGCACTCTGAACAGCAATGAGCACTTTACCTGTGGCAAATATCCATGCAGACCACAAAGAACTTAGAATGGTACAAAGGAAAGACGTTGTACGTATTACAGTTGGTTCCAGCTGTACCCTTTACTATCTAGTACAGTTCTGCTTGCAGTCTGAAAGCACTGATAAGCTGGCAGTAAATCGTTCCCTGAAGAAACGATACTCGCTAGTGGGAGATTCAGTTGGAGCTTATCTGTCCGCCATGTTCTGCTGTAAAGATTAATTTATATGGCAAAGTATGGTTAGTATATACATATAGAATAGTAATAGCCAATATTTAAATAGGCAAAAACACATTCATTCATTCATTCATTCATTCATTCAAATCTTATTTAACCTGGGGAAGCCTTTAGCCATGAGGCTACTTTTCAAGGCACCCAGACTACAGTACAGACAAACATCATACACACATACACAACACATAACACAGTCAAATCAGTTTGTAAATCAGTCAGCAGTGTTGATGGTAGGGGGGTGCCACTTTTTCCCACTGCTCCTGGAGGTGAGCCCTTGCCATCCCATTTCTGTTGATCTTCAATCGTAACTTGCGCTTCTAGGCCACCTGCCCCCCCCCCCATATTCAAATATTGGCTAACATTCGAATAAACTGAATATTGGAATATTTGTCCCACCTCTAGTATAAGGACATATTAGTAAGAGTGGATGTGTGCAGTACCTAATTATGTTATTACCTGTACCAATGTCATGAAATGAAAATTATTTCATCAGTTTGGCTGCTTCAAACATGATGAACATTTATCTATTTGTCGTGCTGGAGATAGCAAATGAGAGGCACGAAACTTAAAGTCACGGGGAAATGATGCTATAGTGTTCTGACAGTGCAGTACAGCGCAGCAAACCACCCATGTATGCGGTCGAGCTGAGTGAGGGCTTCATACTTCTCTCGGGTTTGCGGCAGTTGCTCCACCACTTTTAGGATGTGGACCTGGATACGGGCGACCTAGAGGGGGAGGGGCGAGGGGGAGGGGCTGCTTATTTTATGTGTTATGCATGTGGAGCTGAGTTTAGGACAGCCAGATGCACAGGTAGGTATGACATCATCATCTCCCATTTAAACGATTTGTGAAAAATTCCAAGTGTTTTTCCATCTTGTTCATTATGTCACTAGTCTTACACCACCACCCTCCCCACAGAAGGGTGCAGTGGACTTTAGACTGGTAGATGTGATTGCCATGAATGCACCATAAAGTGAAGACAGCCCATTGAATACTGAACACAACAAACCACTACAAGCTCTAGCTAACAACATATAACACGATAACACAGTATCAACGTAAAATAGTGCAGTATATATAATTAAGTCCAGTTACTATAATATTTCCTTATTAAGGGAATGGCAAAATCTGATTGCTCAGGGCACACATTATGGAACCAGAGAGATATTGAGCTAACACGTAGCAATAGTTCCAACAAGTAAGACGTTTCGACCGCGAAGGTCTTCGTCAGTTTCAAAACTTGAGTTTTGTAACTGACGAAGACCTTCGCGGTCGAAACGTCTTACTTGTTGGAACTATTGCTACGTGTTAGCTCAATATCTCTCTGGTTCTATGTATTCCGTAGCATGAGCCTCTACGACATCACACATTATGGAGACATGCTATATAAATGTACCTGTCAGCCCTTTTGTTGTCTACTCATATTGTCTCGTTGAATGTCAGAATGGAGGGAATCATCTAATTGGTAAGGTTGTCTTCAGAGTTTGAGTGAATTCTATGTCCCCTCGCTCTTCAGCATTTAGCATTTGTCGTGCAATATTTCATGTATTGTAAAGATTTTCAGTACAGTGGACATGAATACAGATTAATGTTGTGAGGACAATGCCTTGAATCTTTTTGTGTGCAATCAATCACACAGTGAATGTCTAGCGATTGCTTCATGTGTGCATCATTGTTGTCACTCATCATTGTATTATAGAGGTAGACACTCTGGTGGGAACCATAATGGACCCTTAACATTAAAGCTGAGGTATGCACAGGATAGTATTGCAGGTGATAATTGTCATGACATCACATCCAGCAACTGGCTCTGGCAACCAAAACCTGGCTTAAGTATAGGAAAGATGGGAAACGGTATCAATCTTTGAAGCTCGTGTGTAGCTCAGATGTACTGTTTACTCTAGAGGTGGGACGAATATTCGAATATTCAGTATATTCGAATGTTGGCTAACATATTACATAAAACATACTTTTGCCTTTTCGAATATTCGTTATATGTATAGAATTCGTTATTACTATTTTATACGTATGACATAAAACATACTTTGGCATATGAATTAATCTTACAGTGGAAGATGGATAAGCTCCAACCAGAATCCCCACTAGTGTGAATCGTTTCTTCAATGGAACGGTTTACTGCCAGCATATCAGAGCTTTTGGACTGCAAGCAGAACTGTTACTTCCACCGTAGATAGTGCTGGGTTCAGCTGGAACAAGCTGTATGCGCTTCGAATACTTTTTTGTCTTATCAGCAGATGCACACCACAATGTCTGTACTACACTATTATATATTCACCATAGCAGAATTGCATCATCATTCTGAGAATATATATAGAAGGAATATTCAAATCCAAATTTTTTGCATTTGTCCCAACTCTAGTTTACTCTAATTTAGTGAAAAGTACATGACTACGAATGCCTGACATGCCCGAATACCTGTGAAGCAGTGCAATACATTGAGCGAGTGCAAGATCTAGGTCCTATGGCGGAGCACCTAATTTTGAGCTGTATTGAAGAGACTGCGTAGCTAACAGAACGTGACATCCTTGGAGTGCCTCTGAGTAAGCCTCAATAATCACCAGATCCCTAGAGCTGAAAGAGTGGCATTTGTGTGGAAGAATCGAGGTGTAAACATCTTGGAAGAAAGATGATGGCTATATAGGTAGCCTTGCATCAGCCCAAACACTGGCTGTCTTTCAACTTACTGAGCCGAACGACGACTACCCTCCACACTTCCTGAAACAACTTACAGTTGTCACACCTCACTCACTGTAATGGCATTGTCAGTGAATGTGTAAATTTGCATCCTGTGTGTGTGTATGTGCGTATGTGTGTGCCGCCTTCTAGAGCAAAAGGTACGTCTGAGTCACATGCTGCCGTCGGATGTGATGCGAACCCATTAGTGACTGCCTCCTAAATTTATTGGACTACACACGTGTGTACATAGTCAGTGGTACTGAATGACCCTTAGTTCTAATGAATTAAGGCTGAACCACCAATTTCATTTTATAAGGCCGAGACTGAGGCACTCAGCCTCTGCTATTCAGAGTTGGGAGGCTCAAGCCCCACCTTGTCTTATTCCATGTCCAATGACCTAGATGACAGGACTGCCATGCTATTGCGTCCAGCTGTATGTGAGTAAATGGTAATGGCCTAAGTATTAACTAATGAGCGCTGATTGGAATGCTGGATTAATTGCTGCCTTGCAAGATGTATCTCATTCATGACTACCACCTTTACTTTTCCTCTGCAGGTGCACATGCAGATGTCCACAGTTTGTACTACGCCATCAGCTATCACCATCATGATGAATCGCTACCTAAACTACTTATAGAGAAGGGTGAGTCCAAATATTCCACAGACAGCAACGAGTTGTTTGTACTTAGTGGGTTTATGCTTAATGCTGGCCGAGTTGTGGGGGTGTTTGCAAAGTGTGTGTGTGTGTGTGTGTGTGTGTGTGTGTGTGTGTGTGTGTGTGTGTGTGTGCGTGTGTGTGTGTGTGTGACGTCATCGGTCAAAATGGCGACCGCGAGGAACCAAGTTGGAGGAGGCAGTATGTTTCACTAGACGTTTGCACCCAAATGACGCCAAGTCTGTGCCTGAAGGACAGAACAGTCCCGAAAACAGCAATGGACTCGGACTTCGGAGCTTCCGCAAAGGAAGAGGCAGGCAGCGCGAACCCGTCGGAGGTGCGAACTTTGGCCATCATCTGGGAACCCAGGGAAGCAGACAGACGCGTACTCGGCGACTTCTGGAACGGGAGAAAACCACAACACACCGGTCTGTCAGGCAACCTAAGGCCTGACTCGGAGCGGGCAGGACTCCGACAGTCGGATGAGGGACGAAATCTCCCCAACGGCTGGCGGGCGGAGGAGGGAACAATCCCCAACGGCCTCCTGCTACTACATGGCAGCAGAAGTAGAGAACATAGCCAAGCATCGCTGCTATCCAGCTTGGTAAGATGGAACCGACTCAGCAGTCCCTGCCACAACAGCACAGAGGATTAGCCAGCGTCCACTCAAGAAGGAGCAGCATCACAAGAACAAGAGACTTCTGGCTATCCAAACAATGCATACACATCACTTCATTTTTCTATGCACACACAGCTCATATACTTATGCATACACCCAACCACCATTACACACACACCCTTTGCATACACACCCATATGTATATATAGGTTATACAATGAGGATGAGGGGTTATCGAATATACACGACCGAGGGCGAAGCCCGAGGACGTGTATATTCGATGACCCGAATCCGAATTGTATAACCGGCTTGTACCAGAATGCGGAGGCATTTCCGTTTCCTATTGGTTCATCCCGAACTGTCCAATGTAATTAATCCGCCAAAATGGCGGTCACGAGAACGCCGCCGTACCGTCTGTAGATTTTAAATGCGCAATAACCATCTACGCTAAATCGAGATCAACAATAGCTGTTATGCTTAACAACAGCTTCATTCCCTTAGCGACGAGGAGGACGGAGAAAACGACAGCAGCAAGCGACTAGGAAACAGCGGCGGAGAACACAGCGCAGCAGCGGCGGGGACGACAGCGGCAAGCGGGTAGCAACTATTACAGTTCGCTTCGGGCTAGTGCAGGTGTCTAACTAGTGACCTTATAAGGTCACTAGTTAGACACCTGGATAAAATGGTCTTGCAGCTGCATGAATATTTAATGAGGTGTCTTAGTGATATACACACCTCACCACATCAAAGGAAACGCCCACGCATTATGGTACAAGCATATATACACACCCATATGCATACACACCCACATGCATACACACCCATATGCATACACATCATTCTATATGCACACACATCTCATGACACTATCTTGACCTTTCCGTACCTACAGAGTCATTAACAGTTATTAAGTTGTACCATGCGTCCTGCAGCATGTTGGCAATTACTGTTACTCAATGACTCCGTTTTCCTTATTTTTGTACCTTGGTCTTAATAAGGAGAATGTTTGCCCCGCGCGCGCGTGTGTGTGTGTGTGTGTGTGTGTGTGTGTGTGTGTGTGTGTGTGTGTGTGTGTGTGTGTGTGTGTGTGTGTGTACATACATACGTAGTGCCTTTGTGTGAATTGCAAAATTTTAAACAGTTTTTGTTGCTTCTTTGGGTTCACTTGTGTATGGTGGAAGTGCATATATACGTATGTGTTCCTGATGGTTCATGATACGGTGTAATGGAACAGCTACCAGAGGCCTTAATTGGTGCAGGCTTTTTCATAATTATATGAGTCTGCAGTGACTATATATGACTACGTATCTGACAGTGACAATGGTGTATATCTGTATTCACTTTTTAGGACCTTAAGTGCTACAAAGATCATGAGTGTAGTTATACGTATGTACATGCAGCCATGGTTGGTCGTGTAATGCTGTGTGGTGTTGGGCCCATGTTTTTGGTGGATTATTCACTTGTCCAGTTGTTTGTGAGGGGTTACTCTGTGAATGAGGTAACTCCGGGGAAAAAGGACTTTGCCGGTACACTTGCGATCGAGATATACTTAAGCACGCATACGTATATATCTATGCAAATAGAAGGATAAGGTCAGCAGGATGGTGTTGACTGTCAACGCCGTTTCTAAAGAGATGAGCGCACAAGCACAGAAAGTAGAAACCTAGCGAAGTATGGACATGACTCTGCTCTGCAAAGTGGCCATGCTTCCCCTCCGCTATAGTCGCAGCACAATTCTGTCGTCATTTCAGTCTTCCTGCTATTCCATTTTCCGCTGCGTACTTCCTGATCTTTTCGGGGATTATCTTTTCGTTAGCGCCCTTCAAGTTCTTCTCAGTTGATCCGCCTTCTCCATTGGTAGTGCACGTCAGTGATCCTGCTTTCACAGACTCCGCCATGGAAGCAGGATCAATTAACCTTTTCCAGCTCGCCCTTGAGCACATCACACTTCTTCACGCACGATAAAGTATGAGCAAATCGACATAGTTGACCACTTAGTACCAGGAAACCTGCGTAACTAACTGTTGTCCAATGAATCGTTGTCCATATCGACACCTATAGTCAATACAAAGGCAATGCAATAGAACAGGGGCAAGTTGGCAGCATTCGGCATCCATTTTATACAGTTACAACACTTTGCTCTATCTGCGGATGGCCTTCCCAACCGCAAAAGTGGTGAAAGTTTAGTCCCGCAAAATTTAAGCCCATACAGTACTCTTTTCCCTGCAATGCTGTACCATTTCGTGTTATTGCTGATGTCTTACTGTGCAGTATTCAAAGGCAGTCAAAACATTCCTTTGTAGGGTTTCTCAGGTGTTTACAGGTGTTGCCTCATTGTTTCTCATAAATATGGAGGGCATGGTGTTGTTTCTATGGCTGTCCAGAGTTGTTATTCGTGAATATACAGAATGCCCCTTTACTCATAGGCATCTTAGTGTTGTGTACAGCGTTTTCACTACAATACTTACAGTGCGCATACTACTGAATATTTACAGTGTGACCGACCATACACATTGCATAATGTCTGTTTCAGGACAGTGTGCCTTTGTCTTTCAGTAGTCTCTTTGGGAAGGAACACGTGGCACTACAAACTATGACAATGACCCCTTACACATAATTCTAAAGTCAAACATCCAACCTGTGACAGTGCTTGCTTATAGCATTGCAAGCACATGTTCATTAGCACGGACTGTTAGCTGTTAGCCAAAATAGTGAGACCACATTTAGGTGGTGATTCTATGCTATATAGTTTTGGCATTGGTATGTCTGTGGGAAGCCTGCTAAGTGCTAACATGAAGGCACTGAAGTTGCAGTGAAGGTCCTATGTGTGAATATTCATTGATCAATACTGAACTCAGCAAAGCATGTGGCACTGCAAAGTATTGCTAACAAACAGCATGGAAAGCAATAACAACGCAGAATAGTGCACTACGTAATTAAGTCCAGTTGGTACAGTATTACCTCATTGAAAATCATAATCATGAAGGGAATTGTCTGGTTGCTAAGGCTGTCTTGAGAGTTTACGTAAATTCAATGTCCCCTCGCTGTATGGTATTTTAGCATGTGTTGTGCAATATTCCAAGTATTGTAAAGATTTTTCAGTACAGTCCATGGCCATAAGATATATGCAGGCTAACGCTGTGAGGACAGACCCTTAGCATTACGGAGGCAAGGAATGCAGAATACAGTAATTGATATGACATCACATCCGGCGGCGGCACTGGCACTCAAAGCCAGGCTTATGTATACAGAAGATAAGAAAGAAGTGTGTGTGTGTGTGTGTGTGTGTGTGTGTGTGTGTGTGTGTGTGTGTGTGTGTGTGTGTGTGTGTGTGTGTGTGTGTGTGTGTGTGTGTGTGTGTGCATGTGTGTGCATGCGTGTGTACACAGTGCTAACATGTGAATTGCAAAATTTCATATAGTTTGTTTACTTCTTTGGGTACACATGTGTACGTTGGAAGTGGATGTGTGTCCCAATCATTCAAACAGTTTGGTGCAGGCTTCTCTTAATTTAATCAATGACTATTACAGTGACAGTGACAGTGACATCTGTGTTCACTTTCTGGATTCTTCCGTTAACCTGTGCATCCCCAACTGTCGTGTTGTTTAACATTTAAGTGTCAGGCATACTTTACTGTACTGTAGTTGGTGCAATGCTGTGCATTGTTGGGTCCATGTTTTCGGTGAATTCGTCTCTTGTCCAGTTGTTTGTGAGTAGTCGTTTGAGTGTTTTGACTACGTATGTATGCAGATGTCACACCTCACTCACAGTAATGCCATTGTCAGTGAATGTGTAGATTTGCATGCTGTAATGTGTGCTCACTGTGAACACTGCATACCTTATGCTATACAACTGTACTAGAGTGTGTGCATGTATGTGTGTGCGCGCGCTTGCGTGTGTGTGTGTGTAAGTTCACGTGTGGTAACTCCATGAATGGGGTAACTCCGGATAAAAAGACTTCTGAAAGGTATAACTTTGCCAGTACACTAGCGATCCAGATGTACTTAGGCAAGCATACATATCTCTGCAAGTAAAATGATAAGGCTTAGCGGAATTTTGTTGACTGTCAACGTCGTTTCTAAAGAGATGAGCGCACAAGCACGGAAAGTAGGAACCTAGCAAAACTTTGACATGATTCTGCTCTGCAAAGTCGCCGTGCTTTTCCTCCGCTATAGTTGCAGCGCAATTATCGGTCGTCATTTCAGTCTTCCTGCTATTCCATTTTCCGCTGCGTGCTTCCTGATCTTCGCCTTATTTTCGGGGGTGATATTTTCTTTAAGCGCTCCTTTTCTTCTCAGTTGATCCGCCTTCTCCTTCGGTGGTGCGCTTCAGTGTTCCTGCTTTCACAGACTCCGCCATGGAAGCAGGATCAATTAACCTTTTCCAGCTCGCTCTCGAGCACATCACGCTTTTTCACGGTAAAGTATGAGCGAATCCACATAGTTGATCACTTAATACCGGAAAACCTACATAACTAACTGACGTCTAACGAATCATCGTCCATATTGACACCTATAGTCATACAAAGGCGATAATAGAACTGGGCATTGTTGGCGGCATTCGGCATCCATTTTATGCAGTTACGCAATACTTTACTCGAAATATTTGCGGATTAAACAATTTGCGGATGTCCTTCCGAACCGGGAAAACAGCGAAAGTTTAGTCCACGAAATTTAAGCCAATACAGTAGTCCTTCCCCTGCAATGCTGTACCATTTCGTGTTATTGCAGATGTCTTACTGTGCAGTATTCAAAGGCAGTCGAACACATTCCTTTGTAGGGTTTCTCAGGTGTTTACAGGTGTCTACTGTTTGTGTACTAGCTATATTGCCTCATTGTTTGTTATGAACATGGAGGGTATGATCTTGTTCTTATGGCTGTCCGGAGTTGTTATTCGTGAATATATACAGAATGCCCCTTTAGTCATAGGCATCTTAATGTTGTGTGCAGTGTTTTCACATAGCTACATGCCTTACAGTGCGCATACTACTGAATTAACAGTGTGACTGACTGTGCACATTAGCGTACACCACCAATTATTGGCCAGTTAGTAAACAACTAGTTTCCAAAGCAAAACAGAATAGCATACAATAATTCACGGCTGTGAACAGATGAATATGGCAGACTAGCAGATGAAATCACCGTTCAAGTAGCTACGTGTCTATCTTACATTGGAATACTTCAGAAGCCAAGCATAGGCCCTTTACAAGCTTCACGTAATCACCAGCGTGTGTTTTTGCGAGTTCGGTGCTTGCTCCCTGGTGGTAGTACGCTAGACACACAATTTCGTGAAATATCACCAGCTACGTGATTGCCTTTATTTTTGCCTGCGCTTCTACGTTTATAGATGTTTGTGAGTTGGTTTGTGCAGCTTCCATTGTCTAAGAGAGAAGAAGAAGAAATAGTTGCATGAGTTGTACAATCACGCAGCAGAACAGAATTGTGGCTGCGTGTACGCGTACAGTTCGCTAACCATTCCATGTTGCAACTCAAAGTTGGCTATGCTTAACCAGGCCTTTCTGATCTTCAACCTAATATCAACCATAGCTTGAGGTGGCTTTCCAAAGCTGAGATATAAACGAAACTTCCAAACTCAGTTGATAATTGGTATAAGGATTTATATAGGCGGTCGATAATGGGTACGGGTGGCCGGTAATTGGTCAATCATCACATCAACTGTTTTGACTCTCGCTTCAAAACTGAATGTGTCATCCTTTCTGAAATTGTAGACCTGGCACTTTGTCGTACTATTGATTGACGCAAGAATGAAGCTTGTAGGGCCTTGTTTGGCTGAGATACAGCCTGAAGTTTGAAAGGTGGCCGATAATTGGCAGCTTATGCTACACAATGACTGTTTCAGGACCTTCTACTGGCATGTCAGTGTGTGATTTGATGTTGCCTTTGGTAGACCTTCCATTTATATAGTCTCTGTTCACAACAGAACAAAGGAAGACTTTAATGAAATTGATCCCCTTTGAGTTGCCCATAGCATGTGATGAGTCAAATGATGCCCTGACAAATGGCTGCACAGTATGCACAGCCAAACAGGCTGGAAGTAAATATGCCTCCCATGTGTTGACTTTTCCCTCAATTTGCTTATAAACGGTTAGGTCATAGTGAGAATAATCAATCAATCTTTAGATATAAAGGGGTGTGTACATTCTCAGTGACAATGGTACATGCATCACAATCATGCATATACTGTATATATGTTTTGAATGTTTGTTGGTAGACTTACCAAATGCATATGTTAGGGGGGTATTCTGCATGGGTCTCTCCTGAATGCACTCATGCATGTTCTCTGTCTCCAATCTTTTGTTTTGATACAGTCTTTATTTCTGAATATTTGTGTGGGGCTATAATTATGCAACACTGTGCATAAAGGGTACAGCTGCATTTGTCATGCAGTGATTGTACGTATGTATAGGTATGAATGCAAAAGACACTAAAATGTCTCTCCTGCATTGTACCTACAATGTTTTCTCTTTCCTTTTGCTGCAGGTGCATTGGCGCATGTTGAAGAGGGGCAAAAAAGGGCCATCATCAAAGCAGTAAATGAAGAAGAATGGAGAACTGCTGATACACTCTTGCAAGCTGTGCTAGAAGGTATGCTGTCTTGTTCTACCTGGTGAGATAACTCCTAATTGCACAATATATAGTGCTAACCTTTTATGGTGTACAGTTAGGGGATTCTGAGTTTGGCTATTGTATCCAGTTCAAGTGCATGTAGTTTATATCAATCTCCTAGTTTGTTCTTCATGCATAACTCAGTTAAAGATGGCGCTGTGTATATGTGGTACCTAACTAGTCAGTGGGGGGCTTCGGAAATGACAAAACTTGATGTAGACTGAAGCTGGTCTAATGAGACAATTTGATTTTATGCCAAAATGTGAACTTTCACATTGTAAATTAAATGGGGCAATTTTCCTTTATTAGTATTGGGTGTGCTACTTGTAAACCATCTTGTATGAAAGTTTGGAAGTTTTGGCACTCATGAAGCGTAGAATGCTTAATTATCTCATTAACATTTAACAAGCATTCCTTCTAACGTGGCACTTTGAAGGATCTATTTGGAAACTTACAACAGCGCACCTATGAAAGTGGTTGACAACGTTGTGGATCTGTCAAAGGATAAGGCAGAATATTAGCCACTACCACTGTATCAGCCAATTGCCCTACACCTCCCCCGTTTCCATGTCGCTCTACGTTGACGAAACATCAATCAAACAGACAAAGTGGTTTATCTCTCAAGTGGGGGTTGGCCTGTATATAATGAAACGAGAAAGAGAGACAGAGTTTAATATACAGCTACACTAGCAAAAGCAAACAATCCAACCTTGCATTCCTTATTCTATCCACTCTCGGTCCCCCTGTATTCATCACAACATTGGTTCTGAATCTCTGCATTTCAGCACTGTCTTGTATAATTATCTGTAAACACAAGTACAAATACTAGTGGTAAACTAAACTGAGGGGTAATTTATAAACTGAGGGGCAGCTAAGTTTATCCCAACTGGCCACTCTAGTGTACAGTTGTGCTTCCAAGACAGCTCACAACACCCTCACTTGAGGCATTCAGTGTATGCATTGCCATGGCTTCTTTAAGGGTCTACTGTTTACTGTTATTGATGCAACTGTTGCACATTTTGTGAGTGAGATCTCTACCCGTGTATTACTTTGTGTTTCCCTTGTATACCATGTTACAGATGAACGGAGGAAGAAGGAAGAAGCCAAGGCAAGGGCCACTGCTGGTAAGTGTCATGATAGATAGTGAACATGATCACAGCTGATGTCGGTGTCATGGGTCTGCATCACTGTTGATGTGACAATCACGATGACAGGTTCATGACGAGCTTTTCATGGAAACAAACTCCTGTTCCTCCGTTTGCACATTGACGGCAGTGGGTACATATAAGGGAGAGCCAGGGGGCGCCAAATTTTACAATATAAAATCAACCCTAACCCTAACCCTAAAACTACTACTAAATCCACGCAGTCCATACTTGCGCAATTTGGATCCCCCTTATATGTGCTGCCATGACCCACATTGGCTGTGCTGTATGACTATCATGAATTTCCTTGCATATCATGACAATTCACAAAAGAAAATTGAATTTAAGAATTTGATTTGGTCTGCATGCCAACACTCCAGCAGGGGTGTTAATTCTACCCAGTTTCAGCCGACTGTGCATACGCAGTGGGGTATGGGGCGGGACTAGTCGGTATCAGCATAATAGTTGGTGGGACATTGGTCGGTGTCACCCTGTAAGGGGGGTAGGCGGTATAAATATAGTACAACGGAATTTCTTGTAAAATTTTGCGATATAACTACATCCCTACTACTGGAGTCGACTTGCAAGCTTCTCTCAATAATATGCTGCGAGGTTCATCAGAGCTTTTAATGATAAAGTAACAAATTCTCAACCTTACGTATATATAGGAAGAGACTTCTTAGCAATAAAATAAGTTACCGTGTCTGTGAGCTCCTTCCATTTTGCGCCCTTTCGTTCATACGTTGCACTCGTCGTGTTCGTTGGCTGCCGGTCACGATCTTTTACGACCGTGCAGACACCATCTACAGAACAAAATGGCCGCCCTGGAGGCTGCTGTTCATCTGGTTAAAAATCGTCTTCGTTACTATTTCGCCGTCTACCCAACGAACGAAAGTTGTTCACAGAGATGTGCAAGAAGGACAATTATGCTTAGAAGCTTAATTAAAATGTTGTTTGCGAGTTACAGCTCCAAATGCTACGGGAGCTAAATGGTTAGCTATTTCACGGTATAATCGGTATCCAGAATTCAGCTCAGAAACGTTTAGGGCTTACCATGTCAGTGTCTGCCACTAGGCTGCAACTCCTACCAGCAACCAGTCCTCTTGTGTGCTCTATTGTAGAAATCACCCCAGCCCTACAATACCTGCTTGCTCTGTTCTGTTCTTAGTCAATTTGTCCCTGACCTGCACTGCAGTAGTTTTGACAATAACATTTTCAGTCAGTTGGTTGAGGGTTCCGACACTTATCAACATCTGACTGTGACTGTATGTACTTGTACTGGTTGTTTATTGTACCAGTTCTACCTGTAGTCCAGTGTTCTACAGTATGGATGTACCTCACACAGAATGTCTCTTCTTTCACAGATTTCAAGAAATCTCTTGAAGCAGCTCTTGCTAAGGGATCCGTTGAGGTGGAAGTGCTAAAGTGTATCACCCTGGGTCCCTCTGAAGCCGGGAAGACACAACTCAAGTCTGCCCTCATCGGCAACTTCGATCGCAGTAGTGAGAGCACACCAATGTCCACAGGGGCCGAGGCAGTCATGCAGCGCTTCGTCCGTGGGAAGTCCACGTGGGAGCCTCTGACACGAGAGAGGTTGTGCATGTCCCTTCACACTACCGTGAAGAAGAAGATGTTCACAGAATCTGCATCACCTAGCCCAACAGAAGCCAATTCATCTATGCAGAGAAATGAAGCACAGGCACTAGGGGTAGAGCCAAAGAAGATTGAGCCACTGAAGACTGGGATGTGTGGAGGCACTGGAGTGCATGAAGACACAACATGTGCCTTGGGATACAGAGCAGACAGCAAGAAGGGCTTGGGAAGGAAGTTTGCAGCAATCAAGGCAAGAGTAGAAGAAGAGCTGAAGGAGGCTGGCACAGCAGAAGTGAAAGGCCTAGACAAGGTTCGTATTATCCACATGGTTGACAGCGGGGGACAACCTGCTTTCTTCGACATCCACCCAGTGATTGCTACCTCACGTGCTGCGTACCTTCTGGTGTACAACATGGAGGAAGGGCTAGATCATAAGCCAGCGATCACATACCGGAGGAAGGCATTTCCAACCAAGAAGCTGCAGAATAAGAAGCAGTCGAATCTGGATATGATCAAGGATTCCCTTTTGGCCCTCCACGACTGCAAGCAGAAGTTCATCGCTTTGGAAAGGGAACTACACCATTGGTTTGGAGACTCCATCAGTAAGTCTGCAGATGAGTTGCCTGTGCTAGTGGTGGGCACGAGAAAGAGGAAGGAGTTCATTCCACGAGAAGGTGAGAAGCTGGCGAAAGAGTGCAGTTATTTGCCTCTGTGGAGAAATATTCTTCACAGTATCGACACGGGTTCAAAGCTGTTTGCAGTAGAGAGCATGGATCCAGATTGCCAAGGAGTGCAATCTGTTCGCCAGGAGGTCGACCGAGCAGGGTGCATCTTCAAGCTCCCTCTTCCCATTTCATGGTTTCTCTGCCAGCTAATCTTCCTGTCAGTAGATGAGAATCTGCACGTTCTCACTTTCAGCAACCTGCGTGATCTTTGCCAGCAGGAGGGCATCATTTCCAATCCCAATGAGTTCCTCGCAATGGTTCGCACATTCCATCTTCTGGGCATCTTCTCATTCCCATACCTTGACCAGGAGCTCACCCTGCGTGATCACTGGAGGCCAGACGACAAGCCGATCTTCACCAACCCTGATGTGCTGTACCAGCAGGTGACCAAAATACTGGAAATGGCATATCGCGATCTGGCAAATACACCGATGGAGCACAAAGCAAGGCAAAGTCTGACAGATCTTCAGAACAGTGGCCGACTGGATTCAAACACCCTCGCCTATCTTGGTATTCCGGATGATTTGGGATTCTTCTCCGGTTTCCATGCCTACCTCCTGGAGCGGCTGGTTCACTGGGGGCTTGCAGCAAAGCCTACCATCGAGATCTCAGAAGGGGCGGCAGTCAGTGGTAGGGCTTCCTTTTTCATACCCTCTGTCCTGCCTGCCTGTGACGAGGAGCCTGTCACATGCAGTGAATCCCCACTATCCTTCACATTCTGCCTCACCCTTGCTGACGGCAGCAAGGTCCATTATGTGCCTCGTGGGATATTCCCTCATTTGGTTGTGCACATTGAAGGACGTGGGTATGTAATTCTAGAGAACATGGAGTGCAGAAACTACTTGTTTCGTGATGTAGCCTTATTCAGCATTGAACCCTCCCGCTCCAACAAGATGCAGTATGCGTACAACGTGATGGTGGTTGACAAAATGAATCATGTCACCATCTCCATTGATCCAGCCCACGAATCAAAAGAGAAATCGTCCCCAGCTGACTGTCGGCAGATTGTGAGCGATTTCAAGGATGCGATGGAAGCCACCTACACAAGAATCTATCACACATCACTGGAACTCACATTGGCAAGCGAGTGCAGATGCAACAGGCGTGGGACACCTCCTTCACACCTGGCTATGATCCACTGTCAAGGTGGCCACTGTGAAATGCAGTGCCTGTTGCCGCTGTTGCCAGTGCGGTATGATTGCCCACCGAAACTTGCAGCATTGCTCTGTGACCAAGGTGGGTATACTATTTGTGCTTCAGCATTCTGCATGCAATGTATACCTCACAGGTACAGCACTAATTAAGGGATCTTAATAAGACTTGAAATTAACTCTTTGACGCTATGCACTGAGTCGATTCATCTAGTAACAGTGAATGACATGTATGTATGCTTCCCCTTTGTTATCCTGTAGAATCAACACCCACTCTGCCTAAGAGTGTCTGTCATGGGGAGCATGACGTGCTGTCACAGAGAGTGAATGGTAAGTAAATTGTATACAAGATGTGTATGAAACATGATGTGGTCATTGTGTTAGTTTTCCATGCTGTCCTTGTAGATCGGCGAGACCATCTCAAGATTTTTCGAACATATGTAAGCCGAAATGCTGCGGGGAAGGGGAGAGCTGTTCTTGAAGGAGTGGAACTTGACTCAGACACAATAGAAGCATGCTTCCAGAACAATCCGTTGGATGAAGAAAAGGCAGTGCAGGCTGGGCTCATCAAATGGAAAGATAAGCAAAGCCAAGACTTCCCTGCCACCTGGGGAGTGCTTATTGATGCAATGGAGTATGCTGGAGTTGCTCAGCAACATGTTGCTGGTCTAAAGGCAAAGCTCTGCTCTAAACGCAGTCTTCCATAGCTAGAAGTAAGATAAATACTTGCATGTGCACAGTTCTGCCTGCCTGCAATGCTTGGGGTGTATGCATGTAATGTTGTTTGTATACTTGACCAATGAAGAGATTCACACTCTCCACTGTCTCTCTCCTCCCTCCGACCTCCTTGCTCACCTTACAGAGCTCCAGACCACTCCTCGGTACACACACACGTGCATGCACATGTACTGAGAGTATTCCTATTCTTCTTGACTTTCATCATATTTTGCACGTTACTCTTAGTGTGAGGTGTGTGTATGTTCAAAGTGTGCATGATGTTACAAAATTGTTTAAAGTATTGCTATATATTATTCTTTTGTAAACAAAAGCAGCTTATCATGCATACCTTACATCCACTCACTGTCTAGTTTCTTGTACACACATCTCCTTAATTGTAACTTATAATATTATTCTTGTTTTGACTATTATTATATATAATGATGTGACTTGCTTTCCACTGTGTATATATTCCTGTTTAAATTATATTATCATTTGTTGTATTATATATGCTTGAATATATAACATTAACAGATCATAATCATTTATTTATACATAATGCATGTTTTGTTGTACGTACACTAATTGTATTTATGTGTTATTGCAGTATTGCATATATCAATCTTGTTGCTATATAATGTGTTGGCAGGCAACTGGCCATGAAATAATGTTATATAAATTATACACGTCATGTTGTACATGTGTGGGTGGGGGGTGCAGATTCCACAGGTATATATAGCTAATTAATAAAGTTGCTTGAATTAAGTGTGCAGTGAGGGGTTCAGAGGGGAGCATATATGCACGCAAGAGTTCCTGCCGGAGTGCTCACAATGACAAATGGTAAGGATGAGGACAGGTGCATGCATGGGCCGGGGTATATATATATAAACTATAGGAGTGCTCATTTAGAGAGAAATATGTCACTATTAATATATGTTGAGAGAAAGGCTTTCTGTGTCCTCTGCATCTTCGATCTCCTCTTTTCTTCAGAACAGGCCAGTGTCCTCTGAGCACCCACTGAAAGGCTGCAGGGTGCAAACAGACAGACAGAGAGAGGGAGAGGAGACAGCGTTAACAGTTCTACTCCCTAAACAGTGTGTGTACACAGCAGCCATGTCTGACTAGTTCGACTCCCACTCATGATCATGATCATGTAGCTAGCTACTGCAGCTGCAACACAAGTAAGAGAAGGCTGTTAGCTAAATTCTGCGTTCACAGTGATGGGATGCGTGCTTTGTGCAGTCACACTACCACATAACGTCACTGTGTCAGCACAGACTTGCAGTGATGAGCCAAACTATAGGAGAGTGGAGGAAAAACCAGACAACGACATGCAGATGAAATAGTGCAGCTATGTATATAACACTGACTGACTCAAGGGGCACTTCCTCCTCCTTTTTCCTGAGACGAACTGTACCCTAGTTTTGCAGGATGTGTTACCCATCTCAGGCTCCTTACTCGTGTTTTCTTGTAGAACCAAGCCATGATGCGCAGCCAACATTGTCACGTGACCCAAGTCCAGCTGTGCAGTTAAAATGGCCACCCGACACTTAATGCCAGTACAGATGTGTTCTTGCGTGATTTGAAAGATAAAGGAGCTCCAGGCATCAGGATCGGAAATAGAAGACGTCTGAAGTGATGTGCTATGAACGGTAAGTGCGCGCAGGTGATGTAGCTACGAAACTAGGTAGCTATGTAACTAGCGAGCGAGCGGCTGCATCTCTTCAGTGTCTATGGTGTAAGAGCGGTTTATTCCATGCTGCTGTATGGTGCATGGAGCGAGTGGCCGTGAAGGTTGAATTGGACCATGCTTCCACCCAATACGGTCGCAGGGGACACGTTATCCTGTGTGTATTGATGATTATTTAGATTATTGTTCCTTCATCACACACAAGTGTGCACATAGCTATTGCATGCGCACCGTCACATCCACACACACTGCACATAATTTATACGTACACCCATGTGTACACCCCACCCCACCCCTCACTCACCATTTACCATTGCTAAGTCCCCTGCAACAACAACATAAAATTTTATGTGCACCCATGTGTGCCCCACCCCTTACCTCCCACCTCACAATTGCTGAATCCCCTGAAAGTGCTTTGTGTCTGGTGGTGTGGTCTGCAACGCAGGAGAGGAACTGTCAGTGGTCGTGAGTGGTGTGAGGTAAGGAGTGGCAACCAAAGCACTGTCCACTGTACACGTGTGTGGTGTGGGGTGGTTTGGTGTGCAGCTGTCCTTGTAGCTGGTGAGTGAGCCGGTGGTGTGTGTTGCTGCCTGCACTCAGCAAGAGGTGCTGAGTGGAGAGCAGAATGACAGTGGACTGGACTCACCAGTGCTGGGTGGGGTTGGGGGCGTTGGTGGGGAACTGGTGGAGGTGCACACAGAGCTGCACACGAGCCACCTCCTCACAGCCCAGTGTTGTAATAGTGTGCATGCATGTTGTGTGGCTGAAGGGGCAAACCAAGTGGTCATGCACCGTGCATGCTGGTCTGGTGCGCTAGCCCCTCCCCTGCCACACCTCCAAGGACCATGCTGCACCTTGGAGGTGTGGCAGAGGAGGGTCTAGCATGCTTGACCAGTTGCTGTGTCAGTGACTGGCAGTCACCATCTGGTGTGTGAGAGTGTCCTAATTGTTGTACAGGGAATTGTGGATGCAGTTTCCTGCTGTGTGTTGCTGTTCTGTACTGAGTTAGGATGAAGACTCACGGCCTAATGTGTGGAACTTCAAATTTTGTCCCAGTATTATACCTAGTTCTCTGCTGTGTGGAGGAGGGGAGGAGTGAGGTGCTGTGCAATTAACGGTGCTCCCCTCTCCATCTCAGGATACCCTGGTTGGGTGACACTAGTGGGGGATTTGGGGTTTGAGATATTGGCACACCTTGATTACATCCAATATTCGAGGAAGAGGGCAGTCCAGTGTGAGTGAGGGGGAGGGGCTGTGAGGTGGAGGTGTGCTTGGTGAGGGCATGTGGTGAGTGATAGGGTCAAGTACTAAAGAAGTATGTCACTGTCCTAGTAATCCTCAGTGACTAAAGTCAAACCAACATGTGAGCACTCCTCCACAATGTGCTGTGCACATGAGTTGAAGTATGAGTGGGTGAGTGTAGTCGACAAGAGTGAGATGTTTTTGTAGGAGGACACAGGAAAAAAAGGACAATTTCCCATGATGGGTTTGCAATGGGAAATCAGTATAACCCACCCTCGGTTTTCACATTTACAGAATGATGTTAAGTTGCAACACAGACCGGTATCGGGAATTGGACAAAACCCATCACATAAACACATGTTGTTTTTTCATAAAGTACATTCTGCTGTATTGAAACACAGTGTCCCATGTTGTTATATATTATACACAGAACCCACACAGTGGGTTATTATCACTTCACATGCTGTAAATTACTCAAAACCCGCACTTCAACACGCAGTGGGCTTTATGCACTTCACATCCTGTAAATTACTCAAAACCCGCACTTCAACACGCAGTGGACTTTATGCACTTCACATCCTGTAAATTACTCAAAACCCGCACTTCAACACGCAGTGGACTTTATGCACTTCACATCCTGTAAATTACTCAAAACCCGCACTTCAACACGCAGTGGGCTTTCTCCTTCAGTAGGGGCCCTGACACTGGAGCACCCTTAGAGCGCTGTTGCATGAACCATGTGTAGCATGCCTTCTCCAGCTCCTCGAACTGTGCTTCTCTGATGATGCACCTCTTCCTAGCAAAGGTAGGACAATCGCTCGTAGACACGTACTTCTCGATTTTCCCTCGATCCTTCCATATGTCACCAATGGTAGACTTTGGAACTCCATGGATATCACCAACGAGTCGCTGGACTTTCCTTCCTTTAAGTCGTCGATAATCTTTGTTTCTGTTTGAGCATAATGACGCGCTGCTTTTTCTGCTAGCCATCTTCACACTATGTGCGAGGCAATCGTGACGTCAGCGCACGTAGTAATAAAATGGCCAGCTTTCTATAACACCTGCCTGGTAGACCGAGGCGCCCGGAACTTCGATGACCGGATAAGTGAGGTTCCACTGTAATGCATATCAAATGTGATCGTAGTATATATTTTGCTCCCACAATGTGGAAAATAGTAATAAAATAGTAATTTGACCAAATATTGCAAGAGTACCTATGATTGTTCAAATTCTCCACTAGCTTAAATTCTTCCCTCAAACCACTACATTAGCGCGAAAACTACTTGATTCCAAATGACCATGCTATAGCGAGAAGCAGGGACATTTCTGCAACTTTTACATATCATTGTAAGCTCTGGCATTGCTGCAACGCCGCATCACTCGGATGATCGCTGGCTACATTTTTGGTATGAATCCGTGGCGACTTTCTTCATGCAGTTAGGTAAAATTACGAAGAGCGTTTGTACACAAATTTACTGTTGTAACTACCAGAAATGTCTCACAGCAAAAATACATCTGAAAAGGTACAGCTCTGCACGGTGAGCGCACAATAAAGACTAAAGGTAGACCGGGCGGCTTCAGCTGCTTACCGATTTGGATATGGTTAAATTTGAGGATGATGGTAACAATTCTTTGAATTCACTGCCAAGCCGAGGACCATGACAGTATCTGGCAACATCCTGCAAGTTTTTCACTGAATACGACAAAATCTGCTGCTTTTTGAGACAGAGAGCTTACCCTTCACGTGGCGAAGTGCCATTGTACAATATACAGCACGGAGAGCTTCCACAGAAAAAAAGGTGTTCTGATGTTTGGACTGTCAACCAAAGAGATCTGTTTTCTATGCGCAAAACTCGGTTTCTGCCTGTTCCATACAGGAGTCGAACTGTTGCAAATTTTATTCGCTATTTCATCAATATAATCTGATGAAGTTTTCTTCGTTTTACTTTAATGGCTTTGTATATCTCCATGTAACTATTTCTGTTGAATGTATGCCGCTCTAACTTCACAAATGATTTGTCAGTGATACATATGCGTGCAATACTAATCGCAAATGAAATCGAGTAAACTTACAGCTGCGTTAATGTTTGCATACAATTGTGAAGAGCCACTATAGTGACTTGTGCAAGGTAGGGGATTAACTACATTGCATTTGTGGCATCTTGGTCAGTTGCTTTGCCTTTTCTATGCATGCACAGGTGGAGTTTGATTACACTTTTATTGTAATTTTAATGGTTCCATGAACAAGCACATGCATTTGTAAGCTGCACTTTCCCTGCTTTTACTATTTTTCCTTGTCCCCTACATGTATACCTCTCCTTGTACAGCTCCCGCCCCCCACTCTGCACCAGTACTGGCGTCAACTGATCCTCATGAACCAACGGCTAAGTAGCAGACCACGGAGCCATTACATTGTCAGAGTAAGTTCTTCAGTTTTTCTGTCAATCATTTGTGAAACCCTGTTGTGTTACAAAGCTTCTATAAAAGCATACAATGTCATAAGCATCCATTCATAAGAATGCACAGAGTACCTGCATGCACATACTTGCAAGATATGCAAGCTTACCCACTTGTACTATTTTCATTGCATCGATCAATGTCTCCTTTCATGTACCCTGTACAGCCCCTGACCCCCACCCTCCACCAGTGATGAGTGAGCCTCACCCCATGGCCAAGCAGCCTCCAACAGGGTCACCACACCATCAGCGTAAGTTTTAATTCAGCATTTGATCACTGAACTTTTCATTGCTTTTCATGGACCACCTTATGCTCTAATATATAGTAATGCTCTGGAATATCATCTATTATAGCCAAGTAGCTGTGGTATATCTAGTGGTTAAGACATGGGCATGAGGGTTTGCGCCCTCGGGGCTTGGCATTTTATATGCCGTAACGCCCGAGTGCCCATGTCTTAACCATTATAGCACCCGTTGAGAGGTTAGGCGGGTTTTGATCGACGCGATGGAGAAAAAAAACATACCCAGTTCTCACCCAAAGCTCAGCCTGTCTCTGAAGAGAAGATTTGCAGTTCTGCAAAGAGAGGAAGTCGAGCAGTATTCTTTAGTGAAGGTTCCCAAACATACGAAGCAGAGCAACGAGCCGCGAGCAAGAGTGGCGAAGAGACTACAACAGAAGAAACCCCGGCAGCAAGATTCATAGAGACATTTTAGGGTCTATGGAGTGTCAGGAGTTGGATGAAGTCTGTCTACGTTGATAGTAGAAACTCGAAAAGAGAATGGGGAGAAGAGAAATATCCTCCGCTTATGCTTTACCAGCTTCTCTCGGGACTGCATCGCTATGCTTCGCTACTTTATTCGGACGTGGACTTACCTCAGTTTTCTTCTAGCAAGTTTACCTTTCGCCGTCTACTAATAAAAGCACTTGGCAGCTTAAAGAATGGGCAGGGTAATTATACATTGCTGTGGTGTTTTATACATTATAATGTCACTGTATAATCATCCTTTGCCCATGGCAACGGGTGCTATAAGATTTTAAAATGTGAAGATAGCCTCTCTGAAATGATTGATATAGTAAGATGAGATTTATATAGCTAATATCACTGTAGCAAGAAATAATGGTATCTAGGATGATTGGAAAGTGGCCCTCAACCAGTACATAAATGCTGCACTACAATATGTTCCATGCTGTATTCATGGGAACACTTTATGTCGTTAGTGTCAGAAACCATTAGGACAAAGGGTACTAAAGGCCTTGAAGTGCAGTATGTGCTGTGTGAGAGGTTGGGGTACTCTATTAATTTAGTCATGATAACTGTTGTCCTTATGAATGCTTGCATGCAGGGGTCAACGCATTCACATGTCCTACTCGGGGCCAGGTCATATCATGTTATAACTATAGTGCACTCTCCTCGACTTCTTTGTTGCCTGCAGCCTCACCCTTTTCAGCCTCGCAGTTCCTCAAGACATACGAGGATGAGTTTGTAGAGGTTGTTATTGCCAAGCAGAGTCTGCTTAGGCTAAGACGTAGAGGAGTGATTTCACAAGCTGTTAGGGCATCCATTGAAGCTACAAAGGATGAGGAGGAGGCAACGTACCTCCTTCTTGAGCACTTGGAGAAGAATGCCACTGTAGACACTCTGAGGGAATACTGCAAAGTTGCCATTGCAGCTGATGGCTATTCGAGAATGCAGGAACTTGGGAGGAAAATGATAAATGCACTTCCCCCCGAAGAGGGTTAGTTGTAGTCCTGTTCATGACTGTGGCCATGGTCTGGTGTGTTAATGTGGTGTGTGTGTCATCACTTGGTGGGTGGGTGTTCCGTATATAGTGCATCCACACAGCGATGCCTGCGTGCAAACTGTGCTACCTAGGTCATGCATCTATGTGTCCCCTGGCATCCTGTGAGGCCTATCAGGCTGCACCATGCGTTGCTTTGGTGCCTGGCAGCTGGCAATGCACCACGCACGCCGAAGCAGTAGCTCAAGCCTTCGGGACTAATGCACCCAAACGACCATGTCTGTGTGCAATCTGTGCCAAGCAGGCCATGCATCTGCGTGTCCTCTTGCCAACAGAGAGAGCGAACAGACTGCACCACGCGACGCTTTGCTGTTTGGGAGCTGGCAGTGCATCACATACGCAGCTATATGTAATATTAAGCGATTCGCTCTCTCGGGCCTAGTGCATCCACACAGCGATGCCTGCGTGCAAACTGTGCTACCTAGGTCATGCATCTATGTGTCCCCTGGCATCCTGTGAGGCCTATCAGGCTGCACCATGCGTTGCTTTGGTGCCTGGCAGCTGACAATGCGCCACGCACACCGAAGCAGTAGCTCAAGCCTTCGGGACTAATGCACCCAAACGACCATGTCTGTGTGCAATCTGTGCCAAGCAGGCCATGCATCTGCGTGTCCTCTTGCCAACAGAGAGAGTGAACAGACTGCACCACGCGACGCTTTGCTGTTTGGGAGCTGGCAATGCATCACATACGCAGATAAATGTAACATTAAGCGATTCGCTCTCTCGGGCCTAGTGCATCCACACAGCGATGCCTGTGTACAAACTGTGCTAGCTAGGTCATGCATCTATGTGTCCCCTGGCCACCTGTGAGGCCTAACGGGCTGCACCATGCGATGCTTTGGTGCCTGGTAGCTGGCAATGCACCACGCACGCCGAAGCAGTAGCTCAAGCCTTCGAGGCTAATGCACCCAAACGAAGATACCTGTGTGCAATCTGTGCCAAGCAGGCCGTGCATCTGCGTGTCCTCTTGCCAACAGAGAGAGTGAACAGACAGCACCACGCGACGCTTTGGTGTTTGGGTGTTGGCAATGCATCACATACACAGCTTTATGTAATATTAAGCGATTCGCTCTCTCGGGCCTAGTGCATCCACACAGCGATGCCTGCGTGCAAACTGTGCTACCTAGGTCATGCATCTATGTGTCCCCTGGCCTCCTGTGAGGCCTCTCAGGCTGCACCATGCGTTGCTTTGGTGCCTGGCAGCTGGCAATGCACCACGCACGCCGAAGCAGTAGCTCAAGCCTTTGGGACTAATGCACCCAAACGACCATGTCTGTGTGCAATCTGTGCCAAGCAGGCCATGCATCTGCGTGTCCTCTTGCCAACAGAGAGAGCGAACAGACTGCACCACGCGACGCTTTGCTGTTTGGGAGCTGGCAATGCATCACATACGCAGATAAATGTAACATTAAGCGATTCGCCCTCTCGGGCCTAGTGCATCCACACAGCGATGCCTGCGTGCAAACTGTGCTACCTAGGTCATGCATCTATGTGTCCCCTGGCCTCCTGTGAGGCCTAACAGGCCGCACCATGCGTTGCTTTGGTGCCAGGGAGCTGGCAATGCACCACGCACGCCGAAGCAGTAGCTCAAGCCTTCGAGGCTAATGCACCCAAACGACCATGTCTGTGAGCAATCTGTACCAAGCAGGCCGTGCATCTTCGTGTCCTCTTGCCAACAGAGAGAGCGAACAGACTGCACCACGCGACGCTTTGCTGTTTGGGAGCTGGCAATGCATCACATACGCAGATAAATGTAACATTAAGCGACTCGCTCTCTCGGGCCTAGTGCATCCACACAGCGATGCCTGCGTGCAAACTGTGCTACCTAGGTCATGCATCTATGTGTCCCCTGGCATCCTGTGAGGCCTATCAGGCTGCACCATGCGATGCTTTGGTGCCTGGCAGCTGGCAATGCACCACGCACGACGAAGCAGTAGCTCAAGCCTTCGGGACTAATGCACCCAAACGACCATGTCTGTGTGCAATCTGTGCCAAGCAGGCCATGCATCTGCGTGTCCTCTTGCCAACAGAGAGAGTTAACAGACTGCACCACGCGACGCTTTGCTGTTTGGGAGCTGGCAATGCATCACATACGCAGATAAATGTAACATTAAGCGATTCGCTCTCTCGGGCCTAGTGCATCCACACAGCGATGCCTGTGTACAAACTGTGCTACCTAGGTCATGCATCTATGTGTCCCCTGGCCTCCTGTGAGGCTGAACAGGCTGCCCCATGCGATGCTTTGGTGCCTGGTAGCTGGCAATGCACCAAGCACGCCGAAGCAGTAGCTCAAGCCTTCGGGGCTAATGCACCCAAACGACGATACCTGTGTGCAATCTGTGCCAAGCAGACCATGCATCTGCGTGTCCTCTTGCCAACAGAGAGAGCGAACAGACTGCACCTCGCGAAGCTTTGCTGTTTGGGAGCTGGCAATGCATCACATACGCAGATAAATGTAACATTAAGCGATTCGCCCTCTCGGGCCTAGTGAATCCACACAGCGATGCCTACGTGCAAACTGTGCTAGCTAGGCCATGCATCTATGTGTCCCCTGGCCTCCTGTGAGGCCTAACAGGCTGCACCATGCGTTGCTTTGGTGCCTGGTAGCTGGCAATGCACCACGCACGCCGAAGCAGTAGCTCAAGCCTTCGAGGTTAATGCACCCAAACGACTATGACTGTGTGCAATCTGTGCCAAGCAGGCTGTGCATCTGCGTGTCCTCTTCCCAACAGAGAGAGTAAACAGACTGCACCGCTCGACGCTTCGGTGTTTGGGTGTTGGCAATGCATCACATACACAGCTATATGTAATATTAAGCGAATCGCTCTCTCGGGCCTAGTGCATCCACACAGCGATGCCTGTGTGCAAACTGTGCTACCTAGGTCATGCATCTATGTGTCCCCTGGCCTCCTGTGAGGCGGAACAGGCTGCACCATGCGATGCTTTGGTGCCTGGGAGCTGGCAATGCACCACGCACGCCGAGGCGGCAACTCAAGCCTTCGGGGCTAATGCACCCAAACGACCATGTGTGTGTGCAATCTGTGCCAAGCAGGCTATGCATCTGCATGTCCTCTTGCCAACAGATAGAGCGAACAGACTGCACCACGCGACGCTTTGCTGTTTGGGAGCTGGTAATGCATCACATACGCAGATAAATGTAACATTAAGCGATTCGCTCTCTCGGGCCTAGTGCATCCACACAGCGATGCCTGCGTCCAAACTGTGCTACCTAGGTCATGCATCTATGTGTCCCCTGGCATCCTGAGAGGTCCAACAGGCTGCACCATGCGATGCTTTGGTGCCTGGGAGCAGGCAATGCACCACGCACGCCGAAGAAGTAGCTCAAGCCTTCGGGGCTAATGCACCCAAACGACGATACCTGTGTGCAATCTGTGCCAAGCAGGCCATGCATCTGCGTGTCCTCTTGCCAACAGAGAGAGCGAACAGACTGCACCACGCGACGCTTTGCTGTTTGGGAGCTGGCAATGCATCACATACACAGAAAAATGTAACATTAAACAATTCGCCCTCTCTGGCCTAGTGCATCCACACAGCGATGCCTGCGTGCAAACTGTGCTACCTAGGTCATGCATCTATATATATGTGTCCCCTGGCCTCCTGTGAGGCCTATCAGGCTGCACCATGCGTTGCTTTGGTGCCTGGGAGCTGGCAATGCACCACGCACGCTGAAGCAGTAGCTCAAGCCTTCGGGACTAATGCACCCAAACGACCATGTCTGTGTGCAATCTGTGCCAAGCAGGCCATGCATCTGCGTGTCCTCTTGCCAACAGAGAGAGCGAACAGACTGCACCAAGCGACGCTTTGCTGTTTGGGAGCTGGCAATGCATCACATACGCAGATAAATGTAACATTAAGCGATTCGCCCTCTCGGGCCTAGTGCATCCACACAGCGATGCCTGCGTGCAAACTGTGCTAGCTAGGTCATGCATCTATGTGTCCTCTGGCCTCCTGTGAGGCCTAACGGGCTGCACCATGCGATGCTTTTGTGCCTGGTAGCTGGCAATGCACCACGCATGCCGAAGCAGTAGCTCAAGCCTTCGAGGCTAATGCACCCAAACGACCATGTCTGTGAGCAATATGTGCCAAGCAGGCCGTGCATCTGCGTGTCCTCTTGCCAACAGAGAGAGTGAACAGACTGCACCACGCGACGCTTTGCTGTTTGGGAGCTGGCAATGCATCACATACGCAGATAAATGTAATATTAAGCGATTCGCTCTCTCGGGCCTAGTGCATCCACACAGCGATGCCTGCGTGCAAACTGTGCTACCTAGGTCATGCATCTATGTGTCCCCTGGCCTCCTGTGAGGCCTATCAGGCTGCACCATGCGTTGCTTTGGTGCCTGGCAGCTGGCAATGCACCACGGACGCCAAAGCAGTAGCTCAAGCCTTCGGGACTAATGCACCCAAACGACCATGTCTGTGTGGAATCAGTGCCAAGCAGGCCATGCATCTGCGTGTCCTCTTGCCAACAGAGAGAGCGAACAGACTGCACCACGCGACGCTTTGCTGTTTGGGAGCTGGCAATGCATCACATACGCAGATAACTATAACATTAAGCGATTCGCCCTCTCGGGCTTAGTGCATCCACACAGCGATGCCTGCGTGCAAACTGTGCTACCTAGGTCATGCATCTATGTGTCCCCTGGCCTCCTGTGATCGAGGCCTAGAGTAAAGAATCGGATATGGGACAGATCAGAAATGGGACACCTGGTTCTCTGCCAATACTTGGCCGATCGACTTCGAACAAAGACCGATTTGTAGCTTTTCTGAAGCCTAGTTAGCATGCTTATGGCGAGACGAGTGCGTTTCGATTTCGCAGAGTACGAATAGTTTTTCTGCGTGTCCCATTTGCATCAGAAATGGGACAGTTGCACCAGAAATGGGACACTTGCGTCTGACGTCTTCAGTTTACGACGGACAAGCTTCTAACTTTCACAAAAGATAGTTCTATGTCTCCTCTAATATATGACCCACTTATATTGGAAATCGTTCGAAACTCGCCAGATGCGACCACCGCAACCACAGCATACACAGGGAATCAGAAATGGGACACATCTGGCATCAGAAATGGGACACCTGGTTCTCTGCCAATACTTGGCCGATCGACTTCAAACAAAGACCGATTTGTAGCTCTCCTGAAGCCTAGTTAGCATGCTTACGGCGAGACGATTGCGTTTCGATTTCGCAGAGTACGAATGGTTTTTCTGCGTGTCCCATTTGCATCAGAAATGGGACAGTTGCACCAGAAATGGGACACTCGCGTCTGACGTCTTCAGTTTACGGCGGACAAGCTTCTAACTTTCACAAAAGGTAGTTCTATGTCTCCTCTAAGGCATGGCCTACTTGTATTGGAAACAGTTCGAAATTCGCCAGATGCGGCCACTGCTACTACAGCATACACAGGGAATCAGAAATGGGACACCTCCGGCATTAGAAATTGGACACTTGGTTCTCTGCGAAGCCTGGAGCTATCGACTTCAAACGTGGGTGGAATTGTAGCTCTCCTCATAGGTGATCGGCAGACACAGAACAAGACGGATGCGTTCCAATGTCGCAGAGAGATCGATCGCTTCAACTCGATGTCCCAAAAGGCATCAGAAATGGGACACTTTACTCATGAACTGGACCAGCGAGTCTGACGCGTTCAGTTTTCGATGGACAAGCATTTAACTCAGTCAGAATGTTGCTCCTTGTCCCCTCTAAGATACGTGCAACGTTAATTGGAAAACGCCTAAAATGCACTGGAAGCGACCACGTTTGATGCCAGCACGTACAAGGCACCAGAAATGGGGCACGCCTGGTTCATAAATGGGTCACATGCTTGCTGCTGGGTCTCCGCGAATAGTGGAGCTATCGACTGCAAACAAGGAGTGAAGTGTAGCTCCCTTCGCAATGAAGTTGTCAAGCTTGCAATGTCTTGATTTCATTCTTACGTCGAAGAGAGACGGAGCGGTTTATCTGGATATTCAAAATAGTATCAGAAATGGGACAGTTGAACAAGGAATGGTACACTCGCATCTGACGACTTCAGTTCTCAACAGTCAAGCTTCTTGCAGTCAAGCTAACTTGCATAAAAGGTAACTCTATGTCTAATCCAAGAGTTGTCCTACTTACATTTGTAACTGCCACAATTCGCTGACGAAGATGCTAATATACACCTCACCTTGGGAGGCAGAATGCAACACTTTCGGATTGAAGCATAGCCAGCTATGTACGTCCACCTCAATCATGCAACAGCCTTTAGTATATATGTCTGCTCTAAAAGCATGTATATTTATATGTATATGTATATTTCATCGCTATAACTGTCACGTCCACTCGATGCAGTCAAAAAACAGTGAAAGTTGTAAGTTGCACAGCCTCAAGGGGTTATGTAATTTGAGCTAAGTCATGTCACGTCGTGAATTTGGTGGAATTTTGCTGCAAGCCCTTCTGGGAAGCACAAAAACTTGGCATACGCTGTATAGTTGCATGGTAGTACAAAGTGACAAACAGTCTCCAAGTTTGGGATTGATAATCACAGAGTGTTAGCTATGATAGTATTAGCTAGCTAGAATATTTTGTATGACAAACATAAGAAGTAGACAATTTCGAAATTCTACTTGCATTTTTTTTATTATAGCTAGAAAGCTCCATGTGAATAGATTGTAGTGTAGGTAATCATCATTCTGAAGACTACTATATAGCTAGCTAGCTATAGGTAATCTGTTCATTTTGCATCATCACCTGTCACCTTGGCTGTTTTGTTTGCTACGTTCTCACATGGCTAGCTATATGCCTATAGAGAAATGCCTAATTAGTAATTCCATCCATATCCTTCGCATGGATCACATTCAAGACATCAGTCAATCGAAGTATAAATGCTTAATTGTGCATGAATGCCTGTATCCAAAGTGTATATAACAGAGTAGTATACAATCAGCGCACACAATCAACAGTAGTGCCAAAATTACACATATCACATACACATTACACATATTTGTACAATTGTAATATTTGTACAATTCTAGATGTTTCGCTACCCACCTCTTAATAGTCGGATACTAAGGGCCAAGGAAAAGCCTGCTGGTTCATGGCAACCAGACACTACTTCCCAGCGAGGTGGAATGAAGTACAGGATGTGGGATACAGAATCCATGGAACGGGCAGTTGCAGATGTAGATATGGGCATGTCCCTCAGAATGGCAGCAGATCTAGAGTTGTATGGGATCCACAAAACAACTGTGAATGACTATGTCTTAGGTAAGAGAGAGTTTGGAGCTAAGTCTGGATAATTTATGCATACTTAACTGATGAGGAAGAACAGGAGCTTGCTAGCTTCCTTACTGAGGTTGCAAAGATAGGCTATCCACGAACAAAAAAGGAAGTTCTAACAATAGTACAACAAATCGTCAATAGTAAAGGAATTGCTGCTGATGTCACCAAGGGTTGGTGGGATCGTTTTGTTAAGCGTCATCCCAGCTTAACCCTAAAAACTGCAGTCCCCTTGACACTTTCACGTGCAAAGGCTGGCAGCAAAGAAGTCCTGGATAGGTACTTTGACATCCTTCAAAACTGCTTAGAAGAGAATGGAATTCTCAACAACCCTGCAGTAATTTACAACTGTGACGAAACTGGCCTCCCACTTAACCTTGAATTTCATAAAGTGATAGATGTTGTGGGATCCCAGCATCCTAGCTATACATCACATGGTGAAGGCAAACAACAGTTTACAGAACTAGCTTGCACCAGTGCAACAGGTGTTGCTATACCACCTTTCGTTGTTCTTGATGGCAAGAATCTCTCAACTTCAAGTTCACTCTTGGGGAGGTTCCTCGCACCCTATATGGTCTGTCACCTAATGGATGGATGACCCAAGATTCCTCCAATATGCAACACTCCAAAGATCGCTCATCCTCCTCATGGATGGGCACAGTTCGCATTATTGCCCAGAAACCATCACATTGGCAGCGGAGAATCAAGTGATTCTCTTTGTTCTCCCTCAAAACACCACCCACATAACACAACCCCTGGACAGAGCATGCTTTTCACCATTGAAAGCAGCTTGGAGAGAAACATGCCACCAATTCGTTACTTTCAATCCAGGGAAGAGAGTCACCAAGTATGACTTCTGTAGGCTGTCTTCAGAGGCTTGATCTAAGGCGATGACAATGCCTAATTTCCAGTTTAAGAGTTACAGGGATTTTTCCTTTTAACAGGAAGATCACAGGAGAAGAGTCCAGGGGCTTCAGTGAGCCAAAGACGCGTGCAGAAAGGACCACACTGGCGTATATTCCACTGTATAGTCCTGCAAGACTATGTACTAGGTCGCCTGGTTTGCCACAGCAGGGTGCTAGTGAGCCATCAACACCACCTGTGCCAACTGTCCTAGACAAAGCTGCCTGCCTTCAGAAATCAGCACAGCTGTTCATTCACCAGAGCCGGATGGGCACTTTTCAGGTGCAGTATCACCATCACATGGCACAGGAATTTCTGTACCACTCCGGCACAAGACCACTATAAGTGATTTTCTAACTAAGTCACCTCCTCACTCCTTGTTTGCAGTCGATAGCTCCACTATTCGCGGAGACCCAGCAGCAAGCATGTGACCCATTTATGAACCAGGGGTGCCCCATTTCTGGTGCCTTGTACGTGCTGGCATCAAACGTGGTCGCATCCAGTGCATTTTAGGCGTTTTCCAATAAACGTTGCACGTATCTTAGAGGGGACAAGGAGCAACATTCTGACTGAGTTAAATGCTTGTCCATCGAAAACTGAACGCGTCAGACTCGCTGGTCCAGTTCATGAGTAAAGTGTCCCATTTCTGATGCCTTTTGGGACATCGAGTTGAAGCGATCGATCTCTCTGCGACATTGGAACGCATCCGTCTTGTTCTGTGTCTGCCGATCACCTATGAGGAGAGCTACACTTCCACCCACGTTTGAAGTCGATAGCTCCAGGCTTCGCAGAGAACCAAGTGTCCAATTTCTAATGCCGGAGGTGTCCCATTTCTGATTCCCTGTGTATGCTGTAGTAGCAGTGGCCGCATCTGGCGAATTTCGAACTGTTTCCAATACAAGTAGGCCATGCCTTAGAGGAGACATAGAACTACCTTTTGTGAAAGTTAGAAGCTTGTCCGCCGTAAACTGAAGACGTCAGACGCGAGTGTCCCATTTCTGGTGCAACTGTCCCATTTCTGATGCAAATGGGACACGCAGAAAAACCATTCGTACTCTGCGAAATCGAAACGCAATCGTCTCGCCGTAAGCATGCTAACTAGGCTTCAGGAGAGCTACAAATCGGTCTTTGTTCGAAGTCGATCGGCCAAGTATTGGCAGAGAACCAGGTGTCCCATTTCTGATTTGTCCCATTTCCGATTCTTTACTCTAGGCCTCGATCACAGGAGGCCAGGGGACACATAGATGCATGACCTAGGTAGCACAGTTTGCACGCAGGCATCGCTGTGTGGATGCACTAAGCCCGAGAGGGCGAATCGCTTAATGTTATAGTTATCTGCGTATGTGATGATAACAGGCTGCCCCATGCGATGCTTTGGTGCCTGGTAGCTGGCAATGCACCACGCACGCCGAAGCAGTAGCTCAAGCCTTCGAGGCTAATGCACCCAAACGACCATGTCTGTGAGCAATCTGTGCCAAGCAGGCCGTGCATCTGCGTGTCCTCTTGCCAACAGAGAGAGTGAACAGACTGCACCACGCGACGCTTTGCTGTTTGGGAGCTGGCAATGCATCACATACGCAGATAAATGTAACATTAAGCGATTCGCTCTCTCGGGCCTAGTGCATCCACACAGCGATGCCTGCGTGCAAACTGTGCTACCTAGGTCATGCATCTATGTGTACCCTGGCCTCCTGTGCGGCCTATCAGGCTGCACCATGCGATGCTTTGGTGCCTGGCAGCTGGCAATGCACCACGCACGCCGAAGCAGTAGCTCAAGCCTTCGGGACTAATGCACCCAAACGACCATGTCTGTGTGCAATCTGTGCCAAGCAGGCCATGAATCTGCGTGTCCTCTTGCCAACAGAGAGAGTGAACAGACTGCACCACGCGACGCTTTGCTGTTTGGGAGCTGGCAATGCATCACATACGCATATAAATGTAACATTAAGCGACTCGCTCTCTCGGGCCTAGTGCATCCACACAGCGATGCCTGCGTGCAAACTGTGCTACCTAGGTCATGCATCTATGTGTCCCCTGGCATCCTGTGTGGCCTATCAGGCTGCACCATGCGTTGCTTTGGTGCCTGGCAGCTGGCAATGCACCACGCAAGCCGAAGCAGTAGCTCAAGCCTTTGGGACTAATGCACCCAAACGACCATGTCTGTGTGCAATCTGTGCCAAGCAGGCCATGAATCTGCGTGTCCTCTTGCCAACAGAGAGAGCGAACATACTGCACCACGCGTCGCTTTGCTGTTTGGGAGCTGGCAATGCATCACATACGCAGATAAATGTAACATTAAGCGATTCGCCCTCTCGGGCCTAGTGCATCCACACAGCGATGCCTGCGTGCAAACTGTGCTACCTAGGTCATGCATCTATGTGTCCCCTAGCCTCCTGTGAGGCCTAACAGGCCGCACCATGCGTTGCTTTGGTGCCTGGGAGCTGGCAATGCACCAAGCACGCCGAAGCAGTAGCTCAAGCCTTCGAGGCTAATGCACCCAAACGACCATGTCTGTGAGCAATCTGTGCCAAGCATGCCATGCATCTGCGTGTCCTCTTGCCAACAGAGAGAGCGAAAAGACTGCACCACGCGACGCTTTGCTGTTTGGGAGCTGGCAATGCATCACATACGCAGATAAATGTAACATTAAACAATTCGCCCTCTCGGGCCTAGTGCATCCACACAGCGATGCCTGCGTGCAAACTGTGCTACCTAGGTCATGCATCTATATATATGTGTCCCCTGGCCTCCTGTGAGGCCTATCAGGCTGCACCATGCGTTGCTTTGGTGCCTGGCAGCTGGCAATGCACCACGCACGCCGAAGCAGTAGCTCAAGCCTTCGGGACTAATGCACCCAAACGACCATGTCTGTGTGCAATCTGTGCCAAGCAGGCCATGCATCTGCGTGTCCTCTTGCCAACAGAGAGAGCGAACAGACTGCACCACGCGACGCTTTGCTGTTTGGGAGCTGGCAATGCATCACATACGCAGATAAATGTAATATTAAGCGATTCGCTCTCTCGGGCATAGTGCATCCACACAGCGATGCCTGCGTGCAAACTGTGCTACCTAGGTCATGCATCTATGTGTCCCCTGGCCTCCTGTGAGGCCTATCAGGCTGCACCATGCGTTGCTTTGGTGCCTGGCAGCTGGCAATGCACCACGGACGCCAAAGCAGTAGCTCAAGCCTTCGGGACTAATGCACCCAAACGACCATGTCTGTGTGGAATCAGTGCCAAGCAGGCCATGCATCTGCGTGTCCTCTTGCCAATAGAGAGAGCGAACAGACTGCACCACGCGACGCTTTGCTGTTTGGGAGCTGGCAATGCATCACATACGCAGATAACTATAACATTAAGCGATTCGCCCTCTCGGGCCTAGTGCATCCACACAGCGATGCCTGCGTGCAAACTGTGCTACCTAGGTCATGCATCTATGTGTCCCCTGGCCTCCTGTGATCGAGGCCTATATAACAGGCTGCACCATGCGTTGCTTTGGTGCCTGGTAGCTGGCAATGCACCACGCACGCCGAAGCAGTAGCTCAAGCCTTCGAGGCTAATGCACCCAAACGACCATGTCTGTGAGCAATCTGTGCCAAGCAGGCCGTGCATCTGCGTGTCCTCTTGCCAACAGAGAGAGTGAACAGATTGCACCACGCGACGCTTTGCTGTTTGGGAGCTAGCAATGCATCACATACGCAGATAAATGTAACATTAAGCGACTCGCTCTCTCGGGCCTAGTGCATCCACACAGCGATGCCTGCGTGCAAACTGTGCTACCTAGGTCATGCATCTATAGATAGATATAGATAGATAGAATTTTATTTTACAACAGGAATGCTGTATCTACAGTACACAGTAGATTTTCATACAGGTCCTGGAAAAAACAAAAACAAAAAGTTTATACTGAACAGTTAACAACAACAATATATATCAAAAGTAATGAAAATAGTGTTCCATTCGATGAATAGTACAGTGTGCCACCCCTAAAAAATCACTGCCTTCACCATGCACTTTCTGCCATTGCCAGTGTTTGTGCTTCCACTTCTTGTCCACTTCCAACAGACACCTCTCAGGGGCCTTTACCAAAAACCACCACCCCTTCTTCCCATTCAACTGAGCCACTCGCTTCATTACCGAGAAACCTGATGACATCCTTCCCACTGCCCTGATCATTTCCCTGGCGACCTCGTTACCTGACTCACTTTTACGAGTTCCCCACACCTTCCTAACCCCTGCAACCCACCTGCTAGATCTCTTCAGATTCGTCTTCAATCCATGTCTCAGTGTACTTTCCTCATTCTCCTGCTGACTCTCAATATTGTCACTTCCAGATGCCTGATGTTGACAGTCTGCTTGCTTTTCACCCTTCTCCAGCCTCACTGCCCCCTTCGATCTGTCACCTACCACCATTTCACACCCTGTCATGCTCCCCGCCACCTTGACTTGAGTTGCTCCCAACTTCACAGACCTTACTTTCTCCACTTCATCTTTCAATCTTCCATTCTCCTCCTTCACCCCTTTCAGGTCCACTTTGGCAGAGTGCAATTCCTCTTTCACCCAAGTAACTTCTCTTCGCAGAGCCAACAAGCACGCCGACATACAAAAGTAGCACACAAACTCCTTTCCCTCCATCACCCCCACTCCTTCCTTCACACCTATACAACTAAGATGGGATCATCCTTCACACATATCGCAACACACCATTTCTCCTTTCTCCTCTCTACAGGCACAGAGACATCTAATCGCTTCGTCACCAGACTCTTCCCATCGCCTACCATTCACACCGACCTCCTCAACCTTCTTGCCTTCATTCGATCCCCGAATCATTCTATTTCCAGCATCATTGCGTGAAATCGCCCCTTTTCGCTGGGATCTTCGCTGCGTCACACACGAATCACCGTCAAAATCACAAGTCGATCTCCGCGCGTTCTTGCTCGAGGCAGCCATTTAATACGATGTACTAAACTATGTGTCCCCTGGCCTCCTGTGAGGCCTAACGGGCTGCACCATGCGATGCTTTGGTGCCTGGTAGCTGGCAATGCACCACGCACGCCGAAGCAGTAGCTCAAGCCTTCGAGGCTAATGCACCCAAACGACCATGTCTGTGTTCAATCTGTGCCAAGAAGGCCATGCATCTGCGTGTCCTCTTGCCAACAGAGAGAGCGAACAGACTGCACCACGCGACGCTTTGCTGTTTGGGAGCTGGCAATGCATCACATACGCAGATAAATGTAACATTAAGCGAATCACTCTCTCGGGCCTAGTGCATCCACACAGCGATGCCTGCGTGCAAACTGTGCTACCTAGGTCATGCATCTATGTGTACCCTGGCCTCCTGTGAGGCCGAACAGGCTGCACCATGCGTTGCTTTGGTGCCTGGGAGCTGGCAATGCACCACGCACGCCGAATCAGTAGCTCAAGCCTTCGAGGGTAATGCACCCAAACGACCATGTCTGTGAGCAATCTGTGCCAAGCAGGCCGTGCATCTTCGTGTCCTCTTGCCAACAGAGAGAGTGAACAGACTGCACCACGCGACGCTTTGCTGTTTGGGAGCTGGCAATGCATCACATACGCATATAAATGTAACATTAAGCGACTCGCTCTCTCGGGCCAAGTGCATCCACACAGCGATGCCTGCGTGCAAACTGTGCTAGCTAGGTCATGCATCTATGTGTCCCCTGGCATCGTGTGTGGCCTATCAGGCTGCACCATGCGTTGCTTTGGTGCCTGGCAGCTGGCAATGCACCACGCACGCCGAAGCAGTAGCTCAAGCCTTCGAGGGAAATGCACCCAAACGACCATGTCTGTGAGTAATCTGTGCCAAGCAGGCCGTGCATCTGCGTGTCCTCTTGCCAACAGAGAGAGTGAACAGACTGCAACACGCGACGCTTTGCTGTTTGGGAGCTGGCAATGCATCACATACGCAGATAAAAGTAACATTAAGCGATTCGCTCTCTCGGGCCTAGTGCATCCACACAGCGATGCCTGCGTGCAAACTGTGCTACCTAGGTCATGCATCTATGTGTCCTCCTGTGAGGCCTATCAGGCTGCACCATGCGTTGCTTTGGTGCCTGGGAGCTGGCAATGCACCACGCACGCCGAAGCAGTAGCGCAAGCCTTCGGGACTAATGCACCCAAACGACCATGTCTGTGTGCAATCTGTGCCAAGCAGGCCATGCATCTGCGTGTCCTCTTGCCAACAAGAGAGCGAACAGACTGCACCACGCGACGCTTTGCTGTTTGGGAGCTGGAAATGCATCACATACGCAGATAAATGTAACATTACGCGATTCGCCCTCTCGGGCCTAGTGCATCCACACAGCGATGCCTGCGTGCAAACTGTGCTACCTAGGTCATGCATCTATGTGTCCCCTGGCATCCTGTGAGGCCTATCAGGCTGCACCATGCGTTGCTTTGGTGCCTGGTAGCTGGAAATGCACCACGCACGCCGAAGCAGTAGCTCAAGCCTTCGAGGCTAATGCACCCAAACGACCATGTCTGTGAGCAATCTGTGCCAAGCAGGCCGTGCATTTGCGTGTCCTCTTGCCAACAGAGAGAGTGAACAGACTGCACCACGCGACGCTTTGCTGTTTGGGAGCTGGCAATGCATCACATACGCAGATAAATGTAACATTAAGCGACTCGCTCGCTCGGGCCTAGTGCATCCACACAGCGATGCCTGCGCGCAAACTGTGCTACCTAGGTCATGCATCTATGTGTCCCCTGGCATCCTGTGAGGCCTATCAGGCTGCACCATGCGTTGCTTTGGTGCCTGGCAGCTGGCTATGCACCACGCACGCCGAAGCAGTAGCTCAAGCCTTCGGGACTAATGCACCCAAACGACCATGTCTGTGTGCAATCTGTGCCAAGCAGGCCATGCATCTGCGTGTCCTCTTGCCAACAGAGAGAGTGAACAGACTGCACCACGCGACGCTTTGGTGTTTGGGAGCTAGCAATGCATCACATACACAGCAATATGTAATATTAAGCGTTTCGCTCTCTCGGGCCTAGTGCATCCACACTGCGATGGCTGCGTGCAAACTGTGCTACCTAGTTCATGCATCTATGTGTCCCCTGGCCTCCTGTGAGGTCGAACAGGCTGCCCCATGCGTTGCTTTGGTTCCTGGTAGCTGGCAATACACCACGCACGCCGAAGCAGTAGCTCAAGCCTTCGAGGCTAATGCACCCAAACGACGATACCTGTGAGCAATCTGTGCCAAGCAGTCCGTGCATCTGCGTGTCCTCTGGCCAACAGAGAGAGTGAACAGACTGCACCACGCGACGCTTTGCTGTTTGGGAGCTGGCAATGCATCACATACGCAGATAAATGTAACATTAAGCGATTCGCTCTCTCGGGCCTAGTGCATCCACACAACGATGCCTGCGTGCAAACTGTGCTACCTAGGTCATGCATCTATGTGTCCCCTGGCATCCTGTGAGGTCTATCAGGCTGCACCATGCGTTGCTTTGGTGCCTGGTAGCTGGCAATGCACCGCGCACGCCGAAGCAGTAGCTCAAGCCTACTGGGACTAATGCACCCAAACGACCATGTCTGTGTGCAATCTGTGCCAAGCAGGCCATGCATCTGCGTGTCCTCTTGCCGACAGAGAGATTGAACAGACTGCACCACGCGACGCTTTGCTGTTTGGGAGCTGGCAATGCATCACATACGCAGATAAATGTAACATTAAGCGATTCGATCTCTCGGGCCTAGTGCATCCACACAGCGATGCCTGCGTGCAAACTGTGCTACCTAGGTCATGAATCTATATATATATATGTGTCCCCTGGCCTCCTGTGATCGAGGCCTATATAACAGACTGCACCATGCGTTGCTTTGGTGCCTGGTAGCTGGCAATGCACCACGCACGCCGAAGCAGTAGCTCAAGCCTTCGAGGCTAATGCACCCAAACGACCATGTCTGTGAGCAATCTGTGCCAAGCAGGCCGTGCATCTGCGTGTCCTCTTGCCAACAGAGAGAGTGAACAGACTGCACCACGCGACGCTTTGCTGTTTGGGAGCTGGCAATGCATCACATACGCAGATAAATGTAACATTAAGCGACTCGCTCTCTCCGGCCTAGTGCATCCACACAGCGATGCCTGCGTGCAAACTGTGCTAGCTAGGTCATGCATCTATGTGTCCCCTGGCCTCCTGTGAGGCCTAACGGGCTGCACCATGCGATGCTTTGGTGCCTGGTTGCTGGCAATGCACCACGCACGCCGAAGCAGTAGCTCAAGGTTTCGAGGCTAATGCACCCAAACGACCATGTCTGTGAGTAATCTGTGCCAAGCAGGCCGTGCATCTGCGTGTCCTCTTGCCAACAGAGAGAGCGAACAGACTGCACCACGCGACGCTTTGCTGTTTGGGAGCTGGAAATGCATCACATACGCAGATAAATGTAACATTAAGCGAATCGCTCTCTCGGGCCTAGTGCATCCACACAGCGATGCCTGCGTGCAAACTGTGCTACCTAGGTCATGCATCTATGTGTACCCTGGCCTCCTGTGAGGCCGAACAGGCTGCACCATGCGTTGCTTTGGTCCCTGGGAGCTGGCAATGCACCACGCACGCCGAAGCAGTAGCTCAAGGTTTCGAGGCTAATGCACCCAAACGACCATGTCTGTGAGCAATCTGTGCCAAGCAGGCCGTGCATCTTCGTGTCCTCTTGCCAACAGAGAGAGTGAACAGACTGCACCACGCGACGCTTTGCTGTTTGGGAGCTGGCAATGCATCACATACGCAGATAAATGTAACATTAAGCGACTCGCTCTCTCGGGCCTAGTGCATCCACACAGCGATGCCTGCGTGCAAACTGTGCTAGCTAGGTCATGCATCTATGTGTCACCTGGCATCCTGTGTGGCCTATCAGGCTGCACCATGCGTTGCTTTGGTGCCTGGCAGCTGGCAATGCACCACGCACGCCGAAGCAGTAGCTCAAGCCTTCGGGACTAATGCACCCAAACGACCATGTCTGTGTGCAATCTGTGCCAAGCAGGCCATGCATCTGCGTGTCCTCTTGCCAACAGAGAGAGAGAACAGACTACACCAGACGACGCTTTGCTGTTTGGGAGCTGGCAATGCATCACATACGCAGATAAATGTAACATTAAGCGATTCGCCCTCTCGGGCCTAGTGCATCCACACAGCGATGCCTGTGTACAAACTGTGCTACCTAGGCCATGCATCTATGTGTCCCCTGGCCTTCTGTGAGGCCTAACAGGATGCACCATGCGTTGCTTTGGTGCCTGGTAGCTGGCAATGCACCACGCACGCCGAAGCAGTAGCTCAAGCCTTCGAGGGTAATGCACCCAAACGACCATGTCTGTGAGTAATCTGTGCCAAGCAGGCCGTGCATCTGCGTGTCCTCTTGCCAACAGAGAGAGTGAACAGACTGCACCACACGACGCTTTGCTGTTTGGGAGCTGGCAATGCATCACATACGCAGATAAATGTAAAATTAAGCGATTCGCTCTCTCGGGCCTAGTGCATCCACACAGCGATGCCTGCGTGCAAACTGTGCTACCTAGGTCATGCATCTATGTGTCCTCCTGTGAGGCCTATCAGGCTGCACCATGCGTTGCTTTGGTGCCTGGCAGCTGGCAATGCACCACGCACGCCGAAGCAGTAGCTCAAGCCTTCGGGACTAATGCACCCAAACGACCATGTCTGTGTGCAATCTGTGCCAAGCAGGCCATGCATCTGCGTGTCCTTATGCCAACAAAAGAGCGAACAGACTGCACCTCGCGACGCTTTGCTGTTTGGGAGCTGGCAATGCATCACATACGCAGATAAATGTAACATTACGCGATTCGCCCTCTCGGGCCTAGTGCATCCACACAGCGATGCCTGCGTGCAAACTGTGCTACCTAGGTCATGCATCTATGTGTCCCCTGGCATCCTGTGAGGCCTATCAGGCTGCACCATGCGTTGCTTTGGTGCCTGGTAGCTGGAAATGCACCACGCACGCCGAAGCAGTAGCTCAAGCCTTCGAGGCTAATGCACCCAAACGACCATGTCTGTGAGCAATCTGTGCCAAGCAGGCCGTGCATTTGCGTGTCCTCTTGCCAACAGAGAGAGTGAACAGACTGCACCACGCGACGCTTTGCTGTTTGGGAGCTGGCAATGCATCACATACGCAGATAAATGTAACATTAAGCGACTCGCTCGCTCGGGCCTAGTGCATCCACACAGCGATGCCTGCGCGCAAACTGTGCTACCTAGGTCATGCATCTATGTGTCCCCTGGCATCCTGTGAGGCCTATCAGGCTGCACCATGCGTTGCTTTGGTGCCTGGCAGCTGGCTATGCACCACGCACGCCGAAGCAGTAGCTCAAGCCTTCGGGACTAATGCACCCAAACGACCATGTCTGTGTGCAATCTGTGCCAAGCAGGCCATGCATCTGCGTGTCCTCTTGCCAACAGAGAGAGTGAACAGACTGCACCACGCGACGCTTTGGTGTTTGGGAGCTAGCAATGCATCACATACACAGCAATATGTAATATTAAGCGTTTCGCTCTCTCGGGCCTAGTGCATCCACACTGCGATGGCTGCGTGCAAACTGTGCTACCTAGTTCATGCATCTATGTGTCCCCTGGCCTCCTGTGAGGTCGAACAGGCTGCCCCATGCGTTGCTTTGGTTCCTGGTAGCTGGCAATACACCACGCACGCCGAAGCAGTAGCTCAAGCCTTCGAGGCTAATGCACCCAAACGACGATACCTGTGAGCAATCTGTGCCAAGCAGTCCGTGCATCTGCGTGTCCTCTGGCCAACAGAGAGAGTGAACAGACTGCACCACGCGACGCTTTGCTGTTTGGGAGCTGGCAATGCATCACATACGCAGATAAATGTAACATTAAGCGATTCGCTCTCTCGGGCCTAGTGCATCCACACAACGATGCCTGCGTGCAAACTGTGCTACCTAGGTCATGCATCTATGTGTCCCCTGGCATCCTGTGAGGTCTATCAGGCTGCACCATGCGTTGCTTTGGTGCCTGGTAGCTGGCAATGCACCGCGCACGCCGAAGCAGTAGCTCAAGCCTACTGGGACTAATGCACCCAAACGACCATGTCTGTGTGCAATCTGTGCCAAGCAGGCCATGCATCTGCGTGTCCTCTTGCCGACAGAGAGATTGAACAGACTGCACCACGCGACGCTTTGCTGTTTGGGAGCTGGCAATGCATCACATACGCAGATAAATGTAACATTAAGCGATTCGATCTCTCGGGCCTAGTGCATCCACACAGCGATGCCTGCGTGCAAACTGTGCTACCTAGGTCATGAATCTATATATATGTGTCCCCTGGCCTCCTGTGATCGAGGCCTATATAACAGACTGCACCATGCGTTGCTTTGGTGCCTGGTAGCTGGCAATGCACCACGCACGCCGAAGCAGTAGCTCAAGCCTTCGAGGCTAATGCACCCAAACGACCATGTCTGTGAGCAATCTGTGCCAAGCAGGCCGTGCATCTGCGTGTCCTCTTGCCAACAGAGAGAGTGAACAGACTGCACCACGCGACGCTTTGCTGTTTGGGAGCTGGCAATGCATCACATACGCAGATAAATGTAACATTAAGCGACTCGCTCTCTCCGGCCTAGTGCATCCACACAGCGATGCCTGCGTGCAAACTGTGCTAGCTAGGTCATGCATCTATGTGTCCCCTGGCCTCCTGTGAGGCCTAACGGGCTGCACCATGCGATGCTTTGGTGCCTGGTTGCTGGCAATGCACCACGCACGCCGAAGCAGTAGCTCAAGGTTTCGAGGCTAATGCACCCAAACGACCATGTCTGTGAGTAATCTGTGCCAAGCAGGCCGTGCATCTGCGTGTCCTCTTGCCAACAGAGAGAGCGAACAGACTGCACCACGCGACGCTTTGCTGTTTGGGAGCTGGAAATGCATCACATACGCAGATAAATGTAACATTAAGCGAATCGCTCTCTCGGGCCTAGTGCATCCACACAGCGATGCCTGCGTGCAAACTGTGCTACCTAGGTCATGCAACTATGTGTACCCTGGCCTCCTGTGAGGCCGAACAGGCTGCACCATGCGTTGCTTTGGTGCCTGGGAGCTGGCAATGCACCACGCACGCCGAAGCAGTAGCTCAAGCCTTCGAGGCTAATGCACCCAAACGACCATGTCTGTGAGCAATCTGTGCCAAGCAGGCCGTGCATCTTCGTGTCCTCTTGCCAACAGAGAGAGTGAACAGACTGCACCACGCGACGCTTTGCTGTTTGGGAGCTGGCAATGCATCACATACGCAGATAAATGTAACATTAAGCGACTCGCTCTCTCGGGCCTAGTGCATCCACACAGCGATGCCTGCGTGCAAACTGTGCTAGCTAGGTCATGCATCTATGTGTCACCTGGCATCCTGTGTGGCCTATCAGGCTGCACCATGCGTTGCTTTGGTGCCTGGCAGCTGGCAATGCACCACGCACGCCGAAGCAGTAGCTCAAGCCTTCGGGACTAATGCACCCAAACGACCATGTCTGTGTGCAATCTGTGCCAAGCAGGCCATGCATCTGCGTGTCCTCTTGCCAACAGAGAGAGAGAACAGACTACACCAGACGACGCTTTGCTGTTTGGGAGCTGGCAATGCATCACATACGCAGATAAATGTAACATTAAGCGATTCGCCCTCTCGGGCCTAGTGCATCCACACAGCGATGCCTGTGTACAAACTGTGCTACCTAGGCCAAGCATCTATGTGTCCCCTGGCCTTCTGTGAGGCCTAACAGGATGCACCATGCGTTGCTTTGGTGCCTGGTAGCTGGCAATGCACCACGTACGCCGAAGCAGTAGCTCAAGCCTTCGAGGGTAATGCACCCAAACGACCATGTCTGTGAGTAATCTGTGCCAAGCAGGCCGTGCATCTGCGTGTCCTCTTGCCAACAGAGAGAGTGAACAGACTGCACCACACGACGCTTTGCTGTTTGGGAGCTGGCAATGCATCACATACGCAGATAAATGTAAAATTAAGCGATTCGCTCTCTCGGGCCTAGTGCATCCACACAGCGATGCCTGCGTGCAAACTGTGCTACCTAGGTCATGCATCTATGTGTCCTCCTGTGAGGCCTATCAGGCTGCACCATGCGTTGCTTTGGTGCCTGGCAGCTGGCAATGCACCACGCACGCGAAGCAGTAGCTCAAGCCTTCGGGACTAATGCACCCAAACGACCATGTCTGTGTGCAATCTGTGCCAAGCAGGCCATGCATCTGCGTGTCCTTATGCCAACAAAAGAGCGAACAGACTGCACCACGCGACGCTTTGCTGTTTGGGAGCTGGCAATGCATCACATACGCAGATAAATGTAACATTAAGCGATTCGCCCTCTCGGGCCTAGTGCATCCACACAGCGATGCCTGCGTGCAAACTGTGCTACCTAGGTCATGCATCTATGTTTCCCCTGGCATCCTGTGAGGCCTATCAGGCTGCAACATGCGGTGCTTTGGTGCCTGGTAGCTGGAAATGCACCACGCACGCCGAAGCAGTAGCTCAAGCCTTCGAGGCTAATGCACCCAAACGACCATGTCTGTGAGCAATCTGTGCCAAGCCGGCCGTGCATCTGCGTGTCCTCTTGCCAACAGAGAGAGTGAACAGACTGCACCACGCGACGCTTTGGTGTTTGGGTGTTGGCAATGCATCACATACACAGCTATATGTAATATTAAGCGATTCGCTCTCTCGGGCCTAGTGCATCCACACAGCGATGCCTGCGTGCAAACTGTGCTAGCTAGGTCATGCATCTATGTGTCCCCTGGCCTCCTGTGAGGCCTATCAGGCTGCACCATGCGTTGCTTTGGTGCCTGGCAGCTGGCAATGCACCACGCACGACGAAGCAGTAGCTCAAGCCTTCGGGACTAATGCACCCAAACGACCATGTCTGTGTGCAATCTGTGCCAAGCAGGCCATGCATCTGCGTGTCCTCTTGCCAACAGAGAGAGCGAACAGACTGCACCACGCGACGCTTTGCTGTTTGGGAGCTGGCAATGCATCACATACGCAGATAAATGTAACATTAAGCGACTCGCTCTCTCGGGCCTAGTGCATCCACACAGCGATGCCTGCGTGCAAACAATGCTACCTAGGTCATGCATCTATGTGTCCCCTGGCATCCTGTGAGGCCTATCAGGCTGCACCATGCGTTGCTTTGGTGCCTGGCAGCTGGCAATGCACCACGCACGCCGAAGCAGTAGCTCAAGCCTTCGGGACTAATGCACCCAAACGACCATGTCTGTGTGCAATCTGTGCCAAGCAGGCCATGCATCTGAGTGTCCTCTTGCCAACAGAGAGAGTGAACAGACTGCACCACGCGACGCTTTGGTGTTTGGGAGCTAGCAATGCATCACATACACAGCTATATGTAATATTAAGCGATTCGCTCTCTCGGGCCTAGTGCATCCACACTGCGATGCCTGCGTGCAAACTGTGCTACCTAGTTCATGCATCTATGTGTCCCCTGGCCTCCTGTGAGGTCGAACAGGCTGCCCCATGCGTTGCTTTGGTGCCTGGTAGCTGGCAATGCACCACGCACGCCGAAGCAGTAGCTCAAGCCTTCGAGGCTAATGCACCCAAACGACGATACCTGTGAGCAATCTGTGCCAAGCAGTCCGTGCATCTGCGTGTCCTCTTGCCAACAGAGAGAGTGAACAGACTGCACCACGCGACGCTTTGCTGTTTGGGAACTGGCAATGCATCACATACGCAGATAAATGTGACATTAAGCGATTCGCTCTCTCGGGCCTAGTGCATCCACACAGCGATGCCTGCGTGCAAACTGTGCTACCTAGGTCATGCATCTATGTGTCCCCTGGCATCCTGTGAGGTCTATCAGGCTGCACCATGCGTTGCTTTGGTGCCTGGTAGCTGGCGGTCTCTCATATAACTGCGGAAAAATGATATGCATATCCTGTATTATACGTGCTACCATTTTACGTTGTGACTATCCTGTTTTATACGTGCTAAGATTTTACGTTGTGAGCACCACTATATTTGCTAGCATTTTACGTTGCGATCCTACTTTTGCCGAAATTTGCACTTTGGCGTTCGCGGACGTCACACAAGCAGACGTCATTTCCTGTCCGCTAGTTAGTATTGCTACTAATTGGACGATTTTACGTTCTCATCCCTTCAAAATGTCCATTCGCTGTGATAATATCATCATAAAGTTACAAGATTTTACGTTCTCATCCTTCAAGATCTCGCTTCGCTGTAGTATTATCATACAGCGACACCAGTGATGTCACGTGATAGTTACACAAAATGGCTGGCGGAGCTCCACATATAAGTGACCATGCAGCTACCAGATACCAGATTTTATGTCCTCAGACCCTTAAGATCTCGCTTCGTCGTCATCGCCATAAATAATAGTGATCACACGAAGTCACATGATCAATACATCTAAAATGGCTGCATAATGACTCACAATCGCGAAATGGCGCCGTTTAGCTAGTAGGATGAAAATCAGAAATAGAATAAGCGACTACTATTTCCAGTACCAGTTTCCAAAAATATAAACGACGTTACGTACAACTGCGAATAGTTCGCGCATATGACGTGAATTTGGCGCCAGCCATCCTTTCCTGGAAAACCAGAATGTCTTGCTGGGGAAAGCTAGTAATATTCGCTTGCTTTTCAACCTTAGCTTTGGTTTTGTGGTGGAATCCGACACACAACTCGCATGGCCCTGCAAGGTGTACCCTAACCCTAACCCTAACCCTAACCCTAACCCTATCCCTTACCCTAACCCTAACGCCATTTTCATTATGAATATAATTATAACCTCACTTCTGTATTGTGATTACTATGAATATGATTATAACTAAACAAGGAGTCGATGAATGTAATTATAACTCGCGGACTGCCACATGCAGAATGCAAATGTACACAGGCGCTCTATATACTCGCAACGTAAAATCTTAGCCAGTTCAGTGCGCTAGCAACGAAAAATCGTAGCACGTATTATACGGGTTAGTCACCACGTAAAATATTAGCACGTAAAATACAGGATATGTATACTCATTTTCTGCAACTGTCTAAGTAACCCACCCAAAAGACCATGTCTGTGTGCAATCTGTGCCAAGCAGGCCATGCATTTGCGTGTCCTCTTGCCAACAGAGAGAGCGAACAGACTGCACCACGCGACGCTTTGCTGTTTGGGATTTGGCAATGCATCACATACGCAGATAAATGTAACATTAAGCGATTCGCCCTCTCGGGCCTAGTGCATCCACACAGCGATGCCTGCGTGCAAACTGTGCTACCTAGGTCAAGCATCTATATGTCCCCTGGCCTCCTGTGAGGCCGAACAGGCTGCACCATGCGTTGCTTTGGTGCCTGGGAGCTGGAAATGCACCACGCACGCCGAAGCAGTAGCTCAAGCCTTCGAGGCTAATGCACCCAAACGACCATGTCTGTGAGCAATCTGTGCCAAGCAGGCCGTGCATCTGCGTGTCCTCTTGCCAACAGAGAGAGTGAACAGACTGCACCACGCGACGCTTTGCTGTTTGGGAGCTGGCAATGCATCACATACGCAGATAAATGTAACATTAAGCGATTCGCTCTCTCGGACCTAGTGCATCCACACAGCGATGCCTGCGTGCAAACTGTGCTACCTAGGTCATGCATCTATGTGTCCCCTGGCCTCCTGTGAGGCCTAACAGGCAGCACCATGCGTTGCTTTGGTGCCTGGTGGCTGGAAATGCACCACGCACGCCGAAGCAGTAGCTCAAGCCTTCGAGGCTAATGCACCCAAACGACCATGTCTGTGAGCAATCTGTGCCAAGCAGGCCGTGCATCTGCGTGTCCTCTTGCCAACAGAGAGAGTGAACAGACTGCACCACGCGACGCTTTGCTGTTTGGGAGCGGGCAATGCATCACATACGCAGATAAATGTAACATTAAGCGACTCGCTCTCTCGGGCCTAGTGTATCCACACAGCGATGCCTGCGTGCAAACTGTGCTACCTAGGTCATGCATCTATGTGTCCCCTGGCATCCTGTGAGGCCTATCAGGCTGCACCATGCGTTGCTTTGGTGCCTGGCAGCTGGCTATACACCACGCACGCCGAAGCAGTTGCTCAAGCCTTCGGGACTAATGCACCCAAACGACCATGTCTGTGTGCAATCTGTGCCAAGCAGGCCATGCATCTGCGTGTCCTCTTGCCAACAGAGAGAATGAACAGACTGCACCACGCGACGCTTTGGTGTTTGGGAGCTGGCAATGCATCACATACACAGCTATATGTAATATTAAGCGATTCGCTCTCTCGGGCCTAGTTCATCCACACAGCGATGCCTGCGTGCAAACTGTGCTACCTAGGTCATGCATCTATGTGTCCCCTGGCCTCCTGTGAGGCCTAACAGCCTGCCCCAAGCGTTGCTTTGGTGCCTGGTTGCTGGCAATGCACCACGCACGCCGAAGCAGTAGCTCAAGCCTTCGGGGCTAATGCACCCGAACGACGATACCTGTGAGCAATCTGTGCCAAGCAGGCCGTGCATCTTCGTGTCCTCTTGCCTACAGAGAGAGTGAACAGACTGCACCACGCGACGCTTTGCTGTTTGGGAGCTGGCAATGCATCACATACGCAGATAAATGTAACATTAAGCGATTCGCTCTCTCGGGCCTAGTGCATCCACACAGCGATGCCTCCGTGCAGACTGTGCTACCTAGGTCATGCATCTATGTGTCCCCTGGCATCCTGTGAGACCTATCAGGCTGCACCATGCGTTGCTTTGGTGCCTGGTAGCTGGCAATGCACCGCGCACGCCGAAGCAGTAGCTCAAGCCTACTGGGACTAATGCACACAAACGACCATGTCTGTGTGCAATCTGTGCCAAGCAGGCCATGCATCTGCGTGTCCTCTTGCCAACAGAGAGAGTGAACAGACTGCACCACGCGACGCTTTGCTGTTTGGGAGCTGGCAATGCATCACATACGCAGATAAAGGTAACATTAAGCGATTCGCTCCCTCGGGCCTAGTGCATCCACACAGCGATGCCTGTGTACAAACTGTGCTACCTAGGTCATGCATCTATGTGTCCCCTTGCCTCCTGGGAGGCCGAACAGGCTGCCCCATGCGATGCTTTGGTGCCTGGGAGCTGGCAATGCACCACGCACGCCGAAGCAGTAGCTCAAGCCTTCGGGGCTAATGCACCCAAATGACGATACCTGTGTGCAATCTGTGCCAAGAAGGCAATGCATCTGCGTGTCCTCTTGCCAACAGAGAGAGCGAACAGACTGCACCACGCGACGCTTTGCTGTTTCGGAGCTGGCAATGCATCACATACGCAGATAAATGTAACTTTAATCGATTCGCCCTCTCGGGGCTAGTGCATCCACACAGCGATGCCTGCGTGCAAACTGTGCTACCTAGTTCATGCATCTATGTGTCCCCTGGCCTCCTGTGAGGCCTAACAGGCTGCACCATGCGATGCTTTGGTGCCTGGTAGCTGGAAATGCACCACGCACGCCGAAGCAGTAGCTCAAGCTTTCGAGGCTAATGCATCCAAACGACGATGTCTGTGTGCAATCTGTGCCAAGCAGGCCGTGCATCTGCGTGTCCTCTTGCCAACAGAGAGAGTGAACAGACTGCACCACGCGACGCTTTGCTGTTTGGGAGCTGGCAATGCATCACATACGCAGATAAATGTAACATTAAGCGACTCGCTCTCTCGGGCCTAGTGCATCCACACAGCGATGCCTGCGTGCAAACTGTGCTAGCTAGGTCATGCATCTATGTGTCCCCTGGCATCCTGTGAGGCCTATCAGGCTGCACCATGCGTTGCTTTGGTGCCTGGCAGCTGGCTATGCACCACGCACGCTGAAGCAGTAGCTCAAGCCTTCGGGACTAATGCACCCAAACGACCATGTCTGTGTGCAATCTGTGCCAAGCAGGCCATGCATCTGCGTGTCCTCTTGCCAACAGAGAGAGTGAACAGACTGCACCACGCGACGCTTTGCTGTTTGGGAGCTGGCAATGCATCACATACACAGCTATATGTAATATTAAGCGATTCGCTCTCTCGGGCTTAGTGCATCCACACAGCGATGCCTGCGTGCAAACTGTGCTACCTAGGTCATGCATCTATGTGTCCCCTGGCCTCCTGTGAGGCCTAACAGTCTGCCCCATGCGTTGCTTTGGTGCCTGGTAGCTGGCAATGCACCACGCACGCCGAAGCAGTAGCTCAAGCCTTCGAGGCTAATGCACCCAAACGACGATACCTGTGAGCAATCTGTGCCAAGCAGTCCGTGCATCTTCGTGTCCTCTTGCCAACAGAGAGAGTGAACAGACTGCACCACGCGACGCTTTGCTGTTTGGGAGCTGGCAATGCATCACATACGCAGATAAATGTAACATTAAGCGATTCGCTCTCTCGGGCTTAGTGCATCCACACAGCGATGCCTGCGTGCAAACTGTGCTACCTAGGTCATGCATCTATGTGTCCCCTGGCATCCTGTGAGGCCTATCAGGCTGCACCATGCGTTGCTTTGGTGCCTGGTAGCTGGCAATGCACCGCGCACGCCGAAGCAGTAGCTCAAGCCTACTGGGACTAATGCACCCAAACGACCATGTCTGTGTGCAATCTGTGCCGAGCAGGCCATGCATCTGCGTGTCCTCTTGCCAACAGAATTAGTGAACAGACTGCACCACGCGACGCTTTGCTGTTTGGGAGCTGGCAATGCATCACATATGCAGATAAATGTAACATTAAGCGATTCGCTCTCTCGGGCCTAGTGCATCCACACAGCGATGCCTGCGTGCAAACTGTGCTACCTAGGTCATGCATATATGTGTCCCCTGGCCTCCTGTGAGGCCTAACAGGCTGCCCCAAGCGTTGCTTTGGTGCCTGGTTGCTGGCAATGCACCACGCACGCCGAAGCAGTTGCTCAAGCCTTCGAGGCTAATGCACACAAACGACGATACCTGTGAGCAATCTGTGCCAAGCAGTCCGTGCATCTGCGTGTACTCTTGCCAACAGAGAGAGTGAACAGACTGCACTACGCGACGCTTTGCTGTTTGGGAGTTGGCAATGCATCACATACGCAGATAAATGTAACATTAAGCGATTCGCTCTCTCGGGCCTAGTGCATCCACACAGCGATGCCTGGGTACAAACTGTGCTAGCTAGGTCATGCATCTATGTGTCCCCTTGCCTCCTGTGAGGCCGAACAGGCTGCCCCATGCGATACTTTGGTGCCTGGTAGCTGGCAATGCACCACGCACGCCGAAGCAGTAGCTCAAGCCTTCGGGGCTAATGCACCCAAACGACGATACCTGTGTGCAATCTGTGCCAAGCAGGCCATGCATCTGCGTGTCCTCTTGCCAACAGAGAGAGCGAACAGACTGCACCACGCGACGCTTTCCTGTTTCGGAGCTGGCAATGCATCACATACGCAGATAAATGTAACATTAAACAATTCGATCTCTCGGGCCTAGTGCATCCACACAGCGATGCCAGCGTGCAAACTGTGCTACCTAGGTCATGCATCTATATATATGTGTCCCCTGGCCTCCTGTGAGGCCTATCAGGCTGCACCATGCGTTGCTTTGGTGCTTGGCAGCTGGCAATGCACCACGCACGCCGAAGCAGAAGCTCAAGCCTTCGGGACTAATGCACCCAAACGACCATGTCTGTGTGCAATCTGTGCCAAGCAGGCCATGCATCTGCGTGTCCTCTTGCCAACAGAGAGAGCGAACAGACTGCACCACGCGACGCTTTGCTGTTTGGGAGCTGGCAATGCATCACATACGCAGATAAATGTAACATTAAGCGATTCGCCCTTTCGGGCATAGTGCATCCACACAGCGATGCCTGCGTGCAAACTGTGCTAGCTATGTCATGCATCTATGTGTCCCCTGGCCTCCTGTGAGGCCTAACGGGCTGCACCATGCGATGCTTTGGTGCCTGGTAGCTGGCAATGCACCACGCACGCCGAAGCAGTAGCTCAAGCCTTCGAGGCTAATGCACCCAAACGACCATGTCTGTGAGCAATCTGTGCCAAGCAGGCCGTGCATCTGCGTGTCCTCTTGCCAACAGAGAGAGTGAACAGACTGCACCACGCGACGCTTTGGTGTTTGAGTGTTGGCAATGCATCACATACACAGCTATATGTAATATTTAGCGATTCGCTCTCTCGGGCCTAGTGCATCCGCACAGCGATGCCTGCGTGCAAACTGTGCTACCTAGGTCATGCATCTATGTGTCCCCTGGACTCCTGTGAGGCCTATCAGGCTGCACCATGCGTTGCTTTGGTGCCTGGCAGCTGGCAATGCACCACGGACGCCAAAGCAGTAGCTCAAGCCTTCGGGACTAATGCACCCAAACGACCATGTCTGTGTGGAATCAGTGCCAAGCAGGCCATGCATCTGCGTGTCCTCTTGCCAACAGAGATAGTGAACAGACTTCACCACGCGACGCTTTGCTGTTTGGGAGCTGGCAATGCATCACATACGCAGATAACTATAACATTAAGCAATTCGCCCTCTCGGGCCTAGTGCATCAACACAGCGATGCCTGCGTGCAAACTGTGCTACCTAGGTCATGCATCTATGTGTCCCCTGGCCTCCTGTGAGGCCTAACGGGCTGCACCATGCGATGCTTTGGTGCCTGGTAGCTGGCAATGCACCACGCACGCATAAGCAGTAGCTTAAGCCTTCGAGGCTAATGCACCCAAACGACCATGTCTGTGAGCAATCTGTGCCATGCAGGCCGTGCATCTGCGTGTCCTCTTGCCAACAGAGAGAGTGAACAGACTGCACCACACGACGCTTTGGTGTTTGGGTGTTGGCAATGCATCACATACACAGCTATATGTAATATTAAGCGATTCGCTCTCTCGGGCGTAGTGCATCCACACAGCGATGCCTGCGTGCAAACTGTGCTACCTAGGTCATGCATCTATGTGTCCCCTGGCCTCCTGTGAGGCCTATCAGGCTGCACCATGCGTTGCTTTGGTGCCTGGCAGCTGGCTATGCACCACGCACGCCGAAGCTGTAGCTCAAGCCTTCGGGACTAATGCACCCAAACGACCATGTCTGTGTGCAATCTGTGCCAAGCAGGCCATGCATCTGCGTGTCCTCTTGCCAACAGAGAGAGCGAACAGACTGCACCACGCGACGCTTTGCTGTTTGGGAGCTGGCAATGCATCACATACGCAGATAAATGTAACATTAAGCGATTCGCTCTCTCGGGCCTAGTGCATCCACACAGCGATGCCTGCGTGCAAACTGTGCTACCTAGGTCATGCATCTATGTGTCCTCTGGCCTCCTGTGAGGCCGAACAGGCTGCACCATGCGTTGCTTTGGTGCCTGGGAGCTGACAATGTACCACGCACGCCGAAGCAGTAGCTCAAGCCTTCGAGGCTAATGCACCCAAACGACCATGTCTGTGAGCAATCTGTGCCAAGCAGGCCGTGCATCTGCGTATCCTCTTGCCAACAGAGAGATTGAACAGACTGCACCACGCGACGCTTTGCTGTTTGGGAGCTGGCAATGCATCACATACGCAGATAAATGTAACATTAAGCGACTCGCTCTCTCGGGCCTAGTGCATCCACACAGCGATGCCTGCGTGCAAACTGTGCTAGCTAGGTCATGCATCTATGTGTCCCCTGGCATCCTGTGTGGCCTATCAGGCTGCACCATGCGTTGCTTTGGTGCCTGGCAGCTGGCAATGCACCACGCACGCCGAAGCAGTAGCTCAAGCCTTCGGGACTAATGCACCCAAACGACCATGTCTGTGTGCTATCTGTGCCAAGCAGGCCATGCATCTGCGTATCCTCTTGACAACAGAGAGAGTGAACAGACTGCACCACACGACGCTTTGAAGTTTGGGAGCTGGCAATGCATCACATACGCAGATAAATGTAACATTAAGCGATTCGCCCTCTCGGGCCTAGTGCATCCACACAGCGTTGCCTGTGTACAAACTGTGCTACCAAGGCCATGCATCTATGTGTCCCCTGGCCTTCTGTGAGGCCTAACAGGCTGCACCATGCGTTTCTTTGGTGCCTGGTAGCTGGCAATGCACCACGCACGCCGAAGCAGTAGCTCAAGCCTTCGAGGGTAATGCACCCAAACGACAATGTCTGTGAGCAATCTGTGCCAAGCAGGCCGTGCATCTGCGTGTCCTCTTGCCAACAGAGAGAGTGAACAGACTGCACCACGCGACGCTTTGCTGTTTGGGAGCTGGCAATGCATCACATACGCAGATAAATGTAACATTAAGCGATTCGCTCTCTCGGGCCTAGTGCATCCACACAGCGATGCCTGCGTGCAAACTGTGCTACCTAGGTCATGCATCTATGTGTCCTCCTTTGAGGCCTATCAGGCTGCACCATGCGTTGCTTTGGTGCCTGGCAGCTGGCAATGCACCACGCACGCCGAATTCGAAGCAGTAGCTCAAGCCTTCGGGACTAATGCACCCAAACGACCATGTCTGTGTGCAATCTGTGCCAAGCAGGCCATGCATCTGCGTGTCATCTTGCCAATAGAGAGAGCGAACAGACTGCACCACGCGACGCTTTGCTGTTTGGGAGCTGGCAATGCATCACATACGCAGATAAATGTAACATTAAGCGATTCGCCCTCTCGGACCTAGTGCATCCACACAGCGATGCCTGGGTGTAAACTGTGCTAGCTAGGTCATGCATCTATGTGTCCCCTGGCCTCCTGTGAGGCCTAACGGGCTGCACCATGCGATGCTTTGGTGCCTGGTAGCTGGCAATGCACCACGCACGTCGAAGCAGTAGCTCAAGCCTTCGAGGCTAATGCACCCAAACGACCATGTCTGTGAGCAATCTGTGCCAAGCCAGCCGTGCATCTGCGTGTCCTCTTGCCAACAGAGAGAGTGAACAGACTGCACAACGCGACGCTTTGGTGTATGGGTGTTGGCAATGCATCACATACACAGCTTTATGTAATATTAAGCGATTCGCTCTCTCGGGCCTAGTGCATCCACACAGCGATGCCTGCGTGCAAACTGTGCTACCTAGGTCATGCATCTATGTGTCCCCTGGCCTCCTGTGAGGCCTATCAGGCTGCACCATGCGTTGCTTTGGTGCCTGGTAGCTGGCAATGCACCACGCACGCCGAAGCAGTAGCTCAAGCCTTCGAGGCTAATGCACCCAAACGACCATGTCTGTGAGCAATCTGTGCCAAGCCAGCCGTGCATCTGCGTGTCCTCTTGCCAACAGAGAGAGTGAACAGACTGCACCACGCGACGCTTTGGTGTATGGGTGTTGGCAATGCATCACATACACAGCTTTATGTAATATTAAGCGATTCGCTCTCTCGGGCCTAGTGCATCCACACAGCGATGCCTGCGTGCAAACTGTGCTACCTAGGTCATGCATCTATGTGTCCCCTGGCCTCCTGTGAGGCCTATCAGGCTGCACCATGCGTTGCTTTGGTGCCTGGCAGCTGGCAATGCACCACGCACGTCGAAGCAGTAGCTCAAGCCTTCGGGACTAATGCACCCAAACGACCATGTCTGTGTGCAATCTGTGCCAAGCAGGCCATGCATCTGCGTGTCCTCTTGCCAACAGAGATAGCGAACAGACTGCACCACGCGACGCTTTGGTGTATGGGTGTTGGCAATGCATCACATACACAGCTTTATGTAATATTAAGCGATTCGCTCTCTCGGGCCTAGTGCATCCACACAGCGATGCCTGCGTGCAAACTGTGCTACCTAGGTCATGCATCTATGTGTTCCCTGGCCTCCTGTAAGGCCTATCAGGCTGCACCATGCGTTGCCTTGGTGCCTGGCAGCTGGCAATGCACCACGCACGCCGAAGCAGTAGCTCAAGCCTTAGGGACTAATGCACCCAAACGACCATGTCTGTGTGCAATCTGTGCCAAGCAGGCCATGCATCTGCGTGTCCTCTTGCCAACAGAGAGAGCGAACAGAGTGTACCACGCGACGCTTTGCTGTTTGGGAGCTGGCAATGCATCACATACGCAGATAAAAGTAACATTAAGCTATTCGCTCTCTCGGACCTAGTGCATCCACACAGCGATGCCTTCGTGCAAACTGTGCTACCTAGGTCATGCATCTATGTGTCCCCTGGCATCCTGTAAGGCCTATCAGGCTGCAACATGCGTTGCCTTGGTGCCTGGCAGCTGGCAATGCACCACGCACGCCGAAGCAGTAGCTTAAGCCTTCGAGGCTAATGCACCCAAACGACCATGTCTGTGAGCAATCTGTGCCATGCAGGCCGTGCATCTGCGTGTCCTCTTGCCAACAGAGAGAGTGAACAGACTGCACCACACGTCGCTTTGGTGTTTGGGTGTTGGCTATGCATCACATACACAGCTATATGTAATATTAAGCGATTCGCTCTCTCGGGCGTAGTGCATCCACACAGCGATGCCTGCGTGCAAACTGTGCTACCTAGGTCATGCATCTATGAGTCCCCTGGCCTCCTGTGAGGTCTATCAGGCTGCACCATGCGTTGCTTTGGTGCCTGGCAGCTGGCTATGCACCACGCACGCCGAAGCTGTAGCTCAAGCCTTCGGGACTAATGCACCCAAACGACCATGTCTGTGTGCAATCTGTGCCAAGCAGGCCATGCATCTGCGTGTCCTCTTGCCAACAGAGAGAGCGAACAGACTGCACCACGCGACGCTTTGCTGTTTGGGAGCTGGCAATGCATCACATACGCAGATAAATGTAACATTAAGCGATTCGCTCTCTCGGGCCTAGTGCATCCACACAGCGATGCCTGCGTGCAAACTGTGCTACCTAGGTCATGCATCTATGTGTCCCCTGGCCTCCTGTGAGGCCGAACAGGCTGCACCATGCGTTGATTTGGTGCCTGGGAGCTGAAAATGCACCACGCACGCCGAAGCAGTAGCTCAAGCCTTCGAGGCTAATGCACCCAAACGACCATGTCTGTGAGCAATCTGTGCCAAGCAGGCCGTGCATCTGCGTATCCTCTTGCCAACAGAGAGAGTGAACAGACTGCACCACGCGACGCTTTGCTGTTTGGGAGCTGGCAATGCATCACATACGCAGATGAATGTAACATTAAGCGACTCGCTCTCTCGGGCCTAGTGCTTCCACACAGCGATGCCTGCGTGCAAACTGTGCTAGCTAGGTCATGCATCTATGTGTCCCCTGGCATCCTGTGTGGCCTATCAGGCTGCACCATGCGTTGCTTTGGTGCCTGGCAGCTGGCAATGCACCACGCACGTCGAAGCAGTAGCTCAAGCCTTCGGGACTAATGCACCCAAACGACCATGTCTGTGTGCAATCTGTGCCAAGCAGGCCATGCATCTGCGTATCCTCTTGCCAACAGAGAGAGTGAACAGACTGCACCACACGACGCTTTGAAGTTTGGGACGTGGCAATGCATCACATACGCAGATAAATGTAACATTAAGCGATTCGCCCTCTCGGGCCTAGTGCATCCACACAGCGATGCCTGTGTACAAACTGTGCTACCAAGGCCATGCATCTATGTGTCCCCTGGCCTTCTGTGAGGCCTAACAGGCTGCACCATGCGTTTCTTTGGTGCCTGGTAGCTGGCAATGCTCCACGCACGCCGAAGCAGTAGCTCAAGCCTTCGAGGGTAATGCACCCAAACGAACATGTCTGTGAGCAATCTGTACCAAGCAGGCCGTGCATCTGCGTGTCCTCTTGCCAACAGAGAGAGTGAACAGACTGCACCACGCGACGCTTTGCTGTTTGGGAGCTGGCAATGCATCACATACGCAGATAAATGTAACATTAAGCGATTCGCTCTCTCGGGCCTAGTGCATCCACACAGCGATGCCTGCGTGCAAACTGTGCAACCTAGGTCATGCATCTATGTGTCCTCCTTTGAGGCCTATCAGGCTGCACCATGCGTTGCTTTGGTGCCTGGCAGCTGGCAATGCACCACGCACGCCGAATTCGAAGCAGTAGCTCAAGCCTTCGGGACTAATGCACCCAAACGACCATGTCTGTGTGCAATCTGTGCCAAGCAGGCCATGCATCTGCGTGTCCTCTTGCCAACAGAGAGAGCGAACAGACTGCACCACGCGACGCTTTGCTGTTTGGGAGCTGGCAATGCATCACATACGCAGATGAATGTAACATTAAGCGACTCGCTCTCTCGGGCCTAGTGCTTCCACACAGCGATGCCTGCGTGCAAACTGTGCTAGCTAGGTCATGCATCTATGTGTCCCCTGGCATCCTGTGTGGCCTATCAGGCTGCACCATGCGTTGCTTTGGTGCCTGGCAGCTGGCAATGCACCACGCACGTCGAAGCAGTAGCTCAAGCCTTCGGGACTAATGCACCCAAACGACCATGTCTGTGTGCAATCTGTGCCAAGCAGGCCATGCATCTGCGTATCCTCTTGCCAACAGAGAGAGTGAACAGACTGCACCACACGACGCTTTGAAGTTTGGGACGTGGCAATGCATCACATACGCAGATAAATGTAACATTAAGCGATTCGCCCTCTCGGGCCTAGTGCATCCACACAGCGATGCCTGTGTACAAACTGTGCTACCAAGGCCATGCATCTATGTGTCCCCTGGCCTTCTGTGAGGCCTAACAGGCTGCACCATGCGTTTCTTTGGTGCCTGGTAGCTGGCAATGCTCCACGCACGCCGAAGCAGTAGCTCAAGCCTTCGAGGGTAATGCACCCAAACGAACATGTCTGTGAGCAATCTGTACCAAGCAGGCCGTGCATCTGCGTGTCCTCTTGCCAACAGAGAGAGTGAACAGACTGCACCACGCGACGCTTTGCTGTTTGGGAGCTGGCAATGCATCACATACGCAGATAAATGTAACATTAAGCGATTCGCTCTCTCGGGCCTAGTGCATCCACACAGCGATGCCTGCGTGCAAACTGTGCAACCTAGGTCATGCATCTATGTGTCCTCCTTTGAGGCCTATCAGGCTGCACCATGCGTTGCTTTGGTGCCTGGCAGCTGGCAATGCACCACGCACGCCGAATTCGAAGCAGTAGCTCAAGCCTTCGGGACTAATGCACCCAAACGACCATGTCTGTGTGCAATCTGTGCCAAGCAGGCCATGCATCTGCGTGTCCTCTTGCCAACAGAGAGAGCGAACAGACTGCACCACGCGACGCTTTGCTGTTTGGGAGCTGGCAATGCATCACATACGCAGATAAATGTAACATTAAGCGATTCGCCCTCTCGGACCTAGTGCATCCACACAGCGATGCCTGCGTGCAAACTGTGCTAGCTAGGTCATGCATCTATGTGTCCCCTGGCCTCCTGTGAGTCCTAACGGGCTGCACCATTCCATGCTTTGGTGCCTGGTAGCTGGCAATGCACCACGCACGTCGAAGCAGTAGCTCAAGCCTTCGAGGCTAATGCACCCAAACGACCATGTCTGTGAGCAATCTGTGCCAAGCCAGCCGTGCATCTGCGTGTCCTCTTGCCAACAGAGAGAGTGAACAGACTGCACCACGCGACGCTTTGGTGTATGGGTGTTGGCAATGCATCACATACACAGCTTTATGTAATATTAAGCGATTCGCTCTCTCGGGCCTTGTGCATCCACACAGCGATGCCTGCGTGCAAACTGTGCTACCTAGGTCATGCATCTATGTGTCCCCTGGCCTCCTGTAAGGCCTATCAGGCTGCACCATGCGTTGCTTTGGTGCCTGGCAGCTGGCAATGCACCACGCACGCCGAAGCAGTAGCTCAAGCCTTCGGGACTAATGCACCCAAACGACCATGTCTGTGTGCAATCTGTGCCAAGCAGGCCATGCATCTGCGTGTCCTCTTGCCAACAGAGATAGCGAACAGACTGCACCACGCGACGCTTTGGTGTATGGGTGTTGGCAATGCATCACATACATAGCTTTATGTAATATTAAGCGATTCGCTCTCTCGGGCCTAGTGCATCCACACAGCGAAGCCTGCGTGCAAGCTGTGCTACCTAGGTCATGCATCTATGTGTCCCCTGGCCTCCTGTAAGGCCTATCAGGCTGCACCATGCGTTGCCTTGGTGCCTGGCAGCTGGCAATGCACCACGCACGCCGAAGCAGTAGCTCAAGCCTTCGGGACTAATGCACCCAAACGACCATGTCTGTGTGCAATCTGTGCCAAGCAGGCCATGCATCTGCGTGTCCTCTTGCCAACAGAGAGAGCGAACAGACTGCACCACGCGACGCTTTGCTTTTTGGGAGCTGGCAATGCATCACATACACAGATAAATGTAACATTAAGCTATTCGCTCTCTCGGACCTAGTGCATCCACACAGCGATGCCTGCGTGCAAACTGTGCTAGCTAGGTCATGCATCTATGTGTCCCCTGGCCTCCTGTGAGGCCTAACGGGCTGCACCATGCGATGCTTTGGTGCCTGGTAGCTGGCAATGCACCACGCACGCCGAAGCAGTAGCTCAAGCCTTCGAGGCTAATGCACTCAAACGACCATGTCTGTGAGCAATCTGTGCCAAGACGGCCGTGCATCTGCGTGGCCTCTTGCCAACAGAGAGAGTGAACAGAATGCACCACGCGACGCTTTGGTGTATGGGTGTTGGCAATGCATCACATAAACAGCTTTATGTAATATTAAGCGATTCGCTCTCTCGGGCCTAGTGCATCCACACAGCGATGCCTGCGTGCAAACTGTGCTACCTAGGTCATGCATCTATGTGTCCCCTGGCCTCCTGTGAGGCCTATCAGGCTGCACCATACGTTGCTTTGGTGCCTGGCAGCTGGCAATGCTCCACGCACGCATAAGCAGTAGCTCAAGCCTTCGGGACTAATGCACCCAAACGACCATGTCTGTGTGCAATCTGTGCCAAGCAGGCCATGCATCTGCGTGTCCTCTTGCCAACAGAGAGAGCGAACAGACTGCACCACGCGACGCTTTTGTGAATGGGTGTTGGCAATGCATCACATACACAGCTTTATGTAATATTAAGCGATTCGCACTCTCTGGCCTAGTGCATCCACACAGCGATGCCTGCGTGCAAACTGTGCTAGCTAGGTCATGCATCTATGTGTCCCCTGGCCTCCTGTGAGGCCTATCAGGCTGCACCATGCGTTGCTTTGGTGCCTGGCAGCTGGCAATGCACCTCGCACGCCGAAGCAGTAGCTCAAGCCTTCGGGACTAATGCACCCAAACGACCATGTCTGTGTGCAATCTGTGCCAAGCAGGCCATGCATCTGCGTGACCTCTTGCCAATAGAGAGAGCGAACAGACTGCACCACGCTACGCTTTGCTGTTTGGGAGCTGGCAATGCATCACATACCCAGATAAATGTAACATTAAGCGATTCGCCCTCTCGGACCTAGTGCATCCACACAGCGATGCCTGCGTGCAAACTGTGCTAGCTAGGTCATGCATCTATGTGTCCCCTGGCCTCCTGTGAAGCCTAACAGGCTGCACCATGCGTTGCTTTGGTGCCTGGTAGCTGGCAATGCACCACGCACGCCGAAGCAGTAGCTCAAGCCTTCGAGGGTAATGCACCCAAACGACCATGTCTGTGAGCAATCTGTGCCAAGCAGGCCGTGCATCTGCGTGTCCTCTTGCCAACAGAGAGAGTGAACAGACTGCACCACGCGACGCTCTGCTGTTTGGGAGCTGGCAGTGCATCACATACGCAGATAAATGTAACAATAAGCGAAACGCTCTCTCGGGCCTAGTGCATCCACACAGCGATGCCTGCGTGCAAACTGTGCTACCTAGGTCATGCATCTATGTGTCCCCTGGCCTCCTGTGAGGCCTAACAGGCTGCACCATGCGTTTCTTAGGTGCCTGGTAGCTGGCAATGCACCACGCATGCCGAAGCAGTAGCTCAAGCCTTCGGGTCTAATGCACCCAAACGACCATGTCTGTGTGCAATCTGTGCCAAGCAGGCCATGCATCTGCGTGTCCTCTTGCCACCAGAGAGAGCGAACAGACTGCACCACGCGACGCTTTGCTGTTTGGGAACTGGCAATGCATCACATACGCAGATAAATGTAACTTTAAGCGATTCGCCCTCTCGGACCTAGTGCATCCACACAGCGATGCCTGCGTGCAAACTGTGCTAGCTAGGTCATGCATCTATGTGTCCCCTGGCCTCCTGTGAGGCCTAACAGGCTGCACCAGGCGTTTCTTTGGTGCCTGGTAGCTGGCAATGCACCACGCACGCCGAAGCAGTAGCTCAAGCCTTCGAGGGTAATGCACCCAAACGACCATGTCTGTGAGCAATCTGTGCCAAGCAGGCCGTGCATCTGCGTGTCCTCTTGCCAACAGAGAGAGTGAACAGACTGCACCACGCGACGCTTTGCTGTTTGGGAGCTGGCAATGCATCACATACGCAGATAAATGTAACATTAAGCGAATCGCTCTCTCGGGCCTAGTGCATCCACACAGCGATGCCTGCGTGCAAACTGTGCTACCTAGGTCATGCATCTATGTGTCCTCCTGTGAGGCCTATCAGGCTGCACCATGCGTTGCTTTGGTGCCTGGCAGCTGGCAATGCACCACGCACGCCGAATTCGAAGCAGTAGCTCAAGCCTTCGGGACTAATGCACCAAACGACCATGTCTGTGTGCAATCTGTGCCAAGCAGGCCATGCATCTGCGTGTCCTCTTGCCAACAGAGAGAGCGAACAGACTGCACCACGCGACGCTTTGGTGTATAGGTGTTGGCAATGCATCACATACACAGCTTTATGTAATATTAAGCGATTTGCTCTCTCGGGCCTAGTGCATCCACAGAGCGATGCCTGCGTGCAAACTGTGCTACCTAGGTCATGCATCTATGTGTCCCCTAGCCTCCTGTGAGGCCTATCAGGCTGCACCATTCGTTGCTTTGGTGCCTGGCAGCTGGCAATGCAACACGCACGCCGAAGCAGTAGCTCAAGCCTTCGGGACTAATACACCCAAACGACCATGTCTGTGTGCAATCTGTGCCAAGCAGGCCATGCATCTGCGTGTCCTCTTGCCAACAGAGAGAGCGAACAGACTGCACCACGCGACGCTTTGCTGTTTGGGAGATGGCAATGCCTATCACATACACAGATAAATGTAACATTAAGCGATTCGACCTCTCGGGCGTAGTACATCCACACAGCGATGCTTGCGTGCAAACTGTGCTAGCTAGGTCATGCATCTATGTGTCCCCTGGCCTCCTGTGAGGCCTAACGGGCTGCACCATGCGATGCTTTGGTGCCTGGTAGCTGGCAATGCACCACGCACGCCGAAGCAGTAGATCAAGCCTTCGAGGCTAATGCACCCAAACGACCATGTCTGTGAGCAATCTGTGCCAAGCCGGCCGTGCATCTGCGTGTCCTCTTGCCAACAGAGAGAGTGAACAGACTGCACCACGCGACGCTTTTGTGTATGGGTGTTGGCAATGCATCACATACACAGCTTTATGTAATATTAAGCGATTCGCTCTCTCGGGCCTAGTGCATCCACACAGCGATGCCTGCGTGCAAACTGTGCTACCTAGGTCATGCATCTATGTGTCCCCTGGACTCCTGTGAGGCCTATCAGGCTGCACCATGCGTTGCTTTGGTGCCTGGCAGCTGGCAATGCACCACGCACGCCGAAGCAGTAGCTCAAGCCTTCGGGACTAATGCACCCAATCGACCATGTCTGTGTGCAATCTGTGCTAAGCAGGCCATGCATCTGCTTGTCCTCTTGCCAACAGAGAGAGCGAACAGACTGCACCAGGCGACGCTTTGCTGTTTGTGAGCTGGCAATGCATCACATACACAGATAAATGTAACATTAAGCGATTCGCTCTCTCGGACCTAGTGCATCCTCACAGCGATGCCTGCGTGCAAACTGTGCTACCTAGGTCATGCATCTATGTGTACCCTGGCCTCCTGTGAGGCCTAACAGGCTGCACCCTGCGTTGCTTTGGTGCCTGGGAGCTGGAAATGCACCACGCACGCCGAGGCAGTAGCTCAAGCCTTCGAGGCTAATGCACCCAAACGACCATGTCTGTGAGCAATCTGTGCCAAGCAGGCCGTGCATCTGCGTGTCCTCTTGCCAACAGAGAGAGTCAACAGACTGCACCACGCGACGCTTTGCTGTTTGGGAGCTGGCAATGCATCACATACGCAGATAAATGTAACATTAAGCGACTCGCTCTCTCGGGCCTAGTGCATCCACACAGCGATGCCTGCGTGCAAACTGTGCTACCTAGGTCATGCATCTATGTGTCCCCTGTCATCCTGTGAGGCCTATCAGTCTGCACCATGCGTTGCTTTGGTGCCTGGCAGCTGGCAATGCACCACGCACGCCGAAGCAGTAGCTCAAGCCTTCGGGACTAATGCACCCAAACGACCATGACTGTGAGCAATCTGTGCCAAGCAGGCCATGCATCTGCGTGTCCTCTTGCCAACAGAGAGAGTGAACAGACTGCACCACGCGACGCTTTGGTGTTTGGGAGCTGGCAATGCATCACATACACAGCTATATGTAATATTAAGCGATTCGCTCTCTCGGGCCTAGTGCATCCACACAGCGATGCCTGCGTGCAAACTGTGCTTGCTAGGTCATGCATCTATGTGTCCCCTGGCATCATGTGTGGCCTATCAGGCTGCACCATGCGTTGCTTTGGTGCCTGGCAGCTGGCAATGCACCACGCACGCCGAAGCAGTAGCTCAAGCCTTCGGGACTAATGCACCCAAACGACCATGTCTGTGTGCAATCTGTGCCAAGTAGGCCATGCATCTTCGTGTCCTCTTGCCAACAGAGAGAGTGAACAGACTGCACCACACGACGATTTGCTGTTTGGGAGCTGGCAATGTATCACATACGCAGATAAATGTAACATTAAGCGATTCGCTCTCTCGGGCCTAGTGCATCCACACAGCGATGCCTGTGTACAAACTGTGCTACCTAGGCCATGCATCTATGTGTCCCCTGGCTTTCTGTGAGGCCTAACGGGCTGCACCATGCGATGCCTTGGTGCCTGGTAGCTGGCAATGCACCACGCACGCCGAAGCAGTAGCTCAAGCCTTCGAGGCTAATGCACCCAAACGACCATGTCTGTGAGTAATCTGTGCCAAGCAGGTCGTGCATCTGCGTGTCCTCTTGCCAACAGAGAGAGTGAACAGACTGCACCACGCGACGCTTTGGTGTATGGGTGTTGGCAATGCATCACAAACACAGCTTTATGTAATATTAAGCGATTCGCTCTCTCGGGCGTAGTGCATCCACACAGCGATGCCTGCGTGCAAACTGTGCTACCTAAGTCATGTATCTATGTGTCCCCTGGCCTCCTGTGAGGCCTATCAGGCTGCACCATGCGTTGCTTTGGTGCCTGGAAGCTGGCAATGCACCACGCACGCCGAAGCAGTAGCTCAAGCCTTCGGGACTAATGCACCCAAACGACCATGTCTGTGTGCAATCTGTGCCATACAGGCCATGCATCTGCGTGTCCTCTTGCCAACAGAGAGAGCGAACAGACTGCACCAGGCGACGCTTTGCTGTTTGGGAGCTGGCAATGCATCACATACACAGATAAATGTAACATTAAGCGATTCGCTCTCTCGGACCTAGTGCATCCTCACAGCGATGCCTGCGTGCAAACTGTGCTAGCTAGGTCATGCATCTATGTGTCCCCTGGCCTCCTGTGAGGCCTAACAGGCTGCACCCTGCGTTGCTTTTGTGCCTAGTAGCTGGAAATGCACCACGCACGCCGAGGCAGTAGCTCAAGTCTTCGAGGCTAATGCACCCAAACGACCATGTCTGTGAGCAATCTGTGCCAAGCAGGCCGTGCATCTGCGTGTCCTCTTGCCAACAGAGAGAGTGAACAGACTGCACCATGCGACGCTTTGCTGTTTGGGAGCTGGCAATGCATCACATACGCAGATAAATGTAACATTAAGCGACTCGCTCTCTCGGGCCTAGTGCATCCACACAGCGATGCCTGCGTGCAAACTGTGCTACCAAGGTCATGCATCTATGTGTCCCCTGGCATCCTGTGAGGCCTATCAGTCTGCACCATGCGTTGCTTTGGTGCCTGGCAGCTGGCAATGCACCACGCACGCCGAAGCAATAGCTCAAGCCTTCGGGACTAATGCACCCAAACGACCATGTCTGTGTGCAATCTGTGCCAAGCAGGCCATGCATCTGCGTGTCCTCTTGCCAACAGAGAGAGTGAACAGACTGCACCACGCGACGCTTTGGTGTTTGGGAGCTGGCAATGCATCACATACACAGCTATATGTAATATTAAGCGATTCGCTCTCTCGGGCCTAGTGCATCCACACAGCGATGCCTGCGTGCAAACTGTGCTAGCTAGGTCATGCATCTATGTGTCCCCTGGCATCCTGTGAGGCCTATCAGGCTGCACCATGCGTTGCTTTGGTGCCTGGCAGCTGGCAATGCACCACGCACGCCGAAGCAGTAGCTCAAGCCTTCCGGACTAATGCACCCAAACGACCATGTCTGTGTGCAATCTGTGCCAAGCAGGCCATGCATCTGCGTGTCCTCTTGCCAACAGAGAGAGTGAACAGACTGCACCACGCGACGCTTTGCTGTTTGGGAGCTGGCAATGCATCACATACACAGCTATATGTAATATTAAGCGATTCGCTCTCTCGGGCCTAGTGCATCCACACAGCGATGCCTGCGTGCAAACTGTGCTACCTAGGTCATGCTTCTATGTGTCCCCTGGCCTTCTGTGAGGCCTAGCAGGCTGCCCCATGCGTTGCTTTGGTGCCTGGCAGCTGGCAATGCACCACGCACGCCGAAGCAGTAGCTCAAGCCTTCGAGGCTAATGCACCCAAACGACGATACCTGTGAGCAATCTGTGCCAAGCAGGCCGTGCATCTGCGTGTCCTCTTGCCAACAGAGAGAGTGAACAGACTGCACCACGCGACGCTTTGCTGTTTGGGAGCTGGCAATGCATCACATACGCAGATAAATGTAACATTAAGCGATTCGCTCTCTCGGGCCTAGTGCATCCACACAGCGATGCCTGCGTGCAAACTGTGCTACCTAGGTCATGCATCTATGTGTCCCCTGGCATCCTGTGAGGCCTATCAGGCTGCACCATTCGTTGCTTTGGTGCCTGGCAGCTGGCAATGCACCGCGCACGCCGAAGCAGTAGCTCAAGCCTACTGGGACTAATGCACCCAAACGACCATGTCTGTGTGCAATCTGTGCCAAGCAGGCTATGCATCTGCGTGTCCTATTGCCAACAGAGAGAGTGAACAGACTGCACCACGCGACGCTTTGCTGTTTGGGAGCTGGCAATTCATCACATACGCAGATAAATGTAACATTAAGCGATTCGCTCTCTCGGGCCTAGTGCATCCACACAGCGATGCCTGTGTACAAACTGTGCTACCTAGGTCATGCATCTATGTGTCCCCTTGCCTCCTGTGAGGCCGAACAGGCTGCCCCATGCGATGCTTTGGTGCCTGGGAGCTGGCAATGCACCACGCACGCCGAAGCAGTAGCTCAAGCCTTCGGGGATAATGCACCCAAACGACGATACCTGTGTGCAATCTGTGCCAAGCAGGCCATGCATCTGCGTGTCCTCTTGCCAACAGAGAGAGCGAACAGACTGCACCACGCGACGCTTTGCTGTTTCGGAGCTGGCAATGCATCACATACGCAGATAAATGTAACATTAAGCGATTCGCCCTCTCGGGCCTAGTGCATCCACAATGCGATGCCTGCGTGCAAACTGTGCTACCTAGTTCATGCATCTATGTGACCCCTGGCCTCCTGTGAGGCCTAACAGGCTGCACCATGCGATGCTTTGGTGCCTGGTAGCTGGAAATGCACCACGCACGCCGAAGCAGTAGCTCAAGCCTTCGAGGCTAATGCACCCAAACGACCATGTCTGTGAGCAATCTGTGCCAAGCAGGCCGTGCATCTGCGTGTCCTCTTGCCAACAGAGAGAGTGAACAGACTGCACCACGCGACGCTTTGCTGTTTCGGAGCTGGCAATGCATCACATACGCAGATAAATGTAACATTAAGCGACTCGCTCTCTCGGGCCTAGTGCATCCACACAGCGATGCCTGCGTGCAAACTGTGCTACCTAGGTCATGCATCTATGTGTACCCTGGCATCCTGTGAGGCCTATCAGGCTGCACCATGCGTTGCTTTGGTGCCTGGCAGCTGGCTATGCACCACGCACGCCGAAGCAGTAGCTCAAGCCTTCGGGACTAATGCACCCAAACGACCATGTCTGTGTGCAATCTGTGCCAAACAGGCCATGCATCTGCGTGTCCTCTTGCCAACAGAGAGAGTGAACAGACTGCACCACGCGACGCTTTGGTGTTTGGGAGCTGGCAATGCATCACATACACAGCTATATGTAATATTAAGCGATTCGCTCTCTCGGGCCTAGTGCATCCACACAACGATGCCTGCGTGCAAACTGTGCTACCTAGGTCATGCATCTATGTGTCCCCTGGCATCCTGTGAGGCCTATCAGGCTGCACCATGCATTGCTTTGGTGCCTGGCAGCTGGCAATGCACCGCGCACGCCGAAGCAGTAGCTCAAGCGTACTGGGACTAATGCACCCAAACGACCATGTCTGTGTGCAATCTGTGCCAAGCAGGCCATGCATCTTCGTGTCCTCTTGCCAACAGAGAGAGTGAACAGACTGCACCACGCGACGCTTTGCTGTTTGGGAGCTGGCAATGCATCACATACGCAGATAAATGTAACATTAAGCGATTCGCTCTCTCGGGCCTAGTGCATCCACACAGCTATGCCTGTGTACAAACTGTGCTACCTAGGTCATGCATCTATGTGTCCCCTTGCCTCCTGTGAGGCCGAACAGGCTGCCCCATGCGATGCTTTGGTGCCTGGGAGCTGGCAATGCACCACGCACGCCGAAGCAGTAGCTCAAGCCTTCGAGGCTAATGCACCCAAACGACGATACCTGTGTGCAATCTGTGCCAAGCAGGCCATGCATCTGCGTGTCCTCTTGCCAACAGAGAGAGCGAACAGACTGCACCACGCGACGCTTTGCTGTTTCGGAGCTGGCAATGCATCACATACGCAGATAAATGTAACATTAAGCGATTCGCCCTCTCGGGCCTAGTGCATCCACACAGCGATGCCTGCGTGCAAACTGTGCTACCTAGTTCATGCATCTATGTGTCCCCTGGCCTCCTGTGAGGCCTAACAGGCTGCCCCATGCGATGCTTTGGTGCCTGGTAGCTGGCAATGCACCACGCACGCCGAAGCAGTAGCTCAAGCCTTCGAGGCTAATGCACCCAAACGACCATGTCTGTGAGCAATCTGTGCCAAGCAGGCCGTGCATCTGCGTGTCCTCTTGCCAACAGAGAGAGTGAACAGACTGCACCACGCGACGCTTTGCTGTTTGGGTGTTGGCAATGCATCACATACACAGCTATATGTAACATTAAGCGATTCGCTCTCTCGGGCCTAGTGCATCCACACAGCGATGCCTGTGTACAAACTGTGCTACCTAGGTCATGCATCCATGTGTCCCCTGGCCTCCTGTGAGGCCTAACAGGCTGCCCCATGCGATGCTTTGGTGCCTGGGAGCTGGCAATGCACCACGCACGCCGAAGCAGTAGCTCAAGCCTTCGGGACTAATGCACCCAAACGACGATACCTGTGTGCAATCTGTGCCAAGCAGGCCATGCATCTGCGAGTCCTCTTGCCAACAGAGAGAGCGAACAGACTGCACCACGCGACGCTTTGCTGTTTGGGAGCTGGCAATGCATCACATACGCAGATAAATGTAACATTAAGCGATTCGTCCCCTGCGTGCAAACTGTGCTACCCACGCCATGCATCTACATCCACCCTTGCCTCTTGAGAGGCTAAGCAGGGCAACATCTGCAATTCATCGCCCCCCATGTCACCGATGGGTGAACGAGCTAACTGCGGTGCATGAAGGTTTGAAGTTGTGGTACATACGGCAGGCTGTTATTCAAGTGTTCGGGCCGATTGTGCCTATACGGCGATGCCTGGACGCCAACTGAGCCACGCAGAGCATGTATCCACATGCTCTACGGTACCCTGCGAGAGTAGATCGCCGGCAGCACGTTGCATCGGCATCCAGGAGCTGGAATGCATTACATACGCCAGGCCATTGTTGATACCTTTGCCCCCTATTGTGAAATAGCCCCGCCCACGAGGGTCCCAGCTTCTCGAGTACATCCGAGGCTTGGTCGCTCGTGTGTGTGCTTTCCATTGAGGCCAGTCCCGAGGCTCTCCGTGGAGCAGAAGTGGAGAAATAAGCATTGGGCCCACACCATGAGCGGGGATGTCGGCGCTCGGCGACTGTTATTGCTACTATAGGGGGGAGCAGTGTGAGAGAGCCAATGGGTGATAATTGCCTCTCAATCATCGGGCGGAACACGGTAAACTGACTCCCGGCCACATTAGAATGGTAATCGGCCCGATGGTCTGCTGCTAAGGCAGGCAGCGCACAGGTGGTTCAGCAAGCCTCTGTCCACACCAGCGAGGGTGGCACGGAGAAACTACTGGCACTGTGTGAGAGAGCAATGCGTGTCAATCATCGGGCGGAACACGGTAAACTGACTCCCGTGCACATTAGCATGGTAATCGGCCCGATGGTCTGCTGCCAGGCAGGCAGCGCGCAGGTGGTTCAGCAAGCCTCTGTCCACACCAGCGAGGGTGGCATGGAGAAGTTTACTGGCACTGTGTGAGAGAGAGCAATGCGTGTCAATCATCGGGCGGAACACGGTAAAGTGACTTCCGGCCACATTAGCATAATGCATCTCAATCATCGTGCGTGACACGGTAAACTGACTCCCGGCCACATTAGACACGGTAAACTGACTCCCGGCCACATTGGCATAATGCCTCTCAATTATCGTGCGTGACACGGTAAACTGACTCCCGGCCACATTGGCATAATGCCTCTCAATCATCGTGCGTGACACGGTAAACGGACTCCCGGCCACATTGGCATAATGCCTCTCAATCATCGTGTGTGACACGGTAAACTGACTCCCGGCCACATTAGCATGGTAATCGAACCCGGCGGTCTGCTGCCAGGCAGGCAACGCGCAAGCGGTTAAGCAAGCCTCTGTCCACACCAGCGAGGGTGGCACGGAGAAACTACTGGCGCTGACTGTGCCTGTCCCATGGCAGCGCGCATCAATCGGCTCACGTCCCGAGTACCAATG
>OX465033.1:10357836-10557836 GCA_949841015.1 Aplysina aerophoba
CACGTTGCATCGCTGCCCGGGAGCTGGCAGTGCATCACACACGCTGCTACATGTAGCATGAAACGAATTCACTTCCTCGGGCCTAGTGCATCCACACGGCGATGCCTGGGGGCCAGTTGTGCCAAGAGGGCCACGCATCAACGTGTACCCTTGCCACCTGGGAGGATGAACAGGCTGCATCTTGCGATGCTTTGGTGCCTGGGACTGGCAGTGCATCAGATTCACACACGCTGAGGTTGTGCACATGTTGTAATCTATATAGGCAGCAACTCATACCTTCGGGTCTATTGCACGCACAAGGAAATGCCTGTGTGCAATCTGTGCCAGACAGGCCACGCATCTACGTGCCCCTTGCCTCCTGAATAGGCTGCACCACACGATGCAACGCTGCCCGGGAGCTGCTGCAATGCATCACATACGCAGCGAAATGTAACATTAAGCGATTCGCCCTCTCGGGCCAAGTGCAGCCACACAGTGATGCCTGCGTGCGAACTGTGCTGCCTAGGTCATGCATCTATGTGTCCCCTTGCCTCCTGGGAGGCCTAACAGGCTGCACCATGCGATGCTTTGGTGCCTGGGAGCAGGCAATGCACCACGCACGCCGAGGCAGCAACTCAAGCCTTCGGGGCTAATGCACCCAAACGACCATGTCTGTGTGCAATCTGTGCCAAGCAGGCCATGCATCTGCGTGTCCTCTTGCCAACAGAGAGAGTGAACAGACTGCACCACGCGACGCTTTGCTGTTTGGGAGCTGGCAATGCATCACATACGCAGATAAATGTAACATTAAGCGATTCGCCATCTCGGGCCTAGTGCATCCACACAGCGCTGCCTGCGTGCAAACTGTGCTACCTAGGTCATGCATCTATGTGTCCCCTGGCCTCCTGTGAGGCCTAACAGGCTGCACCATGCGTTGCTTTGGTGCCTGGGAGCTGGCAATGCACCACGCACGCCGAAGCAGTAGCTCAAGCCTTCGAGGCTAATGCACCCAAACGACCATGTCTGTGAGCAATCTGTGCCAAGCAGGCCGTGCATCTGCGTGTCCTCTTGCCAACAGAGAGAGTGAACAGACTACACCACGCGACGCTTTGGTGTTTGGGTGTTGGCAATGCATCACATACACAGCTATATGTAATATTAAGCGATTCGCTCTCTCGGGCCTAGTGCATCCACACAGCGATGCCTGAGTGCAAACTGTGCTACCTAGGTCATGCATCTATGTGTCCCCTGGCCTCCTGTGAGGCCTAACAGGCTGCACCATGCGTTGCTTTGGTGCCTGGTAGCTGGCAATGCACCACGCACGCCGAAGCAGTAGCTCAAGCCTTCGTGGCTAATGCACTCAAACGACCATGTCTGTGAGCAATCTGTGCCAAGCAGGCCGTGCATCTGCGTGTCCTCTTGCCAACAGAGAGAGTGAAAAGACTGCACCACGCGACGCTTTGCTGTTTGGGAGCTGGCAATGCATCACATACGCAGATAAATGTAACATTAAGCGATTCGCTCTCTCGGGCCTAGTGCATCCACACAGCGATGCCTGCGTGCAAACTGTGCTACCTAGGTCATGCATCTATGTGTCCCCTGGCATCCTGTGAGGCCTATCAGGCTGCACCATGCGATGCTTTGGTGCCTGGTAGCTGGCAATGCACCACGCACGCCGAAGCAGTAGCTCAAGCCTTCGAGGATAATGCACCCAAACGACCATGTCTGTGAGCAATCTGTGCCAAGCAGGCCGTGCATCTGCGTGTCCTCTTGCCAACAGAGAGAGTGAACAGACTGCACCACGCGACGCTTTGGTGTTTGGGTGTTGGCAATGCATCACATACACAGCTATATGTAATATTAAGCGATTCGCTCTCTCGGGCCTAGTGCATCCACACAGCGATGCCTGCGTGCAAACTGTGCTACCTAGGTCATGCATCTATGTGTCCCCTGGCCTCCTGTGAGGCCTATCAGGCTGCACCATGCGTTGCTTTGGTGTCTGGCAGCTGGCAATGCACCACGCACGCCAAAGCAGTAGCTCAAGCCTTCGGGACTAATGCACCCAAACGACCATGTCTGTGTGCAATCTGTGCCAAGCAGGCCATGCATCTGCGTGTCCTCTTGCCAACAGAGAGAGCGAACAGACTGCACCACGCGACGCTTTGCTGTTTGGGAGCTGGCAATGCATCACATACGCAGATAAATGTAACATTAAGCGATTCGCCCTCTCGGGCCTAGTGCATCCACACAGCGATGCCTGCGTGCAAACTGTGCTACCTAGGTCATGCATCTATGTGTCCCCTGGCCTCCTGTGAGGCCGAACAGGCTGCACCATGCGTTGCTTTGGTGCCTGGCAGCTGGCAATGCACCACGCATCCCGAAGCAGTAGCTCAAGCCTTCGAGGCTAATGCACCCAAACGACCATGTCTGTGAGCAATCTGTGCCAAGCAGGCCGTGCATCTGCGTGTCCTCTTGCCAACAGAGAGAGTGAACAGACTGCACCACGCGACGCTTTGCTGTTTGGGAGCTGGCAATGCATCACATACGCAGATAAATGTAACATTAAGCGACTCGCTCTCTCGGGCCTATATACAAGTACACCAATGTGGCTATGGTTATGTATTTTTTGTTAACTCTCTCTCTCTCTCTGTCTCTAGGGAAATAGCCAAATTTGCTCCTTGATCAGACGGATAATCAATTCAGTGCTTCTGTAATCAACAAAATGGACCAATCAGCTGTGATTTGTGCTAGTTTGTGTAACGTTTGCAGTTTCATGAGATCAGCAGAGTTTACTATTTTTCTGGTTTTGTAGTGTGATTTCATCTGCATGTTCAAAACATCCTTGTCTGCTGCTGCATGAGTGCATATGTCTTGTACTGCATGCCTTCATTGTATTGTATGCATATAGCCTGTTATATTTGCCGTATGCCTGTCAACTTGTAACTTATTTTGTTCATTGCAATTGCACATTAGCATTATTGTTATTGTTATAGCTTTTCTTGACTGTAATTATAATTTGTACAATATTGCATTTTGGCTACATTATGTTATTATAATTATTCCAAATAATATATATTACTCTATTACTGGAAACAGCAGACGTTTATAAAATTGTCAGTGCACGGAGTGTGTGCCTGCATGTATATATACAACATGCTATATAATAATATTATATTCTAAATTTAAAATTATTGTACGTGTAATTTTAACTTATCCAACCTTTATACTAGGCCTGTCCTCTTGCATGCATGGGGAGGAGCTCATGGCTGGCCTAGCTACTCAGGAGTGCTCATTTGATGGGAAACGTGTTGTTTGACCTGCACCTGAGAAAATGGAGGAGGAGTCTCTGTTGCTGTTTAGATGCACACAACTACTTTAACAGCCTCCTGTTCGTCATTGTTGGAGCTCTTTGTCCTACTCTATTCACTCTGCACATGTACACAAATGGGACAGTGAGAGATGCACTGTTGAGTATTATTTGTTAATTGTACACATGCACATCCACACAAACGTCTTATGAAAACAATCATTACGTTTGCTAACTACTACTGTTCAATTGTATATGTAATAAGTAAATTAGTTTACAATAGAAAAGATTTATGATGCAATGAACAATGGGCAAGGGTGAGAGTAAGACAGCACTGTATATGTATAAACTTCTACTCACACACAGACACACGCACCTGAATACAAACATACCAGTCATAATTATTATAACACGCATGCACTCAACAGATTGCATGTACACACAACTATACACACTATATGTACATACATGCAGTAACAGAAAGTGTGCATAGCAGTGGACAGCATACACACCTTTACTCACACACAAACACAAGTGCATGAACACAGACACACACACTCGCACATGCATACGTGCAGACAAGTGAAGACATCCGTGCACCCCGACACACACATGTGCCACTCATCACCTCTGAGCTCACCATCAGCAGCAGCTGGAGCCAGCCCCTTCAGTGCTGCCCATCTGCACTAGCAAGGCCTCCTCACTGCCTCACCACCTATAGATACAGCAACCACACACAACAGCACTTCATACACTGATGTACACAATGGGACGCAAACAGTCCTACATTACACTACAATGTCACACGTGCAGTGAATAAACAGCTGCTCATGATCAGTCCAACATGAACACACATCACATGCCATGCACATGCTCACTGAAGTGCACTGACTCAAGGTCCATTTGGACCAAGTCGAGTAGCCGACTGCATGAAACACCACCATATTGCTATACCAGCTCGACACACGGCGGTATGTGCTACGGGGTGTGTGTGTGTACGTGTACGCGCGCGTGTGTGTGTACGTGTGTGTTTGTGTGTGTGTGTGAACATAACCCCACCTCTGACCAGGCCAATAGAATTGATCAGGTGTGTGTAATATCCAGTGATTGCTGCCACTCATGACTAATGCCCCTCACTGGGTACAGTGTATACGTAAATCCCCAAATTCCCAAAATTAATTAATTTCAGGTTCAATAGGTCAATTAAATGACTCCAATTCTTCTATACAGGTCACCAATTGGCAGTGGTCAACATGCCTGAGTGCTTCATTACACAGTGGCAGAGGAGTGGAGTCACACATGGATACGTTCCATGCGCTGGTCAGGACGGATGTGTAAACTGCAACACAAGCACACAAAATTGTCCAAGACTTCTAATGTGTAACCCTCCACACACGTACAAAGTGCCTACTGTTTATACAGCTACATACAGCTATACCACAATTAAGTAGACGAGTGTGTGCGACCACATAGTGAAGCACTTCTCAGACATGCTCAGTCAAACTCACCTAAGGGCAGAGAGGGAGGGGCAGTGGAACCACAGCATCGCTTTGGGACACTGTCACCATGACAACAAGTGGGCGTGGCACATCCAACACGGCCACAATCTCCTTAGACATCTGACTCAACTGAAGTTGTGTGCTCTATCACAAGAAAACGCAACCAAATGACATTCCCGGATTGCGGTGCGTGAAGTGGGAATGGGACTAGAAACACTGAAGCGGCTACACACACACACACGCGGCACACACACACACACACACACACACAACGGAGCACACACCTGAATCCACTTCCTCTTCTTGTCCAAGGTGGAGAAGTCATCCTTAGCATTGCTCCTGCTCTTCAACGGACACCAACTCCTTCGCTGCCTCAGACAACTAGGAGCGAACACCTTTCTTGACTACACTGTCCGACTACACATTCATTCAGCAACACAGGACAAACATACTGTGATAATGTTGTGTGCTCCTCAGATTGGAGAACTTTCGCTGAAGATGACTCTTCACTGGAGGAGTGCGGCACTGCAGAATGTGAGCCAAACGCTAGGGCCTTCTCGAGAAGTGTCTGAGGGAGGAGAGGAGAGGAGAGCACAAATGAGCATCACAGGTGAAGGATGTGGAGGTGCACACACAGCTAGCCACGGACAGGCAGGAAGGAGAGTGACAAGGCAATGACAGTACAAGGAGTAGCTGAGAAGAGGCTGAGGAGGAATACGCGATTGTTACCATTCTGGTGTCACTTGTGGTCACTTTGGCTTTGAAGAAACCCGAAGTAACGAGCTGCAGCTATCTCGAGCCACCCTCCGTCCATTCTCAAAGCCTGTTATGTTGTTATGAGAGCCAAATGACCTGCAATATATGCTTCCGATTGAAATACTGATACACGTGGAGGCTTGAGGCTACCGACTGCAGTAACAAGAGCGCCAAACCAACCTTGCTCAGCTGTGTTCAACCATTCTCTGCTTCAACTAGCAGCCATTTTGTAACTTGCATTCACGTGACCGAACCCGCCTCTTGCGAGGCACATGCTGTATGCTCTTGGACTCGCGCCTCTCGCGGCGAGAGGCGCATATCTCAGTGCAGGTGGACTTGGGTATGTTATTTCGTTGTTTGCTCCTGCATGTTATCGTGCAGGACTCCTGCCTCCTCAGTGGTGCAATTTAATGTTGCTAGTGGTGTACTGAAGTTTGCAAGGAAGTCAAGACAACTATGTAGTTTTCCATTGTCTTAAATGTCCTGTAGGGACGTTTAAGGGACGAAGATGATTGAGAACAAGAAGCAGAAGCAGCCTTCCATTGCCTTGGCTTGAATGAGTTGAAGAAGGTGAAATGTTCAGTTTTCCTGTCTGGGTGGGCTGGTATCAATTGAGATGCACTTTTACTTCAAGATGTGTTTACACCCAGAAGTTGAGGAGTAATCAGCTACACATGTGCTGTGTAGGCCTCTATGCTGTATTTTCAAGGTGCACGAATATGGAGTGCTGAGAGCAACACAATTTGACCTTCCATGACTGATTATCGATCATTGATCATGCACCATCGATGATCAATTCTAGAACACACGTGGCTAGCTGCCACATCAGCTGAAGTGTCACTTCACCTGTAGTCCTGATTCTTTATAATACGTATATGTATAATATGTATATAGTGAAACGATACATACGTATTCAGTAGTCACTGTTCTGCTTCAAATTGATGAAGCGTCCGACCAAAACATCAAAACAGCAATTACGTAACACAACCGTGAGGTACCCGTTTGCCATCTGGGAACAGTGTGCTGCTAAATGCATATGAAAAGTTATGCACATGATCCACATGGTGTACGTTTGGAGTTTGAATGGTGTAGCACAAAAATTGACAATAAAAATGATGATTGATGATAAGAATGTGTGTAGGCATGTGGGAGATGGCCAAATCAACAATGTTGTTTACAAAGGTCAAAATTGCACACTGCGGCAGCTATTTTTCTTTGTTTAGCCATGTCCCACATGCAAAGTGTTTGACAAAAGTTGTTGTATAGCTCCTTTGTCAGACCCTCTTGCACCTAGTTTTTCAGGGTGCTCTTTAGCCAAACTTTGTCTTCTCCGTGAATTTATGGATATTAATGAGGCAAGTAAAATGGCTACCTGTGATCTGGCGCAGCGGAAATTGTGGTGATTTCTAGCTACTTCGAGTGTAACAAGTGCAGTCCTGTCCACGTGGTGTCCTGAGTTTTCCTGAAGTACGTTGGTGCATAACACGTGGCATAAATAATTGCCATGACGCATATGTAGCTCTCTACAGTGTTCACTTTAGCTTTAGGTTGGTACGTGTTACACTGATAAGCAATGTCTAGCGTCTGTGTATTCGGTACCCAGGTTTAGTAGTGTGACCGAAGGTGAGTGACTACGCCTTTAAAAGGAGTGTATGAGCCTTGGGGCAGTGTGCGTGGGACTTGTGTGTCTCCTCCCATCTAATACTATACGATATCCCATCTAATAACCACTGTTACTATACAATACAGCGTCGTGTGCACATGAAACAAAGACGAGCAGAATTTCCTTTTAAAGTCTTACAAGCGTACAATAAGCAATCAATGCCTTGATGAAAGTCAGCTCTTGTATCAGCCAGCATTCCTCTTCCTCTCTTGTTACTTCTTCTAGTGTATGTTGTCATTGAAGTGGCCTCTATCAACTGTGTAGGAACTGCATGACCTAGAAACTGGCGGCAAGAGCTACTTCTTTAAATTTATGACTGCAGTGTCAGAAACCATTAGGACAAGGGTACTAACTGCTTTGCAGTGCATGCGTGCATTGTGAGAGGTCAACTACAGATGACAAGAGTGAACCAAATGCTACATGTTTACATAAGGAGAAAAAATTGGGACAGAGTGAGACAAGATAAACAGGCGAATGATATGAATCCATTAATTGATAAAACTAATCAGACAGACTAATTGACAAGGCATATTCATTGGAACGTGCAGTGGCAAGTCACATGCAGGTGATGGAAAGTATCATGCATTGTAAGTGTCATCAAACTTTCTCTCCCAGCTTCGTTGGTCTTTTGCCTTCAGCTCTGCTTCAGTCAACAGCCATGGGCACAGTTCCTGCAAGGAGCCCTTCCTATATGGTGGTTGTGGTCTGGTTCTGGAGTGAAACACTCGGCTGGTCAATCGATCTCTTGGTGTTCGTTTGTAGCTGACTCCTTTGGGGTCTACAGCATTGATTGATTGATTGATTGATTGATTGTGAGATGTGTGGTTGGATACTATAACGTCATATATTTACCAAGTTGAACCTTTTATTAGTTATACCACTAATCAATCAATCAATCAATCCATATACAGCTCTTCTCCAATGCTGGAGGTCGCTGGAAATAGTATCTTAAGTATGTATAATATAGTTAGTTTAAAGGTAGAAAGAAATGATAATATAGCTGGTTCACATCATGCTGTATATTATAATTTATACATTTGATAGTTCACTAAATAGCTATTTACTTCATTTTCAGGTCATCCGTCCATCTTTTCCTTGGTCTTCCCCTCGGCCGTTTTCCTGGCACACTCTGTACAAACACTTTCTTTACCATCCTGTCATCCGTCATATCTTCTACCTTCCTCGCCCACTCTGTCTGCTTCTTTTCCACTCTGGATAGCACTGCCACCTGTCCTAGTCTTGACCTGACCTCCTCATTCCTCACTTTGTCCAGCATAGTCACTCCCTCCACCTTTCTCAGACATCTCATTTCAAATGCTTGCACTTTGCTCTTATGTCTCTCCAGTAGGGTCCAGGTCTCACTTGCATATAGTAGGGTAGGCATGACAGTGGCATTGATCACTCTGAGCTTTGTTGATTTGTTCAGTTCTCTTCGCTCAATTACTTCTTCTCTCAAAGCTCCGATGACTTTGGAAGCTGCACCGATTCTGTGGTCGACCTCTGCTTCACACGATCCCTCCTCATCCAACATGGCTCCTAAATACTTCATCGTCCTCACATTTTCAATCTCTATCCCATTCACTGTGATGTTGCAGGTGCCTCCTCCTCTCTTCACCACCATAGCCTTTGTCTTTCCCCAATTAATTGTCATTCTCCATTTTGTCATTACTTCCTCCAGCACCTTCATATTTCTTTCTGCATCCTCGTCCCTTTCTGCAACTAACATTAGATCATCCGCAAACAGGAGCAACTGTATCGTGCCCAATTCCATTTCCACCCCACCGTCAAACCTCTGCTTTGCCTCTCTAACAATGTTGTCCATAAAGATGTTAAATATCCATGGTGACATAGTGCATCCCTGTCTGACTCCTTGCCCTACTTTAAACCAGTCTGATTCCTTCCCTTGGACAATGACACAAGCTTTACTGTTTTCATAGAGTGACTTTACTGCTCTCATCAGTGCACCATTCACCCCATATGTCCTCAGCACTTTCCACAATAACTCTCTATCTACCCTGTCGTATGCTTTCTCTAAATCTACACAAACCATCAGCATCCTCCTGTTCTTTTCAATGATCTTCTCTCCTAACTGTCTGACAATGAACAACTGGTCTACACAACTCCTTCCTCTCCGAAATGCCCCCTGTTCTTCTAGCACTTTCCTTTCTGTGATTGCCCTTATCCTCTTCTCCAACACGCTAGCATATACCTTACCAGGTATGCTCAGCAGGCTAATGCCACGGTAGTTCTTGCATTGGGTTTTGCTTCCTTTCTTATGGATTGGAACAATCACTGCTTTCTGCCAGTCCATTGGAACATTCCCACTACTCCATGCCAGGTCCACAATCTTGTGTAGCCATTGTACCACAGCTTCACCATTATAGCTTATAATTATAGGTCATTCACATCCAGCCAGCATTTATAATTATTACTATATAACATAATTATAAAATTAATAATGTTATAGCTCAGAGGCATATGGGTGCATGTGGGAGGGTGGCATATGAGGACTTACCCCCAGCAGTCCCTCCTCTCGACACTAGTAGGAGCCTGAGTGGACGACCGTGTCAAACTGGGTGAACGTCAGCGTGTATGTATACAAGATTGGAATGATGCGGGTGAATAGGGTGGTGAGGGTTCACATCAACCTGCATTCACGGTGTCTTCTACTATACACAAAGTTCCATGTGATTACCAGTATAAAATATAATAAAAACTGAAAGTTCATTAAAATCTTCCATTGTATAATTAACTTACCAGCCTATGCCAACTACCGTGCAATAATGAAGGTAGCAGAGGCTACGGAAATGTCTGAAAATTGTGCATATTTCGGCTAGTGTGCGTGAACCTCAACCACCACACAGTGCAAGTTGCTTGAGGGTGCCGAAAGACAGTGGGATTGCTTCAATCAGTGTGCATGTGTTGTTACTACGCTATTGGGGCGCGATCTTTGTTCAGGGTACAACTTGTTACCAGGATGTAGTTCTTGCAAGTACAGAATGCCTTCTTGAGCAACACACAGACATGTAAAGGCGTACACACATTCTGAATCTGAATATATGTTGCAATGACAGATTGGAATGATCCTTCATGATCTGAGAGTGTGATCAATTCTAGAAGATCTGACACTAATCATCAGCCGGAGGTAATTAGCATTGAGACAACAACAAATCCAATGTGCATGGTCATTCAACGCTTGCAGGCTTGCATGGAAGGTCTTGTACAATTATATTGTGTAGAGAGATTGGATTCTTTGACTTAGCTCATTGTATCATGTTAATGACCAGGGTTGCTTTAACTGGGCTGTCGAGTACAACATGTGAAGACAACAATGCTGTGCACTTGTAGATATATTGTAACGTAATGCGTGATACTGTGAATATGTAATGCAATGTAATTGGGGCATACCTAAGCGTGCAGTGTGTACATGCATGGCAAAAACGATGAAATAGCTGCTGGCTAGACATTCATTAGTCCACATTTTAAATTTGTTGTCCTGTTTGTACGTATGTATCCGTCCATCATGTCTTGCTCTCTGCAGCAGCAGACCATCGTAAGGCCACCCAGACGACTCCACCCAAGGATTGCAGACCTTGCAGTGACAGAGGAACAGGCCAATCGATGGGGTTAATTATACTTTCATACTTAAAACTCACTATATAATTGCTTTCATAATAGTTTGAAACTCACTATATCACTGTACAACCTTCACCCTACCCTGTACCCTTCGGGTTTGGTGTGTCAAAAAACAGCTGTTGTGTGCCATCAACCTTTTTTGGTGCAGTGGTCAACACAAGAATTGCACAATATTGATCTTAGTATACAAATTAGCATTTAGAGCTTTAGAGCAGAATGATGCATAATTTAGTTGCGGACTCAGCTGACACTAGTACTGTTGTTTGCTGCTGCTCGTATATATATCCCGTGCAACTATCGGAGGGATTTCCCCAGTATGTAGCCCCCGAGCAAAATGGCGGTGAGACCGAAGTGTACACTTTGCAGAGAATCGGCCCAATCCTCAACGTAGGGTGCTACTTCGAAGCCTTCTACCCCACTTCTGGTACACTGGTGACTCTAGTTTGACGATGGGTTACTTTCTGGAACGTTTTGACGAACTCACCGCCCAAGATGCTTCTTCCTGGTCGCGTATACAGGTAAGCTGATCAACGCTAAACTGTTTTTTGTTTGTCTGCGTGCAATTGCCTGTATGTGCGTGTATGTGTGTAGTTTATGTGCGTCAGTGTGTGCGTGCTGCACCATTTGATCACAGCTCTGCCTACAGGCGCCACTGTATGGTGTACACATTGTGCAATGAATGCACAGCAGTACATTACAGCATGCTAAGTAAATCTGCTGAGAGCTTCAGTGCTTGGGTTGTTGCTTTCCAATTGTTGGCCTTTTGCAATTTTAAAAGGTGGAATCACTTGTCAACCTGCATCACAGGTTGAAAGCAAGATTTATGTAATTTGGCATACTCACATTACAGGTGTCCACTGTTCTCCACTTACCCAACACGAACCATTTCTGCTACCAATGTAATGAACTCGCTTCAGTTCACAGAATGTCCACTCACTGGGTTGGACCCTTGCTCTCGGCATGATTCTAAACATGCCTTTACACAAACATGTAATGGTATATGTGATGATAATGTGATCGCATATGTACAAGTCATGAGATGACTGTGGATCACTGACATTGACCTCGTTGTTCAACAATGGTCAATGGAGGAGACAGGCAGACCTGGTACGTATGTGCTTTTACATGTAGAATAACTAAATGTACATTTAGAATTAAGTAAAAAGTAAATATTAAGCACTTTACTTGTGCCTAAGTCAAGTGTATAATTCAAGTCCTCATCAGAGCCAAGGGTGACCATCTGACTGTCAGTGACAGATGAGATGGTCGGTACAGCTGTAGGAGAGACAACAACAAATGACAAGTCTGACATCTCACTACACAGACATGATCATTTAACTCAGTTCAACTCAGAATGGTGCTAACATATAGACTTTATTAGTCAGTTCAATTCGGAATGGGGAGGCCACAGCAAGACAGCTGGGAATGACTTTTGCATGTTTGGACGCTTGCATGTGATTAATTGCACCCATTAGTGCCTGCTCATGTATTATATTAAGTAATTAATGAAAAAAATTTGTCAAAAAAAGAAAAAAAAAAATCGGAATGGTGCTAATCATATATTGCATAGACTTTAATATACAGTACATACTGTACATATGCACGGATGTAGCATGCTTATGGATCTGCCACTAGCTGTCCTCACAGCTTGTCTACTGTATGCTCTCCTCCATCACTGACCTTGCACATCTACATTGACACTCCTCGGACTGTTGGCATTCAAGGGCTCCCCATTGGTGCCAAGCCCAGGAAGCCGAACTTGCACCTCATACTCTCCTGACATGCTGACCAGCATGTTTGTGAGCTCCAGATTGCCAAATTGATCTGGTGTTGGATACTTCACCTCAGTTGCAATTAAGCATATGCTACATACAAATTTTAAAATGCAACTTTGACATATTATCACAATACATGACTGCATACAACAGACTAAAACACTCACTTTGACTGTTTCTTATCCCATGCAATCTCCATTAAAACAGCGCACACACAGCATACACACATACTTGCATATTTGCACACACACATACACACACATGCATGCACACATGCATGCACACACGCACACACACACTTGCACATTTGCACATGCAGCCTGCCCAGTGTCTATTGTTATGTATATATACTGTCTGCTTCAATCTGTAGCCATGTGCATACAGTACGTATTAAACAGGTTGAACTTTACCAGAAATATGAGCTGTTTGCTACATCTATTTACATCTTTCTGTATACTACATACAATACTTATATAGATACCTCTGGAGTATTGATTGGAATGCTATTGGAGGCTCACTGGTCCTCAGTCTTGTGATTATCAACTCCTTGGTAGCAGTATATTATACTCATTTTGATCCTCATGTGTAGACAACCTACTGCACCAGGTGGGATTGTGCACTCATGAGGTAACGAATGTATATGGCAGCATACGTACCTGGACCATATACTCCATACATTTGGAAGGAATGCCTATTTTGTGTTGCTTCATCAGTGATAAAGTATACTCTGTATATATCTGTGGGTTACTTAGCAAGTATAATGAATCATTTCTCATCATGCAACACAGATGCACCACATACAGCTACGTATCCACCCACTTACTTGTTCTTCATCAGTGCCTTTGTCGAGTGGATTGCTCCTGCATCACCAATATCATTCCTCTTTATGGGCAGCATGGCGAGGCCACCACCGCCTCGCAGCAGACCGGCGAAGTGGGCAGCGCCAGCCTCCCCAGCCCACAGTTGAAAGGTAGAAGACGGTGAGCCTCGGGTTCTTCTTCAGCATCCAACACAGCAAGTCCACAGCCGAGCTTCTCCCCACCTGGGCAGGCTCGAGCTAATGATGGAGTTGAATTATTCATAAATGTGCCGGGGAAAGTACCCAGCGGACTTATGGGCGGAACAAACAGCACACATTTAATGTGGAGTTTTCGGCTTCTTTACTGTGATGCTGCCTTGGATACTGTTAGGAGCACTAGGTAATTACCTCAGCAATCTGCATGTACGTAAATAGTGTGCTACTGTTACGTTGCTAGCCATAGTGAGAGCCAGTAGAAATCGCACGTTCGCATTTTTAGGTTGCCACAGGACGTATTTGTAGGATCAGCAAGTTTTAAGTGGATTTGAGCGTCTTTCGTGCGGAGATGACCCCCTCCACCAATCTTTAACTGGCAGAGACGCCCCCTTTGATAAGCTTCTCTACTATATTATATGGCGTTTCTACTTTGAGTGTTTTCACAAAGGCAATTTCACAATTTGCACGACAGCACTTCCAACGACGGCTATTTTGGCTACAGTGAGCCTCACAGCAGAAAGTCAGCTTGTGCCTCTACCAGCGTCTGGGAATGCCCACACTGAAGCTTCTTTGCAGTGCACTACGTCACTGTCCATGCATGGTCACATGCATAGCATTTCAGGGTAGTCTCACCACCAGGTGCATAGATTTCTTTGCAGATGTGGCCCTTGAGCAACAGAAGAGCATGGCAAGACCTACCCTATCTTGTACAAGGACTTCATGTTCACTTATAATGGTTGCGTGTTCGCTAGCCTACTGATACTCATCTAAAGTTATATTGTTATATTGTACAAAGCCACCAGAGGCAGAGGCTGAATATGTGCATGGTATGTGGTCTGGCCACTCCAGCTTTGGCTAGACCACTGTGTGATTCTCTTCAAACTGGCCAATGTGCATACACTGCCAGGCTTAGGGAGTCTACCAATGTACCTTGAGCCGCTACAGGTTGACAACTATAGTTTGGGCATTGTCTGCAGTTTGCCCAGTTCAGCCTTACAGTTAGGTAGTCCATGTTGTTTGTGTGATGGCATGAAGTGCACAAACAGGTCACGGTTCTCCTTCATTTATTGTTGAGAGGAAGTAAAGAAGGTTTCTCTACCTGCTGTATATGTTGTCAACGCAGATGATTTTTTCTGCTCTTCCTAATGTTTTCATGCAGTGGCTTGTGCAGGTTCAGTGGTCCTCAATCAGACCCACCCAGCTGCCCCTTATGTGTGTAGAACTGGCAACATCACCCTCAGGTGTCAGTATGATGGTGTGGAGAATGTGGTGGGAGTGGTGTGGGTTATTGGATTTCAGACAACCGACCCATCCACCATCCCAGGACACACTGCCCTCCCTCTCACCACCACCTATCAAGAGGTAGTGGTGGATAGCTACACCAACTTGAGAGAGAGGTATCAATGTTCCCCAGTTCTAATAAATGGATCAGCACTGGACAGCAATGTGTATGGACCTCAGATTGAATGTAAGCACAACCTTATTACAGCGGTGCCAATGATCAAGTTGCAATTAAGGGCATTAGTGCCAATATTAATGTATTGTGTGCATGTTATGGTATATATTATGTATATTATCCATGGACTTTCTGTGGTAGCTATATATTATCTTTTATATAGTGGGGTAGCATTCTCTATGTGGTGGATAATACTGGTTGTTTCATTTTCGCTTATGTACATGTAAAACAATGTAATAAATTGATGATGTCATAACCTAAGTCATAAAATTATGTATAATTTATTTATAACAGAACAGACTATATGGGTGCACCACACTTAGGCATGCACATGTGTCTCATTAGTCATTAGTTTATACTAATAGGTATGTACAACATTGTGTCCAAACAGAGCAGTACAGTTTTCCACCAGCTGCAGAGTGAGTCCATTTAATGTTCAAATGCAGTTTAATGTTCAAATTCTCATCTTCTATCATCATCATAAATCACATAATCTGAGTACTGCATAGTCATTTTTTGAACATCCAATTATGCATCAATTACGTACATCTGTCTTGACGGTTTTAATATGACTTGCACTTGCATGTCTACAGCTCCTGAAGTGACCCTCTCCTCCCTGGGCTTGGTGAATAGGACAGCCACCACTTTGAGTGTCACCTGGTCAGCCGGCTACCCCAAGTGCTACTCCTTCACTGTGTCCCACTCCACCCAAGATGGCTCCATCAATGTCACCCAACCTGCTGACAGTGACACCTCCCACACTCTGACCTCCCTCCAACCCGGCACCACTTATAGGATTGAGGTGAAGGCTGTGAGGAAGGGAGATGGACCAGGTGGACAGAGGGCAATGGTCATGGGGAACTTCAGTACAGATGAAGGTAATGACTAAAAGCTAATTATATATACATGGCATGCACGATTGAACATTCTCTGGCCATGTTTACACATGACACAATGTCATGCAGATATACGTATGCCCTTGTATACATATGTAAGTGTGTATATTTGGCAGGTGCCCATTTACATACTCTTCTGCAGCTGTCATTTCCCTCACTCAGACCCACCCAGCTGCCCCTTATGTGTGTAGAACTGGCAACATCACCCTCAGGTGTCAGTATGGCATAGCTGAAGAAGTGTATATCCTCTGCAGTGTTGGCTCTATGTTTAATTTAGAAGACCTGTCAACCATCCCAGGACACACTGCCCTCCTTCCCATCACCACCTATCAAGACCTGGTCGTGGACAGCTACACCAACTTGAGAGGAAGGTATCACTGTACGGCTGTTCTTGGGAATGGAACGCGTGCAGGCAGCAACGTGTACTCGCCTATTGCAGAATGTAAGTAAGGTATATAATCACATATTATATGGCAGCCTTCTATTCATCAATATTGTATGTTACATACGCATGTAGTACGGTAGGGAGGTCCATAAGGAAACTGTTGTCATCTTGTGAAATTCACTATCCAATGAGAAAGTACAAAAGAAGATATTAATTGTACCGAAGTACCGAAACATCTGTTCTTATATTCCCTCATTAGCTGGTGAATTTGACAACAGAATTGTATAATATGACAGACATATCATCGACATATGTACTGTATATGTAATAATGTAATATTTATGTACTTATGGTAACAGAGACTATTTCATTATACAGCTCCTGAGGTTACTCTATCTGGCATACAACTTGCGAATGTGACAGCCACCACTTTGAGTGTCACCTGGTCAGCCGGCTACCCCAAGTGCCACTCCTTCACTGTGTCCCACTCCACCCAAGATGTTTCCATCAATGTCACCCAACCTGCCGACAGTGACACCTCCCTTAACTTCATGCTCACCTAATATAATGATGCAATTATAATAAATTGGATAATAATACATATATATAGCTCGCAAACTCTTCTTATACTTTTGATTCTCAAGAGAATTCAATTTACCACCTACATCAATGCTCAGGCTAAAACGTGATCTGCTTTTACAAACTTGAGGAGCACAATGAACACTGAATACACACACTACTGGACACATCTCTTGCTGCAGCCCTCCCACACTAGGCGTGTCCTCTTGCATGCATGGGGGGGGGAGCTCATGGCTGGCTTACTCAGGAGTGCTCATTTGATGGGAAACGTGTTGTTTGACCTGCACCTGAGAAAATGGAGGAGGAGTCTCTGTTGCTGTAGATGCACACTACTTTAACAGCCTCCTGTTTGTCACTGTAGGAGCTCTTTGTCCTACTCCATTCACTCTGCACATGTACACAAATTGGACAGTGAGAGATGCACTGTTGAGTATTATTTGTGGTGCACATGCACATCCACACAAAATGGTATGTAAAAATCATAACAATCTTCAATTGACTACGTAATGAGGAACATTAACTAGAGACAACATGGAGGAATAGGACAGCACTTACTGTATACATCTCCAATCACACACAGACACACACACACACACACCTGAACATACACAACTATAACAAATATATACGACCACACATGCAGTAAAGGAAAGTGTGCATGGCAGTGGACAGCATACACACCTTTACTCACACACAAACACATGCATACGTGCAGACAAGTGAACACATCCATGCATGTGTGTGTGTACGTGCGTGTGTGTGTACGTGTGTGTGTGTGTGTGTGTACGTGTGTGCACGTGTGTGTGTGTGTGTGTGTGTGTGTGTGTGTGTGTGTGTGTGTGTGTGTGTGTGTATGTGTGTGTGTGTGTGTGTACGTGTGTGTGTGTGTGTGTGTGTGTGTGTGTGTGTATGTGTGTGTGTGTGTGTGTGTGTGTGTGTGTGTGTGTGTGTGTGTGTGTGTGTGTGTGTGTGTGTGTGTGTGTATGTGTGTGTGTGTGTGTGTACGTGTGTGTGTGTGTGTGTGTGTGTGTGTGTGTGTGTGTATGTGTGTGTGTGTGTGTACGTGTGTGTGTGTTTGTGTGTGTGTGTGTGTGTGTGTGTGTGTGTGTGTGCACGTGTGTGTGTGTGTGTGTGTGCATGTGCGTGTGTGTGCTTGCGTGTGTGTGGACATGACCCCACCTCCAACTGCATCAGTTCTTCACTGCAGTCCTCTGAAGTGGATTCCACCTCCTCCTTCACCGTCCTGGCTGCCTCCACCACTTGACAGTGAGTACTCACCGAACTACACACAGGGACACACAGTAACATACAGACACACAGACAAAGATGTGCACATGTACGCACACACACATGCACACAAGACAAGTACTGCTGCCACTCATGACTAATGCCCCTCACTGGGTACAGTGTATACGTAAATCCCCAAATTCCCAAAATTAATTAATTTCAGGTTCAGTAGGTCAATTAAATGACTCCAATGCCATTTCTATACAGGTCACCAATTGGCAGTGGCCAACATGCCTGAGTGCTTCATTACACAGTGGCAGAGGAGTGGAGTCACACATGGATACGTTCCATGCGCTGGTCAGGACGGATGTGTAAACTGCAACACAAGCACACAAAATTGTCAAAGACTTCTAATGTGTAACCCTCCACATACGTACAAAGTGCCTACTGTTTATACAGCTACATACAGCTATACCACAATTAAGTAGACGAGTGTGTGTGACCACATAGTGAAGCACTTCTCAGACATGCTCAGTCAAACTCACCTAAGGGCAGAGAGGGAGGGGCAGTGGAACCACAGCATCGCTTTGGGACACTGTCACCATGACAACAAGTGGGCGTGGCACATCCAACACGGCCACAATCTCCTTAGACATCTGACTCAACTGAAGTTGTGTGCTCTATCACAAGAAAACGCAACCAAATGACATCCTCAGGATTGCGGTGCGTGAAGTGGGAATGGGACTAGAAACCCTGAAGCGGCTGCACGCACACACACACGGCACACACACACACACACACACACACACACACACACACAACGGAGCACACACCTGAATCCACTTCCTCTTCTTGTCCAAGGTGGAGAAGTCATCCTTAGCATTGCTCCTGCTCTTCAACGGACACCAACTCCTTCACTGCCTCAGACAACTTGGAGCAAACACCTTTCTTGACTACACTGTCCGACTACACATTCATTCAGCAACACAGGACAAACATACTGTGACTATATATGTTGTGTGCTCCTCAGATTGGAGAACCTTCGCTGAAGATGACTCTTCACTGGAGGAGTGTGGCACTGCAGAGTGTGAGCCAAACGCTAGGGCCTTCTCAAGAAGTGTCTGAGGGAGGAGAGGAGAGCACAAATGAGGATCACAGGTGAAGGATGTGGAGGTGCACACACAGCTAGCCACGGACAGGCAGGAAGGAGAGAGACAAGGCAATGACAGTACAAGGAGTAGCTGAGAAGAGGTTGAGGAGGAATACGCGATTGTTACCATTCTGGTGTCACTTGTGGTCACTTTGGCTTTGAAGAAACCCGAAGTAACGAGCTGCAGTCTTTTGAAGATACAAAAAGGAGCTAGCTGTAGCTATCTCGAGCCACCCTCCGTCTAGTCTGACGTAGCCCGACCCACGAAGTAACGAGCTGCAGCTATCTCGAGCCACCCTCCGTCCATTCTCAAAGCCTGTTATGATGTTATGAGAGCCAAATGACCTGCAATATATGCTTCCGATTGAAATACTGATACACGCGTACGTGGAGGCTTGAGGCTACCCACTGCAGTAACAAGAGCGCCAAACCAACCTTGCTCAGCTGTGCTCAACCATTTCTCTGCTTCAATTAGCAGCCATTTGTAACTTGCATTCACGTGACCGAGCCCGCCTCTTGCGCGGCCACGCGCTGTATGCTCTTGGACTCGCGCCTCTCGCGGCGCGAGGCGCATATCTCAGTGCAGGTGGACTTGGGTATGTTATTTCGTTGTTTGCTCCTGCATGTTATCGTGCAGAGCTCCTGCCTCCTCAGTGTTGTGATTTAGTGTTGCTAGTGTTGTACTGGAGCCTGCAAGGAAGTCAAGACAGCTATGTAGTTTTCCATTGTCTTAAATGTCCTGCAGGGACGTTTAAGGGACGAACATGATTAAGAACAAGAAGCAGAAGCAGCCTTCCATTGCCATGTTGCTGGTCTGAAAGAGAAAATCTGTCGCAAACTTGGTCGTCAATAGAGGTAAGAGATGTGCATGTGGTTTACTTCACATGCAAGACTGGAGTGGGTGGGTGTAATGTCGCTGTATGTAAAGTGTGAAGTGACTAGCACTGCCCTTCATATGTACCTCCTGCTCACTTCACAGAGCCTGCAGCTCGCACTCGTTGTGGAAACATGTCAATATCCTACTTTGTCAATCAACGTACGCTTGCAATCTCACCCCCGGCCATGGAAGTGGATAATATCAAGTTTGCCTTTTATATAACTATGTAAAATGAAACTTATAATTATAGGTTACATTGATCATTCACATCCAGCCATGGCCAGCTATTATTATATGAATTATATATAGGGAGGGTGGCATATATAATTATGAAGATTTGCTTATGATTATTACACATTCACATAACTTCATGCTCACCAAGGCTATATAATAAATTGGATAATACTACACATGGCTCGCGCAAATTCTTCTATACTTTCGATTCTCAAAAGAATTCAATATACCATCTGCATCATTGCTCAGGCTAAAAAGCGCTCTACAGTAATACAAAACCACTAAAACTTGTATTCACTAGCACAACGAACACTAAATATACACACCACATGAAGGACTATCTGATTTTGACACTTTGCGTGGATTGTCCTCTTTATGTGGACCTCCCACACTAGGGGTGTGCCCTCTTGCATAATCTTGAGTTCGCTTTTTCAACCCCATTCTTACGGGACTTTCCCCTTGCAACTTGATGATGTCATTGGGACCAAGCAATGGCAGTACATGAGTGGCCAGAGGAGACGTGCTACCTCTACACACAGTTGGGCTCGCAAACTGCAGAGGTGTGGCGATACCAAGTGAAGCTGCAGTTGTCGTGATGCAAAAATATTCCACAGGTTGTTGGGTAAGCATGGACAACTGGCATGTGGGTTGGTTGAAGTGGTGATGGTTGGGGAACTGGGGGGGTTGGGATCAGATTGCTTACAGTGATTGGATGTGGGGAATATACTGGGGAGTGCTCATTTGATGGGAAACGTGTTGTTTGACCTGCACCTGAGAAAATGGAGGAGGAGTCTCTGTTGCTGTTTAGATGCACACTACTTTAACAGCCTCCTGTTTGTCACTGTAGGAGCTCTTTGTCCTACTCCATTCACTCTGCACATGTACACAAATTGGACAGTGAGAGATTCACTGTTAAATATTATTTGTTGTGCACATGCACACAAACTACTTTTGTAAACAATCATAAAGTGGTTAGTAACATATACACTTGAATGTAATGAGGAACATGAGCTAGACAAAAGGCAGAATAGAAATGAACAGTGGGGAACTGAGTAGAAAGCAGTATGTGTATACACTCCTACTCACACAGAGTGGACAGCATGCATCCACTCCAGTGTACATTGAAGAAGAGTACAACATGTGTACACAACTGAGAGGGCACATAGTCTGACATGAAGTAAGAAACAGTAAAGGAGAGTGTGACAGTGAACAGCATACACACTTTTAAACACACACAAACACAAGTGCATGAACAATGTATAGATTCAATCCTGAAGAATCGGCCAGCACTATATGCATATGCGTATACACTTCTACTCACACACAGACACACACACCTGAACATACGCTTACAAAACATACACACATGCACTCAGCAGTTTGCACGTACACACTGTACTATAATTATATGTACACACATGCAGTAAACGAAAGTGTGCAATGCAGTGGACAGTATATACCTTTACACACACACACACACACACACACACACACACACACACACACACACACACACACACACAACACAAGTGCTGAACACAGACACACACACTCACACATGCATACGTGCAGACAAGTGAACACATCCTAGCACCCCGACTCACATGTGCCACTCATCACCTCTGAGCTCACCATCAGCAGCAGCTGGAGCCAGCCCCTTCAGTGCTGCCCATCTGTACTAGCAAGGCCTCCTCACTGCCTCACCACCTATAGATACAGCAACCACACACAACAGCACTTCATACACTGATGTACACAATCGGACGCAAACAGTCCTACATTACACTACAATGTCACACGTGCAGTGAATAAACAGCTGATGATCAGTCCCACATGAACACACATCACATGACATGCACACGCTCATTGAAGTGCACTGACTCAAGGTCCATTTAGACCAAGTCGAGTAGTCGACTGCATGAGACACCACCATATTGCTATGCCAGCTCGGCACACGGCGGTATGTGCTATGACGTCACATAGCAATGACATTGCAACATGCTACGAGTACCTGGCGAAAGTCACCAGACGCCTCCCCCCCTCAACCCACTACCACAACCGGAACATAATTATGGCGGACATGACTAATGTGGTGAGCATGTATACCATGTGTGTGTGTGTGTGTGTGTGTGTGTGTGTGTGTGTGTGTGTGTGTGTGTGTGTGTGTGTGTGTGTGTGTGTGTGTGTGTGTGTGTGTGTGTGTGAGTGTGCACGTGTGTGTGTGTGTGTGTGTGTGAGTGTGCACGTGTGTGTCACAGTCTGTCACTGCGTGTGTGAGTGTGCACGTGTGTGTGTGTGTGTACGTGCGTGGGTAGTGAGGTGTGTGTGTGTGTGTGTGTGTGTGTACGTGTGTGTGTGTGTGTGTGTGTGCGTGTGTGTGTGTGTACGTGTATGTGTGTGTGCGTGTGTGTGTGTGTGTGCGTGTGTGTGTGTACGTGTGTGTGTGTGTGTGTGTGTGTGTGTGTACGTGTGTGTGTGTGTACACGTGTGTGTGTGTGTGTGTGTGTGTGTGTGTGTGTGTGTGTGTGTGTGTGTGTGTGTGTGTGTGTGTGTGTGGACATGACCCCACCTCCAACTGCATCAGTTCATCACTGCAGTCCTCTGAACTGGATTCCACCTCCTCCTTCACCGTCTTGGCTGCCTCCACCACTTGACAATGAGTACTCACCGAACTACACACAGGGACACACAGGGACATACAGACACACAGACACACATGTACACATGTACGCACACACACATGCACACAAGACATGCACACAAGACACGTACACCCCCTAATGTACGCACTACATAGCTACATACGTAGTAGCTGCATAGTCCCATCTACAGTGTACGTAAGTGGCAGTAATCACTGGATAGTACGCCAACCTGACCAGGCCAATAGAATTGATCAGGTGTGCGTAACATCCAGTGACTGCTGCCACTCATGACTAATGCCCCTCACTGGGTACAGTGTATAAACTCCCATCCTGCCTACAGTGTACTTACGTATAGACATGCAAGACTTTGTATACCTGTTGCATATGTATCTATACCATCTACAGTGTAGCCACGTAAATGGCAGTAACGTGCTAGTAGACGTGCAAGACTTTGTATACCTATTGTCGGCTACTGCCACTGCACATGCACACGCTCACCGAAGTGCACAGACTCAAGAGGAGCTACACACTCCCACTGACTGGAACAACAAATCCCTCACACACTCCACTGGCCCTCTCCTGCCTGCGGCCCTATACTGCACTCACTTCTTCTCCCTCCCCTCCTCTTTTCTTCAGGACAGGTGTCCCCTCATGATCAGCATCCACTCTTCATCACTCTTCCCCTCTTCCTCTGTCTGTGCTCTTACACACGTACATCTTGCGCCAAAACTGACACGTGACCAAAGTCCAGCTGTCCTGTTTTAAAATGGCCGCGCAACTTGTACCTGACTTGACTTTGTATTTAAACAAATACACAAATGTGTTCTTGCGAGATTTGGAAGATGTAGAAGCTGCAGGCATCCAGATCGGAAGCAGAATAGGAATGAAAGAATGATATTCTATGCGGTGAGTTACTGCACTTCAGTGTCACAGCGTTTCATTCCCTTTGCTGTATGGTGGGGCGAGTAGCTAGCTAGCTAGCCGTGGAGGTTGAGCTGGACCATCTTTCCACTCAATAGCGTACACGTTGTGAAATGTGTTGTAGACTGTTGTTGATTCATGTTCCTTCATCTCACCATCTATGACCCCACACACGTGGACACACACTAGTGCTTGTGCAACGTCACATTCACAAACACTGCACATAATTTTGTCTACACCCATGTGTACCCCCATCCCCACCCCTCACCTCCTATTCACGGTTGCTGAATCCCCTGAAGCTGCTTTGCATCCATGGTGGTGCTGTGGAGAGTCGTGTGGTCTGCAACAGCTGCAGCAGGAGACGCACCATCTGCACTGTCAGTGACTGTGAGTGGTGTGAGGCAAGGAGGAGCAACCGAAGCACTGTCCACTGTACTCGTGTGTGGTGTGGGGTGTGGGTGGTTTGGTGTGCAGCTGTCCTTGTAGCTGGTGAGTGAGCCGGTGGTGTGTGTTGCTGCCTGCACTCAGCAAGAGGTGCTGAGTGGAGAGCAGAATGACAGTGGACTGGACTCACCAGTGCTGGGTGGGGTTGGGGGGCGTTGCTGTGGAACTGGTGGAGGTGCACACAGAGCTGCACACGTGCCACCTCCTCACAGCCCAGTGTTGTAATAGTGTGCATGCATGTTGTGTGTCTGAAGGGGCAGACCAAGTGGTCATGCACCGTGCATGCTGGTCTGGTGTGCTAGCCCATCCCCTGCCACACCTCCAAGGACCATGCTGCACCTTGGAAGTGTGGTAGGGAGGGTCTAGCATGCTAGACCAATTGCTGTGTCAGTGACTGGCAGCCACCATCTGGTGTGTGAGAGTGTCCTAATTGTTAGTACAGGGAATTGTGGATGCAGTTTCCTGCTGTGTGCTGCTGTTCTGTACTGAGTTAGGGTGAAGACTCACGGCCTAATGTGTAGAACTTCAAATTCTGTCCCATTATACCTAATTCTCTGCTGTGTGGAGGAGGGGAGGAGTGAGGTGCTGTGCAATTGACGGTGCTCCCCTCTCCATCTCAGGATGTCCTGGTTGGTTGACAGTAGTGGGGGATGTTGGGTTTGAGGTGTTGGCACACCTCGATTACATCCAATATTCAAGGAAGAGGGCAGTCCAGTGTGAGTAAGGGGGAGGGGCTGTGAGTTGGAGGTGTGCTTGGTGAGGGCATGTGGTGAGTGATAGGGTCAAGTGCTAAAGAAGTATGTCACTGTTTCCTGGTAATCCTCAGTGACTAAAGTCAAACCAGCATGTGAGCACTCCTCCACAATGTGCTGTGCACATGAGTTGAAGTATGAGTGGGTGAGTGTAGTCGACAAGAGTGAGATGTGTTTGTAGGAGGACACAGGAAAAAAAGGACGATTTCCCATGATGGGTTTGCAATGGGAAATCAGTATAACCCACCGTCGGTTTTCACAGAATGATGTTAAGTTGCAACACAGACCGGTATCGGGAATTGGACAAAACCCATCACATAAACACATGTTGTTTTTTTCATAACGTACATTCTGCTGTATTGAAACACAGTGCTGTATTTTTGGCATTTCCCATGTTGTTATATATTATACACAGAACCCACACAGTGGGTTATTATCACTTCACATGCTGTAAATTACTCAAAACCCGCACTTCAACACGCAGTGGACTTTATGCACTTCACATCCTGTAAATTACTCAAAACCCGCACTTCAACACGCAGTGGGCTTTATGCACTTCACATCCTGTAAATTACTCAAAACCCGCACTTCAACATGCAGTGGGCTTTCTCCTTCAGTAGGGGCCCTGACACTGGAGCACCCTTAGAGCGCTGTTGCATGAACCATGTGTAGCATGCCTTCTCCAGCTCCTCGAACTGTGCTTCTCTGATGATGCACCTCTTCCTAGCAAAGGTAGGACAATCGCTCGTAGACACGTACTTCTCGATTTTCCCTCGATCCTTCCATAGTCGCCAATGGTAGACTTTGGAAATCCATGGATATCACCAACGAGTCGCTGGACTTTCCTTCCTTTAAGTCGTCAATAATCTTTGTTTCTGTTTGAGCGTAATGACTCGCTGCTTTTTCTGCTAGCCATCTTCACACTATGTGCGAGTCAATCGTGACGTCAGCGCACGTAGTAATAAAATGGCCAGCTTGCTATAACACCTGCCTGGTAGACCGAGGCGCCCGGAACTTCGATGACCGGATAAGTGAGGTTCCACTGTAATGCATATCAAATGTGATCGTAGTATATATTTTGCTCCCACAATGTGGAAAATAGTAATAAAATAGTAATTTGACCAAATATTGCAAGACTACCTATGATTGTTCAAATTCTCCACTAGCTTAAATTCTCCCCTCAAACCACTACATTAGCGCGAAAACTACTTGATTCCAAATGCCCATGCTATTGCGATAAGCAGGGACATTTCTGCAACTTTTACATATCATTGTAAGCTCTGACATTGCTGCAGCGCGCATCACCCAGATGATCGCTGGCTACATTTTCGATATGAATCTGTGGCGACTTTCTTCATGCAGTTAGGTAAAATTACGAAGAGCATTTGTACACAAATTTACTGTTGTAACTACCAGAAATGTCTCACAGCAAAAATACATCTGAAAAGGTGCAGCTCTGCACGGTGAGTGCACAATATAGACTAGTGGTGGACCGGGCGGCTTCAGCTGCTTACCGATTTGGATATGGTTAAATTTGAGGATGATGGTAACAATTCTTTGAATTCGCTGCCAAGCCGAGGACCACGACAGTATCTGACAGCATCCTGCAAGTTTTTCACTGAATACGACAAAATCTGCTGCTTTTTGAGACAGAGAGCTTACCCTTCACGTGGCAAAAGTGCCATTGTACAATATACAGCACGGAGAGCTTCCACAGAAAAAAAGGTGTTCTGATGTTTGGACTGTCAACCAAAGAGATCCGTTTTCTATGCGCAAAACTCAGTTTCTGCCTGTTCCATACAGGAGTCGAACTGTTGCAAATTTTATTCGCTATTTCATCAATATAATCTGATGAAGTTTTCTTCGTTTTACTTTAATGGCTTTGTATATCTCCATGTAACTATTTCTGTTGAATGTATGTCGCTCTAACTTCACAAATGATTTGTCAGTGATACATATGCGTGCAATACTAATCGCGAATGAAATCGAGTAAACTTACAGCTGCGTTAATGTTTGCATACAATTGTGAAGAGCCACTATAGTGACTTGTGCAAGGTAGGGGATTAACTACATTGCATTTGTGGCATCTTGGTCAGTTGCTTTGCCTTTTCTATGCATGCACAGGTGGAGTTTGATTACACTTTTATTGTAATTTTAATGGTTCCATGAACATGCACATGCATTTGTAAGCTGCACTTTCCCTGCTTTTACTATTTTTCATTGTCCCCTTTCATGTGTACCTCTCCTTGTACAGCTCCCGCCCCCCACTCTGCACCAGTACTGGCGTCAACTGATCCTCATGAACCAACGGCTAAGCAGCAGACCACAGAGCCATCACATTGTCAGAGTAAGTCTTCAGTTTTTCTGTCAATCATTTGTGAAACCCTGTTGTGTTACAAAGCTTCTACAAAAGCATACAATGTCATAAGCATACATTCATAAGAATGCACAGAGTACCTGCATGCACATACTTGCAAGATATGCAAGCTTACCTACTTGTACAATTTTCATTGCATCGATCAATGTCTCCTTTCATGTACCCTGTACAGCCCCTGTCCCCCACCCTGCACCAGTGATGAGTGAGCCACACCCCATGGCTAAGCAGCCTCCAACAGGGTCATCACACCATCAGCGTAAGTTTTAATTCAGCATTCGATCACTGAACTTTTCATTGCTTTTCATGGACCACCTTATGCTCTAATATATAGTAATGCTCTGGAATATCATCTATTATAGCCAAGTAGCTGTGGTATATCTAGTGGTTAAGACATGGGCATGAGGGTTTGCGCCCTCGGGGCTTGGCATTTTATATGCCGTAACGCCCGAGTGCCCATGTCTTAACCAGTATAGCACCCGTGGAGAGGTTAGGCGGGTTTTGGTCGACGCGATGGAGAAAAAAACACATACCCAGTTCTCACCCAAAGCTCAGCCTGTCTCTGAAGAGAAGATTTGCAGTTCTGCAAAGAGAGGAAGTCGAGCAGTATTCTTTAGTGAAGGTTCCCAAACATACGAAGCAGAGCAACGAGCCACGAGCAAGAGTGGCGAAGAGGCTACAACAGAAGAAACATCGGCAGCAAGATTCGTAGAGACATTTTAGGGTCTATGGAGTGTCAGGAGTTGGATGAAGTCCTGTCTACGTTGATAGTAGAAACTCGAAAAGAGAATGGGGAGAAGAGAAATATCCTCTGCTTATGCTTTACCAGCTTCTCTCGGGACTGCATCGCTATGCTTCGCTACTTTATTCGGACGTGGACTTACCTCAGTTTTCTTCTAGCAAGTTTACCTTTCGCCGTCTACTAATAAAAGCACTTGGCAGCTTAAAGAATGGGCAGGGTAATTATACATTGCTGTGGTGTTTTATACATTATAATGTCACTGTATAATCATCCTTTGCCCATGGCAACGGGTGCTATAAGATTTTAAAATGTGAAGATAGCCTCTCTGAAATGATTGATATAGTAAGATGAGATTTATAGCTAATATCACTGTAGCAAGAAATAATGGTATCTAGGATGATTGGAAAGTGGCCTCTCAACCAGTACATAAATGCTGCACTACAATATGTTCCATGCTGTATTCATGGGAACACTTTATGTCGTTAGTGTCAGAAACCATTAGGACAAAGGGTACTAAAGGCCTTGAAGTGCAGTATGTGCTGTGTGAGAGGTTGGGGTACTCTATTAATTTAGTCATGATAACTGTTGTCCTTATGAATGCTTGCATGCAGGGGTCAACGCATTCACATGTCCTACTCGGGGCCAGGTCATATCATGTTATAACTATAGTGCACTCTCCTCGACTTCTTTGTTGCCTGCAGCCTCACCCTTTTCAGCCTCGCAGTTCCTCAAGACATACGAGGATGAGTTTGTAGAGGTTGTTATTGCCAAGCAGAGTCTGCTTAGGCTAAGACGTAGAGGAGTGATTTCACAAGCTGTTAGGGCATCCATTGAAGCTACAAAGGATGAGGAGGAGGCAACGTACCTCCTTCTTGAGCACTTGGAGAAGAATGCCACTGTAGACACTCTGAGGGAATACTGCAAAGTTGCCATTGCAGCTGATGGCTATTCGAGAATGCAGGAACTTGGGAGGAAAATGATAAATGCACTTCCCCCCGAAGAGGGTTAGTTGTAGTCCTGTTCATGACTGTGGCCATGGTCTGGTGTGTTAATGTGGTGTGTGTGTCATCACTTGGTGGGTGGGTGTTCCGTATATAGTGCATCCACACAGCGATGCCTGCGTGCAAACTGTGCTACCTAGGTCATGCATCTATGTGTCCCCTGGCATCCTGTGAGGCCTATCAGGCTGCACCATGCGTTGCTTTGGTGCCTGGCAGCTGGCAATGCACCACGCACGCCGAAGCAGTAGCTCAAGCCTTCGGGACTAATGCACCCAAACGACCGTGTCTATGTGCAATCTGTGCCAAGCAGGCCATGCATCTGCGTGTCCTCTTGCCAACAGAGAGAGCGAACAGACTGCACCACGCGACGCTTTGCTGTTTGGGAGCTGGCAGTGCATCACATACGCAGCTATATGTAATATTAAGCGATTCGCTCTCTCGGGCCTAGTGCATCCAGACAGCGATGCCTGCGTGCAAACTGTGCTACCTAGGTCATGCATCTATGTGTCCCCTGGCATCCTGTGAGGCCTATCAGGCTGCACCATGCGTTGCTTTGGTGCCTGGCAGCTGACAATGCGCCACGCACGCCGAAGCAGTAGCTCAAGCCTTCGGGACTAATGCACCCAAACGACCATGTCTGTGTGCAATCTGTGCCAAGCAGGCCATGCATCTGCGTGTCCTCTTGCCAACAGAGAGAGCGAACAGACTGCACCACGCGACGCTTTGCTGTTTGGGAGCTGGCAATGCATCACATACGCAGATAAATGTAACATTAAGCGATTCGCCCTCTCGGGCCTAGTGCATCCACACAGCGATGCCTGCGTGCAAACTGTGCTAGCTAGGTCATGCATCTATGTGTCCCCTGGCCTCCTGAGAGGCCTAACGGGCTGCACCATGCGATGCTTTGGTGCCTGGTAGCTGGCAATGCACCACGCACGCCGAAGCAGTAGCTCAAGCCTTCGAGGCTAATGCACCCAAACGACGATACCTGTGTGCAATCTGTGCCAAGCAGGCCGTGCATCTGCGTGTCCTCTTGCCAACAGAGAGAGTGAACAGACTGCACCAAGCGATGCTTTGCTGTTTGGGAGCTGGCAATGCATCACATACGCAGATAAATGTAACATTAAGCGACTCGCTCTCTCGGGCCTAGTGCATCCACACAGCGATGCCTGCGTGCAAACTGTGCTACCTAGGTCATGCATCTATGTGTCCCCTGGCATCCTGTGAGGCCTAACAGGCTGCACCATGCGATGCTTTGGTGCCTGGCAGCTGGCAATGCACCACGCACGCCGAAGCAATAGCTCAAGCCTTCGGGACTAATGCACCCAAACGACCATGTCTGTGTGCAATCTGTGCCAAGCAGGCCATGCATCTGCGTGTCCTCTTGCCAACAGAGAGAGTGAACAGACTGCACCACGCGACGCTTTGCTGTTTGGGAGCTGGCAATGCATCACATGCGAAGATAAATGTAACATTAAGCGATTCGCTCTCTCGGGCCTAGTGCATCCACACAGCGATGCCTGTGCACAAACTGTGCTACCTAGGTCATGCATCTATGTGTACCCTGGCCTCCTGTGAGGCCGAACAGGCTGCCCCATGCGATGCTTTGGTGCCTGGGAGCTGGCAATGCAACACGCACGCCGAAGCAGTAGCTCAAGCGTTCGGGGCTAATGCACCCAAACGACGATACCTGTGTGCAATCTGTGCCAAGCAGACAATGCATCTGCGTGTCCTCTTGCCAACAGAGAGAGTGAACAGACTGCACCACGCGAAGCTTTGCTGTTTGGGAGCTGGCAATGCATCACATACGCAGATAAATGTAACATTAAGCGATTCGCCCTCTCGGGCCTAGTGCATCCACACAGCGATGCCTACGTGCAAACTGTGCTAGCTAGGCCATGCATCTATGTGTCCCCTGGCCTACTGTGAGGCCTAACAGGCTGCACCATGCGTTGCTTTGGTGCCTGGTAGCTGGCAATGCACCACGCACGCCGAAGCAGTAGCTCAAGCCTTCGAGGCTAATGCACCCAAACGACCATGTCTGTGTGCAATCTGTGCCAAGCAGGCTGTGCATCTGCGTGTCCTCTTGCCAACAGAGAGAGTGAACAGACTGCACCACTCGACGCTTCGGTGTTTGGGCGTTGGCAATGCATCACATACACAGCTATATGTAATATTAAGCGATTCGCTCTCTCGGGCCTAGTGCATCCACACAGCGATGCCTGTGTGCAAACTGAGCTACCTAGGTCATGCATCTATGTGTCCCCTGGCCTCCTGTGAGGCGGTACAGGCTGCACCATGCGATGCTTTGGTGCCTGGAGCTGGCAATGAACCACGCACGCCGAGGCGGCAACTCAAGCCTTCGGGGCTAATGCACCCAAACGACCATGTGTGTGTGGAATCTGTGCCAAGCAGGCTATGCCTCTGCATGTCCTCTTGCCAACAGATAGAGCGAACAGACTGCACCACGCGACGCTTTGCTGTTTGGGAGCTGGTAATGCATCACATACGCAGATAAATGTAACATTAAGCGATTCGCTCTCTCGGGCCTAGTGCATCCACACAGCGATGCCTGCGTGCAAACTGTGCTACCTAGGTCATGCATCTATGTGTCCCCTGGCATCCTGAGAGGTCCAACAGGCTGCACCATGCGATGCTTTGGTGCCTGGGAGCAGGCAATGCACCACGCACGCCGAAGCAGTAGCTCAAACCTTCGGGGCTAATGCACCCAAACGACGATACCTGTGTGCAATCTGCGCCAAGCAGGCCATGCATCTGCGTGTCTTCTTGCCAACAGAGAGAGGGAACAGACTGCACCACGCGACGCTTTGCTGTTTGGGAGCTGGCAATGCATCACATACGCAGATAAATGTAACATTAAACAATTCGCCCTCTCGGGCCTAGTGCATCCACACAGCGATGCCTGCGTGCAAACTGTGCTACCTAGGTCATGCATCTATATATATGTGTCCCCTGGCCTCCTGTGAGGCCTATCAGGCTGCACCATGCGTTGCTTTGGTGCCTGGCAGCTGGCAATGCACCACGCACGCTGAAGCAGTAGCTCAAGCCTTCGGGACTAATGCACCCAAACGACCATGTCTGTGTGCAATCTGTGCCAAGCAGGCCATGCATCTGCGTGTCCTCTTGCAAACAGAGAGAGCGAAAAGACTGCACCACGCGACGCTTTGCTGTTTGGGAACTGGTAATGCATCACATACGCAGATAAATGTAACATTAAGCGATTCGCCCTCTCGGGCCTAGTGCATCCACACAGCGATGCCTGCGTGCAAACTGTGCTAGCTATGTCATGCATCTATGTGTCCCCTGGCCTCCTGTGAGGCCTAACGGGCTGCACCATGCGATGCTTTGGTGCCTGGTAGCTGGCAATGCACCACGCATGCCGAAGCAGTAGCTCAAGCCTTCGAGGCTAATGCACCCAAACGACCATGTCTGTGAGCAATATGTGCCAAGCAGGCCATGCATCTGCGTGTCCTCTTGCCAACAGAGAGAGTGAACAGACTGCACCACGCGACGCTTTGCTGTTTGGGAGCTGGCAATGCATCACATACGCAGATAAATGTAATATTAAGCGATTCGCTCTCTCGGGCCTAGTGCATCCACACAGCGATGCCTGCGTGCAAACTGTGCTACCTAGGTCATGCATCTATGTGTCCCCTGGCATCCTGTGAGGCCTATCAGGCTGCACCATGCGTTGCTTTGGTGCCTGGCAGCTGGCAATGCACCACGCACTCCGAAGCAGTAGCTCAAGCCTTCGGGACTAATGCACCCAAACGACCATGTCTGTGTGCAATCTGTGCCAAGCAGGCCATGCATCTGCGTGTCCTCTTGCCAACAGAGAGAGCGAACAGACTGCACCACGCGACGCTTTGCTGTTTGGGAGCTGGCAGTGCATCACATACGCAGCTATATGTAATATTAAGCGATTCGCTCTCTCGGGCCTAGTGCATCCAGACAGCGATGCCTGCGTGCAAACTGTGCTACCTAGGTCATGCATCTATGTGTCCCCTGGCATCCTGTGAGGCCTATCAGGCTGCACCATGCGTTGCTTTGGTGCCTGGCAGCTAACAATGCGCCACGCACGCCGAAGCAGTAGCTCAAGTCTTCGGGACTAATGCACCCAAACGACCATGTCTGTGTGCAATCTGTGCCAAGCAGGCAATGCATCTGCGTGTCCTCTTGCCAACAGAGAGAGTGAACAGACTGCACCACGCGACGCTTTGCTGTTTGGGAGCTGGCAATGCATCACATACGCAGATAAATGTAACATTAAGCGATTCGCTCTCTCGGGCCTAGTGCATCCACACAGCGATGCCTGTGTACAAACTGTGCTACCTAGGTCATGCATCTATGTGTCCCCTGGCCACCTGTGAGGCCGAACAGGCTGCCCCATGCGATGCTTTGGTGCCTGGGAGCTGGCAATGCACCACGCACGCCGAAGCAGTAGCTCAAGCCTTCGGGGCTAATGCACCCAAACGACGCGATACCTGTGTGCAATCTGTGCCAAGCAGGCCATGCATCTGCGTGTCCTCTTGCCAACAGAGAGAGCGAACAGACTGCACCACGCGACGCTTTGCTGTTTGGGAGCTGGCAATGCATCACATACGCAGATAAATGTAACATTAAGCGATTCGCCCTCTCGGGCCTAGTGCATCCACACAGCGATGCCTGCGTGCAAACTGTGCTAGCTAGGTCATGCATCTATGTGTCCCCTGGCCTCCTGTGAGGCCTAACGGGCTGCACCATGCGATGCTTTGGTGCCTGGTAGCTTGGAATGCACCACGCACGCCGAAGCTGTAGCTCAAGCCTTCGAGGCTAATGCATCCAAACGACGATACCTGTGTGCAATCTGTGCCAAGCAGGCCGTGCATCTGCGTGTCCTCTTGCCAACAGAGAGAGTGAACAGACAGCACCACGCGACGCTTTGGTGTTTGGGTGTTGGCAATGCATCACATACACAGCTTTATGTAATATTAAGCGATTCGCTCTCTCGGGCCTAGTGCATCCACACAGCGATGCCTGCGTGCAAACTGTGCTACCTAGGTCATGCATCTATGTGTCCCCTGGCCTCCTGTGAGGCCTCTCAGGCTGCACCATGCGTTGCTTTGGTGCCTGGCAGCTGGCAATGCACCACGCACGCCGAAGCAGTAGCTCAAGCCTTAGGGACTAATGCACCCAAACGACCATGTCTGTGTGCAATCTGTGCCAAGCAGGCCATGCATCTGCGTGTCCTCTTGCCAACAGAGAGAGCGAACAGACTGCACCACGCGACGCTTTGCTGTTTGGGAGCTGGCAATGCATCACATAGAGTAAAGAATCGGAAATGGGACAGATCAGAAATGGGACACCTGGTTCTCTGCCAATACTTGGCCGATCGACTTCGAACAAAGACCGATTTGTAGCTCTTCTGAAGCCTAGTTAGCATGCTTATGGCGAGACGATTGCGTTGTGATTTCGCAGAGTACGAATGGTTTTTCTGCGTGTCCCATTTGCATCAGAAATGGGACAGTTGCACCAGAAATGGGACACTTGCGTCTGACGTCTTCAGTTTACGACGGACAAGCTTCTAACTTTCACAAAAGGTAGTTCTATGTCTCCTCTAAGACATGACCCACTTATATTGGAAATCGTTCGAAACTCGCCAGATGCGACCACCGCAACCACAGCATACACAGGGAATCAGAAATGGGACACATCTGGCATCAGAAATGGGACACCTGGTTCTCTGCCAATACTTGGCCGATCGACTTCAAACAAAGACCGATTTGTAGCTCTCCTGAAGCCTAGTTAGCATGCTTACGGCGAGACGATTGCGTTTCGATTTCGCAGAGTACGAATGGTTTTTCTGCGTGTCCCATTTGCATCAGAAATGGGACAGTTGCACCAGAAATGGGACACTCGCGTCTGACGTCTTCAGTTTACGGCGGACAAGCTTCTAACTTTCACAAAAGGTAGTTCTATGTCTCCTCTAAGGCATGGCCTACTTGTATTGGAAACAGTTCGAAATTCGCCAGATGCGGCCACTGCTACCACAGCATACACAGGGAATCAGAAATGGGACACCTCCGGCATTAGAAATTGGACACTTGGTTCTCTGCGAAGCCTGGAGCTATCGACTTCAAACGTGGGTCGAAGTGTAGCTCTCCTCATAGGTGATCGGCAGACACAGAACAAGACGGATGCGTTCCAATGTCGCAGAGAGATCGATCGCTTCAACTCGATGTCCCAAAAGGCATCAGAAATGGGACACTTGACTCATGAACTGGACCAGCGAGTCTGACGCGTTCAGTTTTCGATGGACAAGCATTTAACTCAGTCAGAAAGTTGCTCCTTGTCCCCTCTAAGATACGTGCAACGTTTATTGGAAAACGCCTAAAATGCACTGGATGCGACCACGTTTGATGCCAGCACGTACAAGGCACCAGAAATGGGGCACCCCTGGTTCATAAATGGGTCACATGTTTGCTGCTGGTTCTCCGCGACTAGTGGAGCTATCGACTGCAAACAAGGATTGAGGAGGTGACTTAGTTAGAAAATCACTTATAGTGGTCTTGATCAGTTAGAAAATCACTTATAGTGGCCGGAGTGGTACAGAAATTCCTGTGCCATGTGATGGTGACACTGCACCTGAAAAGTGCCCATCCGGCTCTGGTGAATGAACAGCTGTGCTGATTTCTGAAGGCAGGCAGCTTTGTCTAGGACAGTTGGCACAGGTGGTGTTGATGGCTCACTAGCACCCTGCTGTGGCAAACCAGGCGACCTGGTGCATAGTCTTGTAGGACTATACAGTGGAATATACGCCAGCGTGGTCCTTTCTGCAAGCGTCTTTGGCTCACTGAAGCCCCTGGACTCTTCTCCTGCGATCTTCCTGTTAAAAGGAAAAATCCCTGTAACTCTTAAACTGGAAATTAGGCATTGTCATCGCCTTAGACCAAGCCTCTGAAGACAGCCTACAGAAGTCATACTTGGTGACTCTCTTCCCTGGATTGAAAGGAACGAATCGGTGGCATGTTTCTCTCCAAGCTGCTTTCAATGGTGAAAAGCATGCTCTGTCCAGGGGTTGTGTTATGTAGGTGGTATTTGGAGGGAAAACAAAGAGAATCACTTGATTCTCCGCTGCCAATGTGATGGTTTCTGGGCAATAATGCGAACTGTGCCCATCCATGAGGAGGATGAGCGATCTTTGGAGTGTTGCATATTGGAGGAATCTTAGGTCATCCATCCATTAGGTGACAGACCATATAGGGTGCAAGGAACCTCCCCAAGAGTGAACTTGAAGTTGAGAGATTCTTGCCATCAAGAACAACGAAAGGTGGTATAGCAACACCTGTTGCACTGGTGCAAGCTAGTTCTGTAAACTGTTGTTTGCCTTCACCATGTGATGTATAGCTAGGATGCTGGGATCCCACAGCATCTATTACTTTATGAAATCCAAGGTCAAGTGGGAGGCCAGTTTCGTCACAGTTGTAAATTACTGCAGGGTTGTTGAGAATTCCATTCTCTTCTAAGCAGTTTTGAAGGATGTCAAAGTACCTAACCAGGACTTCTTTGCTGCCAGCCTTTGCACGTGAAAGTGTCAAGGGGACTGCAGTTTTTAGGGTTAAGCTGGGATGACGCTTAATAAAACGATCCCACCAACCCTTGGTGACATCAGCAGCAATTCCTTTACTATTGACGATTTGTTGTACTATTGTTAGAACTTCCTTTTTTGTTCGTGGATAGCCTATCTTTGCAACCTCAGTAAGGAAGCTAGCAAGCTCCTGTTCTTCCTCATCAGTTAAGTATGCATATCCAGACTTAGCTCCAAACTCTTTCTTACCTAAGACATAGTCATTCACAGTTGTTTTGTGGATCCCATACAACTCTGCTGCCATTCTGAGGGACATGCCCATATCTACATCTGCAACTGCCCGTTCCATGGATTCTGTATCCCACATCCTGTACTTCATTCCACCTCGCTGGGAAGTAGTGTCTGGTTGCCATGAACCAGCAGGCTTTTCCTTGGCCCTTAGTATCCGACTATTAAGAGGTGGGTAGCGAAACATCTAGAATTGTACAAATGCATATGTGTAATTTTGGCACTACTGTTGATTGTGTGCGCTGATTGTATACTACTCTGTTATATACACTTTGGATACAGGCATTCATGCACAATTAAGCATTTAAACTTCGATTGACTGATGTCTTGAATGTGATCCATGCGAAGGATATGGATGGAATTACTAATTAGGCATTTCTCTATAGGCATATAGCTAGCCATGTGAGAACGTAGCAAACAAAACAGCCAAGGTGACAGGTGATGATGCAAAATGAACAGATTACCTATAGCTAGCAAGCTATATAGTAGTCTTCAGAATGATGATTACCTACACCTAGCCATTCAGTCATAGCAATCTATTCACATGGAGCTTTCTAGCTAATTTAAAAAAATGCAAGTAGAAATTGTCTACTTCTTATGTTTGTCATACAAAATATTCTAGCTAGCTAACAAACAAAATACTATCATAGCTAACACTCTGTGATTATCAATCCCAAACTTGGAGACTGCTTGTCACTTTGTACTACCATGCAACTATACAGTGTATGCCGAGTTTTTGTGCTTCCCAGAAGGGCTTGCAGCAAAATCCCACCAAATTCACGACGTGACATGACTTAGCTCAAATTACATAACCCCTTGAGGCTGTGCAACTTACAACTTTCACTGTTTTTTGACTGCATCGAGTGGACGTGACAGTTATAGCGATGAAATATACATATACATATAAATATACATGCTGTTAGAGCGGACATATATACTAAAGGCTGTTGCATGATTGAGGTGGACGTACATAGCTGGCTACGCTTCAATCCGAAAGTGTTGCATTCTGCCTCCCAAGGTGAGGTGTATATTAGCATCTTCGTCGGCGAATTGTGGCAGTTACAAATGTAAGTAGGACAACTCTTGGATTAGACATAGAGTTACCTTTTATGCAAGTTAGCTTGACTGCAAGAAGCTTGACTGTTGAGAACTGAAGTCGTCAGATGCGAGTGTACCATTCCTTGTTCAACTGTCCCATTTCTGATACTATTTTGAATATCCAGATAAACCGCTCCGTCTCTCTTCGACGTAAGAATGAAATCAAGACATTGCAAGCTTGACAACTTCATTGCGAAGGGAGCTACACTTCAATCCTTGTTTGCAGTCGATAGTCGCGGAGAACCAGCAGCAAGCATGTGACCCATTTATGAACCAGGGGTGCCCCATTTCTGGTGCCTTGTACGTGCTGGCATCAAACGTGGTCGCATCCAGTGCATTTCAGGCGTTTTCCAATAAACGTTGCACGTATCTTAGAGGGGACAAGGAGCAACTTTCTGACTGAGTTAAATGCTTGTCCATCGAAAACTGAACGCGTCAGACTCGCTGGTCCAGTTCATGAGTCAAGTGTCCCATTTCTGATGCCTTTTGGGACATCGAGTTGAAGCGATCGATCTCTCTGCGACATTGGAACGCATCCATCTTGTTCTGTGTCTGCCGATCACCTATGAGGAGAGCTACACTTCGACCCACGTTTGAAGTCGATAGCTCCAGGCTTCGCAGAGAACCAAGTGTCCAATTTCTAATGCCGGAGGTGTCCCATTTCTGATTCCCTGTGTATGCTGTGGTAGCAGTGGCCGCATCTGGCGAATTTCGAACTGTTTCCAATACAAGTAGGCCATGCCTTAGAGGAGACATAGAACTACCTTTTGTGAAAGTTAGAAGCTTGTCCATCGTAAACTGAAGACGTCAGACGCGAGTGTCCCATTTCTGGTGCAACTGTCCCATTTCTGATGCAAATGGGACACGCAGAAAAACCATTCGTACTCTGCGAAATCGAAACGCAATCGTCTCGCCGTAAGCATGCTAACTAGGCTTCAGGAGAGCTACAAATCGGTCTTTGTTTGAAGTCGATCGGCCAAGTATTGGCAGAGAACCAGGTGTCCCATTTCTGATGCCAGATGTGTCCCATTTCTGATTCCCTGTGTATGCTGTGGTTGCGGTGGCCGCATCTGGCGAGTTTCGAACGATTTCCAATATAAGTGGGTCATGTCTTAGAGGAGACATAAAACTACCTTTTGTGAAAGTTAGAAGCTTGTCCGCCGTAAACTGAAGACGTCAGACGCAAGTGTCCCATTTCTGGTGCAACTGTCCCATTTCTGATGCAAATGGGACACGCAGAAAAACCATTCGTACTCTGCGAAATCACAACGCAATCGTCTCGCCATAAGCATGCTAACTAGGCTTCAGAAGAGCTACAAATCGGGCTTTGTTCAAAGTCGATCGGCCAAGTATTGGCAGAGAACCAGGTGTCCCATTTCTGATCTGTCCCATTTCCGATTCTTTACTCTATATACGTATGTGATGCATTGCCAGCTCCCTAACAGCAAAGCGTCGCGTGGTGCAGTCTGTTCACTCTCTCTGTTGGCAAGAGGACACGAAGATGCACGGCCTGCTTGGCACAGATTGCTCACAGACATAGTCGTTTGGGTGCATTAGCCACGAAGGCTTGAGCTACTGCTTCGGCGTGCGTGGTGCATTGCCAGCTCCCAGGCACCAAAGCAACGCATGGTGCAGCCTGTTCGGCCTCACAGGAGGCCAGGGTACACATAGATGCATGACCTAGCTAGCACAGTTTGCACGCAGGCATCGCTGTGTGGATGCACTAGGCCCGAGAGAGCGATTCGCTTAATGTTACATTTATCTGCGTATGTGATGCATTGCCAGCTCCCAAACAGCAAAGCGTCGCGTGGTGCAGTATGTTCGCTCTCTCTGTTGGCAAGAGGACACGCAGATGCATGGCCTGCTTGGCACAGATTGAACACAGACATGGTCGTTTGGGTGCATTAGCCTCGAAGGCTTGAGCTACTGCTTCGGCATGCGTGGTGCATTGCCAGCTACCAGGCACCAAAGCATCGCATGGTGCAGCCCGTTAGGCCTCACAGGAGGCCAGGGGACACATAGATGCATGACCTAGGTAACACAGTTTGCACGCAGGCATCGCTGTGTGGATGCTCTAAGCCCGAGAGAGCGAGTCGCTTAATGTTACATTTATCTGCGTATGTGATGCATTGCCAGCTCCCAAACAGCAAAGCGTCGCGTGGTGCAGTCTGTTCACTCTCTCTGTTGGCAAGAGGACACGCAGATGCACGGCCTGCTTGGCACAGATTGCTCACAGACATGGTCGATTGGGTGCATTAGCCTCGAAGGCTTGAGCTACTGCTTCGGCGTGCGTGGTACATTGCCAGCTACCAGGCACCAAAGCAACGCATGGTGCAGTCTGTTATATAGGCCTCGATCACAGGAGGCCAGGGGACACATAGATGCATGACCTAGGTAGCACAGTTTGCACGCAGGCATCGCTGTGTGGATGCACTAGGCCCGAGAGGGCGAATCGCTGAATGTTATAGTTATCTGCGTATGTGATGCATTGCCAGCTCCCAAACAGCAAAGCGTCGCGTGGTGCAGTCTGTTCGCTCTCTCTGTTGACAAGAGGACACGCAGATGCATGGCCTACTTGGCACTGATTCCACACAGACATGGTCGTTTCGGTGCATTAGTCCCGAAGGCTTGAGCTACTGCTTTGGCGTCCGTGGTGCATTGCCAGCTGCCAGGCACCAAAGCAACGCATGGTGCAGCCTGATAGGCCTCACAGGAGGCCAGGGGACACATAGATGCATGACCTAGGTAGCACAGTTTGCACGCAGGCATCGCTGTGTGGATGCACTAGGCCCGAGAGAGCGAATCGCTTAATATTACATTTATCTGCGTATGTGATGCATTGCCAGCTCCCAAACAGCAAAGCGTCGCTTGGTGCAGTCTGTTCACTCTCTCTGTTTGCAAGAGGACACGCAGATGCACGGCCTGCTTGGCACAGATTGCTCACAGACATGGTCGTTTGGGTGCATTAGCCTCGAAGGCTTGAGCTACTGCTTCGTCGTGCGTGGTGCATTGCCAGCTACCAGGCACCAAAGCATCGCATGGTGCAGCCCGTTAGGCCTCACAGAAGACCAGGGGACACATAGATGCATGGCCTAGGTAGCACAGTTTGTACACAGGCATCGCTGTGTGGATGCACTAGGCCCGAGAGGGCGAATCGCTTAATGTTACATTATCTGCGTATGTGATGCATTGCCAGCTCCCAAACAGCAAAGCGTCGCGTGGTGCAGTCTGTTCACTCTCTCTGTTGGCAAGAGGACACGCAGATGCACGGCCTGCTTGGCACATATTGCTCACAGACATGGTCGTTTGGGTGCATTAGCCTCGAAGGCTTGAGCTACTGCTTCGGCATGCGTGGTACATTGCCAGCTACCAGGCACCAAAGCATCGCATGGTGCAGCCCGTTAGGCCTCACAGGAGGCCAGGGGACACATAGATGCATGACCTAGGTAGCACAGTTTGCACGCAGGCATCGCTGTGTGGATGCACTAGGCCCGAGAGAGCGAATCGCTTAATATTACATTTATCTGCGTATGTGATGCATTGCCAGCTCCCAAACAGCAAAGCGTCGCGTGGAGCAGTCTGTTCACTCTCTCTGTTTTCAAGAGGACACGCAGATGCACGGCCTGCTTGGCACAGATTGCTCACAGACATGGTCGTTTGGGTGCATTAGCCTCGAAGGCTTGAGCTACTGCTTCGGCGTGCGTGGTGCATTGCCAGCTACCAGGCACCAAAGCATCGCATGGTGCAGCCCGTTAGGCCTCACAGAAGGCCAGGGGACACATAGATGCATGGCCTAGGTAGCACAGTTTGCACGCAGGCATCGCTGTGTGGATGCACTAGGCCCGAGAGAGCGAGTCGCTTAATGTTACATTTATATGCGTATGTGATGCATTGCCAGCTCCCTAACAGCAAAGCGTCGCGTGGTGCAGTCTGTTCACTCTCTCTGTTGGCAAGAGGACACGAAGATGCACGGCCTGCTTGGCACAGATTGCTCACAGACATGGTCGTTTGGGTGCATTAGCCTCGAAGGCTTGAGCTACTGCTTCGGCGTGCGTGGTGCATTGCCAGCTCCCAGGCACCAAAGCAACGCATGGTGCAGTCTGTTCGGCCACACAGGAGGCCAGGGTACACATAGATGCATGACCTAGGTAGCACAGTTTGCACGCAGGCATCGCTGTGTGGATGCACTAGGCCAGAGAGAGCGATTCGCTTAATGTTACATTTATCTGCGTATGTGATGCATTGCCAGCTCCCAAACAGCAAAGCGTCGCGTGGTGCAGTCTGTTCACTCTCTCTGTTGGCAAGAGGACACGCAGATGCACGGCCTGCTTGGCACAGATTGCTCACAGACATGGTCGTTTGGGTGCATTAGCCTCGAAGGCTTGAGCTACTGCTTCGGCGTGCGTGGTGCATTGCCAGCTACCAGGCACCAAAGAAACGCATGGTGCAGTCTGTTAGGCCTCACAGGAGGCCAGGGGACACATAGATGCATGAACTAGGTAGCACAGTTTGCACGCAGGCATCGCTGTGTGGATGCACTAGGCCCGAGAGGGCGAATCGCTTAATGTTATAGTTAACTGCGTATGTGATGCATTGCCAGCTCCCAAACAGCAAAGCGTCGCGTGGTGCAGTCTGTTCGCTCTCTCTGTTGGCAAGAGGACACGCAGATGCATGGCCTGCTTGGCACTGATTCCACACAGACATGGTCGTTTGGGTGCATTAGTCCCGAAGGCTTGAGCTACTGCTTTGGTGTCCGTGGTGCATTGCCAGCTGCCAGGCACCAAAGCAACGCATGGCGCAGCCTGATAGGCCTCACAGGAGGCCAGGGGACACATAGATGCATGACCTAGGTAGCACAGTTTGCACGCAGGCATCGCTGTGTGGATGCACTAGGCCCGAGAGAGCGAATCGCTTAATATTACATTTATCAGCGTATGTGATGCATTGCCAGCTTCCAAACAGCAAAGCGTCGCGTGGTGCAGTCTGTTCACTCTCTCTGTTGGCAAGAGGACACGCAGATGCATGGCCTGCTTGGCACAGATTGCACACAGACATGGTCGTTTGGGTGCATTAGCCTCGAAGGCTTGAGCTACTGCTTCGGCGTGCGTGGTGCATTGCCAGCTACCAGGCACCAAAGCATCGCATGGTGCAGCCCGTTAGTCCTCACAGGAGGCCAGGGGACACATAGATGCATGACAAAGCTAGCACAGTTTGCACGCAGGCATCGCTGTGTGGATGCACTAGGCCCGAGAGAGCGAATGGCTTAATGTTACATTTATCTGCGTATGTGATGCATTGCCAGCTCCCAAACAGCAAAGCGTCGCGTGGTGCAGTCTGTTCGCTCTCTCTGTTGGCAAGAGGACACGCAGATGCATGGCCTGCTTGGCACAGATTGCACACAGACATGGTCGTTTGGGTGCATTAGTCCCGAAGGCTTGAGCTACTGCTTCGGCGTGCGTGGTGCATTGCCAGCTGCCAGGCACCAAAGCTACGCATGGTGCAGCCTGATAGGCCTACAGGAGGCCAGGGGACACATATATATAGATGCATTACCTAGGTAGCACAGTTTGCACGCAGGCATCGCTGTGTGGATGCACTAGGCCCGAGAGGGCGAATCGCTTAATGTTACATTTATCTGCGTATGTGATGCATTGCCAACACCCAAACAGCAAAGCGTCTCGTGGTGCAGTCTGTTCACTCTCTCTGTTGGCAAGAGGACACGCAGATGCATGGCCTTCTTGGCACAGATTGCACACAGACATGGTCGTTTGGGTGCATTAGTCCCGAAGGCTTGAGCTACTGCTTCGGCGTGCGTGGTGCATTGCCAGCTGCCAGACACCAAAGCAACGCATGGTGCAATCCGTTAGGCCTCACAGGATGCCAGGGGACACATAGATGCATGACCTAGGTAGCAAAGTTTGCACGCAGGCATCGCTGTGTGGATGCACTAGGCCCGAGAGAGCGAATCGCTTAATGTTACATTTATCTGCGTATGTGATTCATTGCCAGCTCCCAAACAGCAATGCGTCGCGTGGTGCAGTCTGTTCACTCTCTCTGTTGGCAAGAGGACACGAAGATGCACGGCCTGCTTGGCACAGATTGCTCACAGACATGGTCGTTAGGGTGCATTAGCCTCGAAGGCTTGAGCTACTGCTTCGGCGTGCGTGGTGCATTGCCATCTCCCAGGCACCAAAGCAACGCATGGTGCGGCCTGTTAGGCCTCACAGGAGGCCAGGGGACACATAGATGCATGACCTAGGTAGCACAGTTTGCACGCAAGCATCGCTGTGTGGATGCACTAGGCCCGAGAGGGCGAATTAATCGCTTAGTGTTACATTTATCTGCGTATGTGATGCATTGCCAGCTCCCAAACAGCAAAGCGTCGCGTGGTGCAGTCTGTTCGCTCTCTCTGTTGGCAAGAGGACACGCAGATGCATGGCCTGCTTGGCACAGATTGCACACAGACATGGTCGTTTGGGTGCATTAGTCCCAAAGGCTTGAGCTACTGCTTCAGCGTGCGTGGTGCATTGCCAGCTGCCAGGCACCAAAGCAACGCATGGTGCAGCCTGTTCGGCCACACAGGATGCCAGGGGACACATAGATGCATGATCTAGCTAGCACAGTTTGCACGCAGGCATCGTTGTGTGGATGCACTAGGCCCGAGAGAGCGAGTCGCTTAATGTTACATTTATATGCGTATGTGATGCATTGCCAGCTCCCAAACAGCAAAGCGTCGCGTGGTGCAGTCTGTTCACTCTCTCTGTTGGCAAGAGGACACGAAGATGCACGGCCTGCTTGGCACAGATTGCTCACAGACATGGTCGTTTGGGTGCATTAGCCTCGAAGGCTTGAGCTACTGCTTCAGCGTGCGTGGTGCATTGCCAGCTCCCAGGCACCAAAGCAACGCATGGTGCAGCCTGTTCGGCCTCACAGGAGGCCAGGGTACACATAGATGCATGACCTAGGTAGCACAGTTTGCACGCAGGCATCGCTGTGTGGATGCACTAGGCCCGAGAGAGCGAATCGCTTAATGTTACATTTATCTGCGTATGTGATGCATTGCCAGCTCCCAAACAACAAAGAGTCGCGTGGTGCAGTCTGTTCACTCTCTCTGTTGGCAAGAGGACACGCAGATGCACGGCCTGCTTGGCACAGATTGCTCACAGACATGGTCGTTTGGGTGCATTAGCCTCGAAGGCTTGAGCTACTGCTTCGGCGTGCGTGGTGCATTTCCAGCTACCAGGCACCAAAGCAACGCATGGTGCAGCCTGTTATATAGGCCTCGATCACAGGAGGCCAGGGGACACATAGATGCATGACCTAGGTAGCACAGTTTGCACGCAGGCATCGCTGTGTGGATGCACTAAGCCCGAGAGGGCGAATCGCTTAATGTTATAGTTATCTGCGTATGTGATGCATTGCCAGCTCCCAAACAGCAAAGCGTCGCGTGGTGCAGTCTGTTCGCTCTCTCTGTTGGCAAGAGGACACGCAGATGCATGGCCTGCTTGGCACAGATTGCACACAGACATGGTCGTTTGGGTGCATTAGTCCCGAAGGCTTGAGCTACTGCTTCAGCGTGCGTGGTGCATTGCCAGCTACCAGGCACCAAAGCAACGCATGGTGCAGCCTGATAGGCCTCACAGGAGGCCAGGGGACACATATATATAGATGCATGACCTAGGTAGCACAGTTTGCACGCAGGCATCGCTGTGTGGATGCACTAGGCCCGAGAGGGCGAATTGTTAAATGTTACATTTATCTGCGTATGTGATGCATTGCCAGCTCCCAAACAGCAAAGCGTCGCGTGGTGCAGTCTGTTCGCTCTCTCTGTTGGCAAGAGGACACGCAGATGCATGGCCTGCTTGGCACAGATTGAACACAGGTATCGTCGTTTGGGTGCATTAGCCCCGAAGGCTTGAGCTACTGCTTCGGCGTGCGTGGTGCATTGCATCTCCCAGGCACCAAAGCATCGCTTGGTGCAGCCTGTTGGACCTCTCAGGATGCCAGGGGACACATTGATGCATGACCTAGGTAGCACAGTTTGCACGCAGGCATCGCTGTGTGGATGCACTAGGTCCGAGAGAGCGAATCGCTTAATGTTACATTTATCTGCGTATGTGATGCATTACCAGCTCCCAAACAGCAAAGCGTCGCGTGGTGCAGTCTGTTCGCTCTATCTGTTGGAAAGAGGACATGCAGATGCATAGCCTGCTTGGCACAGATTGCACACACACATGGTCGTTTGGGTGCATTAGCCCCGAAGGCTTGAGTTGCCGCCTCGGCGTGCGTGGTGCATTGCCAGCTCCCAGGCACCAAAGCATCGCATGGTGCAGTCTGTTCCGCCTCACAGGAGGCCAGGGGACACATAGATGCATGACCTAGGTAGCACAGTTTGCACACAGGCATCGCTGTGTGGATGCACTAGGCCTGAGAGAGCGAATCGCTTAATATTACATATAGCTGTGTATGTGATGCATTGCCAACACCCAAACAGCAAAGCGTCGAGTGGTGCAGTCAGTTCACTCTCTCTGTTGGCAAGAGGACACGCAGATGCATGGCCTGCTTGGCACAGATTGCACACAGACATGGTCGTTTGGGTGCATTAACCTCGAAGGCTTGAGCTACTGCTTCGGCGTGCGTGGTGCATTGCCAGCTACCAGGCACCAAAGCAACGCATGGTGCAGCCTGTTAGGCCTCACAGGAGGCCAGGGGACACATAGTTGCATGGCCTAGCTAGCACAGTTTGCACGTAGGCATCGCTGTGTGGATGCACTAGGCCCGAGAGGGCGAATCGCTTAATGTTACATTTATCTGCGTATGTGATGCATTGCCAGCTCCCAAACAGCAAAGCTTCGCGTGGTGCAGTCTGTTCGCTCTCTCTGTTGGCAAGAGGACACGCAGATGCATGGCCTGCTTGGCACAGATTGCACACAGACATGGTCGTTTGGGTGCATTAGTCCCAAAGGCTTGAGCTACTGCTTCGGCGTGCGTGGTGCATTGCCAGCTGCCAGGCACCAAAGCAACGCATGGTGCAGCCTGAGAGGCCTCACAGGAGGCCAGGGGACACATAGATGCATGACCTAGGTAGCACAGTTTGCACGCAGGCATCGCTGTGTGGATGCACTAGGCCCGAGAGAGCGAATCGCTTAATATTACATAAAGCTGTGTATGTGATGCATTGCCAACACCCAAACACCAAAGCGCCGCGTGGTGCTGTCTGTTCACTCTCTCTGTTGGCAAGAGGACACGCAGATGCACGGCCTGCTTGGCACAGATTGCACACAGGTATCGTCGTTTGGGTGCATTAGCCTCGAAGGCTTGAGCTACTGCTTCGGCGTGCGTGGTGCATTGCCAGCTACCAGGCACCAAAGCATCGCATGGTGCAGCCCGTTAGGCCTCACAGGAGGCCAGGGGACACATAGATGCATGACCTAGCTAGCACAGTTTGCACGCAGGCATCGCTGTGTGGATGTACTAGGCCCGAGAGGGCGAATCGCTTAATGTTACATTTATCTGCGTATGTGATGCATTGCCAGCTCCCAAACAGCAAAGCGTCGCGTGGTGCAGTCTGTTCGCTCTCTCTGTTGGCAAGAGGACACGCAGATGCATGGCCTGCTTGGCACAGATTGCACACAGGTATCGTCGTTTGGGTGCATTAGCCCCGAAGGCTTGAGCTACTGCTTCGGCGTGCGTGGTGCATTGCCAGCTCCCAGGCACCAAAGCATCGCATGGGGCAGCCTGTTCGGCCTCACAGGTGGCCAGGGGACACATAGATGCATGACCTAGGTAGCACAGTTTGTACACAGGCATCGCTGTGTGGATGCACTAGGCCCGAGAGAGCGAATCGCTTAATGTTACATTTATCTGCGTATGTGATGCATTGCCAGCTCCCAAACAGCAAAGCGTCGCGTGGTGCAGTCTGTTCACTCTCTCTGTTGGCAAGAGGACACGCAGATGCATGGCCTGCTTGGCACTGCTTCCACACAGACATGGTCGTTTGGTTGCATTAGCCTCGAAGGCTTGAGCTACTGCTTCGGCGTGCGAGGTGCATTTCCAGCTACCAGGCACCAAAGCAACGCATGGTGCAGCCTGTTATATAGGCCTCGATCACAGGAGGCCAGGGGACACATAGATGCATGACCTAGGTAGCACAGTTTGCACGCAGGCATCGCTGTGTGGATGCACTAAGCCCGAGAGGGCGAATCGCTTAATGTTATAGTTATCTGCGTATGTGATGCATTGCCAGCTCCCAAACAGCAAAGCGTCGCGTGGTGCAGTCTGTTCGCTCTCTCTGTTGGCAAGAGGACACGCAGATGCATGGCTTCTGCTTGGCACTGATTCCACACAGACATGGTCGTTTGGGTGCATTAGTCCCGAAGGCTTGAGCTACTGCTTTGGCGTCCGTGTTGCATTGCCAGCTGCCAGGCACCAAAGCAACGCATGGTGCAGCCTGATAGGCCTCACAGGAGGCCAGGGGACACATAGATGCATGACCTAGGTAGCACAGTTTGCACGCCGGCATCGCTGTGTGGATGCACTAGGCCGGAGAGAGCGAATCGCTTAATATTACATTTATCTGCGTATGTGATGCATTGCCAGCTCCCAAATAGCAAAGCGTCGCGTGGTGCAGTCTGTTCACTCTCTCTGTTGGCAAGAGGACACGCAGATGCATGGCCTGCTTGGCACATATTGCTCACAGTCATGGTCGTTTGGGTGCATTAGCCTCGAAGGCTTGAGCTACTGCTTCGGCATGCGTGGTGCATTGCCAGCTACCAGGCACCAAAGCATCGCATGGTGCAGCCCGTTAGGCCTCACAGGAGGCCAGGGGACACATAGATGCATGACATAGCTAGCACAGTTTGCACGCAGGCATCGCTGTGTGGATGCACTAGGCCCGAGAGGGCGAATCGCTTAATGTTACATTTATCTGCGTATGTGATGCATTGCCAGCTCCCAAACAGCAAAGCGTCGCGTGGTGCAGTCTGTTCGCTCTTTCTGTTGGCAAGAGGACACGCAGATGCATGGCCTGCTTGGCACAGATTGCACACAGACATGGTCGTTTGGGTGCATTAGTCCCGAAGGCTTGAGCTACTGCTTCAGCGTGCGTTGTGCATTGCCAGCTACCAGGCACCAAAGCAACGCATGGTGCAGCCTGATAGGCCTCACAGGAGGCCAGGGGACACATATATATAGATGCATGACCTAGGTAGCACAGTTTGCACGCAGGCATCGCTGTGTGGATGCACTAGGCCCGAGAGGGCGAATTGTTTAATGTTACATTTATCTGCGTATGTGATGCATTGCCAGCTCCCAAACAGCAAAGAGTCGCGTGGTGCAGTCTGTTCGCTCTCTCTGTTGGCAAGAGGACACGCAGATGCATGGCCTGCTTGGCACAGATTGCACACAGGTATCGTCGTTTGAGTGCATTAGCCCCGAAGGCTTGAGCTACTGCTTCGGCGTGCGTGGTGCATTGCCTGCTCCCAGGCACCAAAGCATCGCATGGTGCAGCCTGTTGGACCTCTCAGGATGCCAGGGGACACATAGATGCATGACCTAGGTAGCACAGTTTGCACGCAGGCATCGCTGTGTGGATGCACTTGGTCCGAGAGAGCGAATCGCTTAATGTTACATTTATCTGCGTATGTGATGCATTACCAGCTCCCAAACAGCAAAGCGTCGCGTGGTGCAGTCTGTTCGCTCTATCTGTTGGCAAGAGGACATGCAGATGCATAGCCTGCTTGGCACAGATTGCACACACACATGGTCGTTTGGGTGCATTAGCCCCGAAGGCTTGAGTTGCCGCCTCGGCGTGCGTGGTGCATTGCCAGCTCCCAGGCACCAAAGCATCGCATGGTGCAGCCTGTTCCGCCTCACAGGAGGCCAGGGGACACATAGATGCATGACCTAGGTAGCACAGTTTGCACACAGGCATCGCTGTGTGGATGCACTAGGCCTGAGAGAGCGAATCGCTTAATATTACATATAGCTGTGTATGTGATGCATTGCCAACACCCAAACACCGAAGCGTCGAGTGGTGCAGTCTGTTCACTCTCTCTGTTGGCAAGAGGACACGCAGATGCACAGCCTGCTTGGCACAGATTGCACACAGACATGGTCGTTTGGGTGCATTAACCTCGAAGGCTTGAGCTACTGCTTCGGCGTGCGTGGTGCATTGCCAGCTACCAGGCACCAAAGCAACGCATGGTGCAGCCTGTTAGGCCTCACAGGAGGCCAGGGGACACATAGATGCATTGCCTAGCTAGCACAGTTTGCACGTAGGCATCGCTGTGTGGATGCACTAGGCCCGAGAGGGCGAATCGCTTAATGTTACATTTATCTGCGTATGTGATGCATTGCCAGCTCCCAAACAGCAAAGCTTCGCGTGGTGCAGTCTGTTCGCTCTCTCTGTTGGCAAGAGGACACGCAGATGCATGGCCTGCTTGGCACAGATTGCACACAGACATGGTCGTTTGGGTGCATTAGTCCCAAAGGCTTGAGCTACTGCTTCGGCGTGCGTGGTGCATTGCCAGCTGCCAGGCACCAAAGCAACGCATGGTGCAGCCTGAGAGGCCTCACAGGAGGCCAGGGGACACATAGATGCATGACCTAGGTAGCACAGTTTGCACGCAGGCATCGCTGTGTGGATGCACTAGGCCCGAGAGAGCGAATCGCTTAATATTACATAAAGCTGTGTATGTGATGCATTCCCAACACCCAAACACCAAAGCGTCGCGTGGTGCTGTCTGTTCACTCTCTCTTTTGGCAAGAGGACACGCAGATGCACGGCCTGCTTGGCACAGATTGCACACAGGTATCGTCGTTTGGGTGCATTAGCCTCGAAGGCTTGAGCTACTGCTTCGGCGTGCGTGGTGCATTGCCAGCTACCAGGCACCAAAGCATCGCATGGTGCAGCCCGTTAGGCCTCACAGGAGGCCAGGGGACACATAGATGCATGACCTAGCTAGCACAGTTTGCACGCAGGCATCGCTGTACATGTGTGGATGCACTAGGCCCGAGAGGGCGAATCGCTTAATGTTACATTTATCTGCGTATGTGATGCATTGCCAGCTCCCAAACAGCAAAGCGTCGCGTGGTGCAGTCTGTTCGCTCTCTCTGTTGGCAAGAGGACACGCAGATGCATGGCCTGCTTGGCACAGATTGCACACAGGTATCGTCGTTTGGGTGCATTAGCCCCGAAGGCTTGAGCTACTGCTTCGGCGTGCGTGGTGCATTGCCAGCTCCCAGGCACCAAAGCATCGCATGGGGCAGCCTGTTCGGCCTCACAGGTGGCCAGGGGACACATAGATGCATGACCTAGGTAGCACAGTTTGTACACAGGCATCGCTGTGTGGATGCACTAGGCCCGAGAGAGCGAATCGCTTAATGTTACATTTATCTGCGTATGTGATGCATTGCCAGCTCCCAAACAGCAAAGCGTCGCGTGGTGCAGTCTGTTCACTCTCTCTGTTGGCAAGAGGACACGCAGATGCATGGCCTGCTTGGCACAGATTGCACACAGACATGGTCGTTTGGGTGCATTAGTCCCGAAGGCTTGAGCTACTGCTTCGGCGTGCGTGGCGCATTGTCAGCTGCCAGGCACCAAAAAGCAACGCATGGTGCAGCCTGATAGGCCTCACAGGATGCCAGGGGACACATAGATGCATGACCTAGGTAGCACAGTTTGCACGCAGGCATCGCTGTGTGGATGCACTAGGCCCGAGAGAGCGAATCGCTTAATATTACATATAGCTGCGTATGTGATGCACTGCCAGCTCCCAAACAGCAAAGCGTCGCGTGGTGCAGTCTGTTCGCTCTCTCTGTTGGCAAGAGGACACGCAGATGCATGGCCTGCTTGGCACAGATTGCACACAGACATGGTCGTTTGGGTGCATTAGTCCCGAAGGCTTGAGCTACTGCTTCGGCGTGCGTGGTGCATTGCCAGCTGCCAGGCACCAAAGCAACGCATGGTGCAGCCTGATAGGCCTCACAGGAGGCCAGGGGACACATAGATGCATGACCTAGGTAGCATAGTTTGCACGCAGGCATCGCTGTGTGGATGCACTATATACGGAACACCCACCCACCAAGTGATGACACACACACCACATTAACACACCAGACCATGGCCACAGTCATGAACAGGACTACAACTAACCCTCTTCGGGGGGAAGTGCATTTATCATTTTCCTCCCAAGTTCCTGCATTCTCGAATAGCCATCAGCTGCAATGGCAACTTTGCAGTATTCCCTCAGAGTGTCTACAGTGGCATTCTTCTCCAAGTGCTCAAGAAGGAGGTACGTTGCCTCCTCCTCATCCTTTGTAGCTTCAATGGATGCCCAAACAGCTTGTGAAATCACTCCTCTACGTCTTAGCCTAAGCAGACTCTGCTTGGCAATAACAACCTCTACAAACTCATCCTCGTATGTCTTGAGGAACTGCGAGGCTGAAAAGGGTGAGGCTGCAGGCAACAAAGAAGTCGAGGAGAGTGCACTATAGTTATAACATGATATGACCTGGCCCCGAGTAGGACATGTGAATGCGTTGACCCCTGCATGCAAGCATTCATAAGGACAACAGTTATCATGACTAAATTAATAGAGTACCCCAACCTCTCACACAGCACATACTGCACTTCAAGGCCTTTAGTACCCTTTGTCCTAATGGTTTCTGACACTAACGACATAAAGTGTTCCCATGAATACAGCATGGAACATATTGTAGTGCAGCATTTATGTACTGGTTGAGAGGCCACTTTCCAATCATCCTAGATACCATTATTTCTTGCTACAGTGATATTAGCTATAAATCTCATCTTACTATATCAATCATTTCAGAGAGGCTATCTTCACATTTTAAAATCTTATAGCACCCGTTGCCATGGGCAAAGGATGATTATACAGTGACATTATAATGTATAAAACACCACAGCAATGTATAATTACCCTGCCCATTCTTTAAGCTGCCAAGTGCTTTTATTAGTAGACGGCGAAAGGTAAACTTGCTAGAAGAAAACTGAGGTAAGTCCACGTCCGAATAAAGTAGCGAAGCATAGCGATGCAGTCCCGAGAGAAGCTGGTAAAGCATAAGCAGAGGATATTTCTCTTCTCCCCATTCTCTTTTCGAGTTTCTACTATCAACGTAGACAGGACTTCATCCAACTCCTGACACTCCATAGACCCTAAAATGTCTCTACGAATCTTGCTGCCGATGTTTCTTCTGTTGTAGTCTCTTCGCCACTCTTGCTCGTGGCTCGTTGCTCTGCTTCGTATGTTTGGGAACCTTCACTAAAGAATACTGCTCGACTTCCTCTCTTTGCAGAACTGCAAATCTTCTCTTCAGAGACAGGCTGAGCTTTGGGTGAGAACTGGGTATGTGTTTTTTTCTCCATCGCGTCGATCAAAACCCGCCTAACCTCTCCACGGGTGCTATACTGGTTAAGACATGGGCACTCGGGCGTTACGGCATATAAAATGCCAAGCCCCGAGGGCGCAAACCACTAGATATACCACAGCTACTTGGCTATAATAGATGATATTCCAGAGCATTACTATATATTAGAGCATAAGGTGGTCCATGAAAAGCAATGAAAAGTTCAGTGATCGAATGCTGAATTAAAACTTACGCTGATGGTGTGATGACCCTGTTGGAGGCTGCTTAGCCATGGGGTGTGGCTCACTCATCACTGGTGCAGGGTGGGGGACAGGGGCTGTACAGGGTACATGAAAGGAGACATTGATCGATGCAATGAAAATTGTACAAGTAGGTAAGCTTGCATATCTTGCAAGTATGTGCATGCAGGTACTCTGTGCATTCTTATGAATGTATGCTTATGACATTGTATGCTTTTGTAGAAGCTTTGTAACACAACAGGGTTTCACAAATGATTGACAGAAAAACTGAAGACTTACTCTGACAATGTGATGGCTCTGTGGTCTGCTGCTTAGCCGTTGGTTCATGAGGATCAGTTGACGCCAGTACTGGTGCAGAGTGGGGGGCAGGAGCTGTACAAGGAGAGGTACACATGAAAGGGGACAATGAAAAATAGTAAAAGCAGGGAAAGTGCAGCTTACAAATGCATGTGCATGTTCATGGAACCATTAAAATTACAATAAAAGTGTAATCAAACTCCACCTGTGCATGCATAGAAAAGGCAAAGCAACTGACCAAGATGCCACAAATGCAATGTAGTTAATCCCCTACCTTGCACAAGTCACTATAGTGGCTCTTCACAATTGTATGCAAACATTAACGCAGCTGTAAGTTTACTCGATTTCATTCGCGATTAGTATTGCACGCATATGTATCACTGACAAATCATTTGTGAAGTTAGAGCGACATACATTCAACAGAAATAGTTACATGGAGATATACAAAGCCATTAAAGTAAAACGAAGAAAACTTCATCAGATTATATTGATGAAATAGCGAATAAAATTTGCAACAGTTCGACTCCTGTATGGAACAGGCAGAAACTGAGTTTTGCGCATAGAAAACGGATCTCTTTGGTTGACAGTCCAAACATCAGAACACCTTTTTTTCTGTGGAAGCTCTCCGTGCTGTATATTGTACAATGGCACTTTTGCCACGTGAAGGGTAAGCTCTCTGTCTCAAAAAGCAGCAGATTTTGTCGTATTCAGTGAAAAACTTGCAGGATGCTGTCAGATACTGTCGTGGTCCTCGGCTTGGCAGCGAATTCAAAGAATTGTTACCATCATCCTCAAATTTAACCATATCCAAATCGGTAAGCAGCTGAAGCCGCCCGGTCCACCACTAGTCTATATTGTGCACTCACCGTGCAGAGCTGCACCTTTTCAGATGTATTTTTGCTGTGAGACATTTCTGGTAGTTACAACAGTAAATTTGTGTACAAATGCTCTTCGTAATTTTACCTAACTGCATGAAGAAAGTCGCCACAGATTCATATCGAAAATGTAGCCAGCGATCATCTGGGTGATGCGCGCTGCAGCAATGTCAGAGCTTACAATGATATGTAAAAGTTGCAGAAATGTCCCTGCTTATCGCAATAGCATGGGCATTTGGAATCAAGTAGTTTTCGCGCTAATGTAGTGGTTTGAGGGGAGAATTTAAGCTAGTGGAGAATTTGAACAATCATAGGTAGTCTTGCAATATTTGGTCAAATTACTATTTTATTACTATTTTCCACATTGTGGGAGCAAAATATATACTACGATCACATTTGATATGCATTACAGTGGAACCTCACTTATCCGGTCATCGAAGTTCCGGGCGCCTCGGTCTACCAGGCAGGTGTTATAGCAAGCTGGCCATTTTATTACTACGTGCGCTGACGTCACGATTGACTCGCACATAGTGTGAAGATGGCTAGCAGAAAAAGCAGCGAGTCATTACGCTCAAACAGAAACAAAGATTATCGACGACTTAAAGGAAGGAAAGTCCAGCGACTCGTTGGTGATATCCATGGAGTTCCAAAGTCTACCATTGGCGACTATGGAAGGATCGAGGGAAAATCGAGAAGTACGTGTCTACGAGCGATTGTCCTACCTTTGCTAGGAAGAGGTGCATCATCAGAGAAGCACAGTTCGAGGAGCTGGAGAAGGCATGCTACACATGGTTCATGCAACAGCGCTCTAAGGGTGCTCCAGTGTCAGGGCCCCTACTGAAGGAGAAAGCCCACTGCATGTTGAAGTGCGGGTTTTGAGTAATTTACAGGATGTGAAGTGCATAAAGCCCACTGCGTGTTGAAGTGCGGGTTTTGAGTAATTTACAGGATGTGAAGTGCATAAAGTCCACTGCGTGTTGAAGTGCGGGTTTTGAGTAATTTACAGCATGTGAAGTGATAATAACCCACTGTGTGGGTTCTGTGTATAATATATAACAACATGGGAAATGCCAAAAATACAGCACTGTGTTTCAATACAGCAGAATGTACGTTATGAAAAAAACAACATGTGTTTATGTGATGGGTTTTGTCCAATTCCCGATACCGGTCTGTGTTGCAACTTAACATCATTCTGTGAAAACCGACGGTGGGTTATACTGATTTCCCATTGCAAACCCATCATGGGAAATCGTCCTTTTTTTCCTGTGTCCTCCTACAAACACATCTCACTCTTGTCGACTACACTCACCCACTCATACTTCAACTCATGTGCACAGCACATTGTGGAGGAGTGCTCACATGTTGGTTTGACTTTAGTCACTGAGGATTACTAGGAAACAGTGACATACTTCTTTAGTACTTGACCCTATTACTCACCACATGCCCTCACCAAGCACACCTCCACCTCACAGCCCCTCCTCCTCACTCACACTGGACTGCCCTCTTCCTTGAATATTGGATGTAATCAAGGTGTGCCAATATCTCAAACCCCAAATCCCCCACTACTGTCACCCAACCAGGGCATCCTGAGATGGAGAGGGGAGCACCGTCAATTGCACAGCACCTCACTCCTCCCCTCCTCCACACAGCAGAGAACTAGGTATAATACTGGGACAGAATTTGAAGTTCCACACATTAGGCCGTGAGTCTTCACCCTAACTCAGTACAGAACAGCAACACACAGCAGGAAACTGCATCCACAATTCCCTGTGCTAACAATTAGAACACTCTCACACACCAGATGGTGACTGCCAGTCACTGACACAGCAACTGGTCTAGCATGCTAGACCCTACCCTGCCACACCTCCAAGGTGCAGCATGGTCCTTGGAGGTGTGGCAGGGGAGGGGCTAGCACACCAGACCAGCAGCATGCACGGTGCATGACTACTTGGTCTGCCCCCTTCAGCCACACAACATGCATGCACACTATTACAACACTGGGCTGTGAGGAGGTGGCACGTGTGCAGCTCTGTGTGCACCTCCACCAGTTCCACAGCAACGCCCCCCAACTCCACCCAGCACTGGTGAGTCCAGTCCACTGTCATTCTGCTCTCCACTCAGCACCTCTTGCTGAGTGCAGGCAGCAACACACACCACCGGCTCACTCACCAGCTACAAGGACAGCTGCACACCAAACCACCCACACCACACACGACTACAGTGGACAGTGCTTCGGTTGCTCCTCCTTACCTCGCACCAGCACACAGCAAGAAACTGCATCCACAACCTGTACTAACAATTAGGACACTCTCACACACCAGATGGTGGCTGCCAGTCACTGACACAGCAATTGGTCTAGCATGCTAGACCCCTCTCTGCCACACCTCCAAGGCGCAGCATGGTCCTTGAAGGTGTGGTGGGAGAGGGGCTAGCACACCAGACCAGCATGCACGGTGCATGACTACTTGGTCTGCCCCTTCAGCCACACAACATGCATGCACACTATTACAACACTGGGCTGTGAGGAGGTGGCACGTGTGCAGCTCTGTGTGCACCTCCACCAGTTCCACAGCAACGCCCCCAACCCCACCCAGCACTGGTGAGTCCAGTCCACTGTCATTCTGCTCTCCACTCAGCACCTCTTGCTGAGTGCAGGCAGCAACACACACCACCGGCTCACTCACCAGCTACAAGGACAGCTGCACACCAAACCACCCACACCCCACACCACACACGTGTACAGTGGACAGTGCTTCGGTTGCTCCTCCTTACCTCACACCACTCACAGCCACTGACAGTGCAGACGGTGCGTCTCCTGCTGCAGCCATTGCAGACCACATCACCAGACACTGTGAGGTGGGAGGTGAGGGGTATATACACATGGGTGTACAGGGCCGGCGCCACTGGTCAGGTTGGTCAGGTTTCAACCTGACCACTTTTTTCCATGTCCTGCAATATTTTTTATAACATTTAGTAGCCATCATAGTATGAAGAGGTAAAATAAGACACACCTTTAAAGCTGGTTAAATACTCCATGAAGTAGAGAACAACAGGTAAATCTATAGAAGGCTAGAAGCTAATCTAGTACAATTAAGGAAGGATTTCTGTCATAGGCTGCACAAGCGTCGAAGGCGGCCATTTGTGCACTTGCGTAATACAGTGTGCTATCGGTGGCAATCCTTTTAACATGGCCGCCAGCAGTGCCTCTTGCGTCGCTTCGAGCTCGAACGTGCCCGAACTGCCAGAAACGCCACACCAACCGCTGTCTTTCAGGTTTCCAAAAAGGTATTACGGGAAGAAGAGCACTGTCGCGTGCACTTTTCAAAGTAGCTGGTTTAAATCATGGCCATTTCTTCACTATGATGAAGCCCAAGATGTTGTTTTCTGTCACACGTACGTGAAGGCTTTCAGCCTCAAGAGGATGATCACCAGCCACAATGCAGCCACAGCCTTTGTAAGTTGGACTTATTAATCAATGGCCATTCATTTGCTGTCATCTTCAGTCATTCCGACGGACAGCTAAAGCTAGCTACATTGCAACTTGTACTGTAGGCTTTAGCTATAGCTATACTAGCTATTAACTATTAATAATTTATGATTACGCTATAGCTTACGTAGCTACAGTAGCTACAGTAGAAGTTGCAATAATAGATATAGCCACAAACACAAGTACTTTTATACTCACAACATGGCTTGGAAAGGCAAACGAAATGTAAGAAAAAACATGATATATTATGTGTTGACAGCTGTGACATCATTCTACTAGCAAAGGAAATGGCAAAGCACCCGAATCATTAAAGATGGCTGCGGCAACCCTACAGTTACAGTGATATAAGTAAAGATCAGAAGAGTATACATTTTCTCCTTTTGCAGATAGACTTCAAAAGGCTACTGCAACTGGAAAGATGCAACAATGGCATTTCGAAAGCGCCAGGACTCCAAGACACATCGTGAAGCCATTAGGACTTTTTCATTTATCATATAATCATATAATGTAATCTCAAACTAACATATTTTGCCTACAAACTGTACCAGAAGTGATCTCAGAAGGCCTTAAACTCAAAATTTTCCTGGGGGGGCATGCCCCCAGACCCCCCTACAAATTGTGCTGCCCACGCATTACATCTCGGTCAAAGCAACCTGACCACTCTAAATCTAATGGCTCCGGCCCTGGTGTACATAAAATTATGTGTAGTGTTTGTGAATGTGACGTTGCACAAGCACTAGTGTGTGTTCACGTGTGTGGGGTCATAGGTGGTGAGATGAAAGAACATGAATCGACAACAGTCTACAACACATTTCACAACGTGTACGCTATTGAGTGGAAAGACGGTCCAGCTCAACCTCCACGGCTAGCTAGCTACTCGCCCCACCATACAGCAAAACAGAATGAAACGCTGTGACACTGAAGATGCAGTAACTCACCCCATAGCATAGCATTCTTTCATTCCTATTCTGCTTCCGATCCTGACGCCTGCAGCTTCTACATCTTCCAAATCTCGCAAGAACACATTTGTATATATATGTACGTACAAGTCGCGCGGCCATTTTAAAGAGGACGGCTGAACTTTGGTCACGTGACAATTTTGGCGTAAGATGTTACGCAAGAGCATAGATAGGGACCGGGCAAGAGGGGAAGAGTGACGGAGAGTGGATGCTGATCATGAGAGGATACCTGTCCTGAAGAAAAGAGGATGGGAGGCAGAAGAAGTGAGGGAAGTGTAGGGAAGCAGGCAGAAGAGGGCCAGTAAAGTGTGTGAGGGATTTGTTTTTCCAGTCAGTGGGAGTGTGTAGCTCCTCTTGAGTCTGTGCACTTCGGTGAGCGTGTGCATGTGCAGTGCCAGTAGCCGACAATAGGTATACAAAGTCTTGCATGTCTGCTAGCACGTTACTGCCATTTACGTAGCTACACTGTAGATGGTATAGATACATATGCAACAGGTATACAAAGTCTTGCTTGTCTATACGTAAGTACACTGTAGGCAGGATGGGAGTTTATACACTGTACCCAGTGAGGGGCATTAGTCATGAGTGGCAGCAGTCACTGGATGTTACGCACACCTGATCAATTCTATTGGCCTGGCCAGGTTGGCGTACTATCCAGTGATTACTGCCACTTACGTACACTGTAGATGGGACTATGCAGCTACTACGTATGTAGCTATGTAGTGCGTACATTAGGGGGTGTACGTGTCTTGTGTGCGTGTCTTGTGTGCATGTGTGTGTGTGCGTACATGTGTACATGTGTCTGTGTGTCTGTATGTCCCTGTGTGTCCCTGTGTGTAGTTGGGTGAGTACTCACTGTCAAGTAGTGGAGGCAGCCAGGAAGGTGAAGGAGGAGGTGGAATCCAGTTCAGAGGACTGCAGTGAAGAGGTGGGGGGTCATGGCCACACACACACACGCACACACACACACACACACACACACACACACACACACACACACACACGTGCACACACACACGTACACACACACACATGTACACACACACACACACACGTGCACACACACACGTACACACACACACACACACACACACACACACACACACGTACACACACACACACACACGCACGTACACACACACACACACACACACACACACACACACATACACACACGTACACACACACGTACACACAAACACACACACATGGTATACATGCTCACCACATTATTTCCGCCATATGTTTTGGTTGTGGTAGTGGGTTGAGGGGGGAGGCATCTGGTGACTTTCGCCAGGTACTCGTAGCATGATGCAATGTAATTGCTATGTGACGTCATAGCACATACCGCCGTGTGTCGAGCTGGCATAGCAATATGGTGGTGTTTCATGCAGTCAGCTACTCGACTTGGTCCAAATGGATCGTGAGTCAGTGCACTTCAGTGAGCATGTGCCTGTCATGTGATGTGTGTTCATGTTGGACTGATCATGGGCAGCTGTTTATTCACTGCACATGTGACATTGTAGTGTAATGTAGGACTGTTTGAGTCCCATTGTGTACATCAGTGTATGAAGTGCTGTTGTGTGTGGTTGCTGTATCTATAGGTGGTGAGGCAGTGAGGAGGCCTTGCTAGTGCAGATGGGCAGCACTGAAGGGGCTGGCTCCAGCTGCTGCTGATGGTGAGCTCAGAGGTGACGAGTGCACACGTGTGTGTGGGTGCATGGATGTGTTAAGGGGGCGGGTGTACCTTTTCAATTAAAATCACTGAGCTATTTATTGTCCATATAACGTTTGCAGTGTAGGCAGTAGCGACTTCTTACTTTCTCGACTGTTCCTACTATATCTGAACTAGAAGCAGCAGGAGGGCCGCTACTTCGGCTACTTGCGATAGCTGAATATAACCTTTTTGCCGCCGCTCACTATAATCGCATTTATTACGCCTATTTTCTCCATATTTGCGACTATAACCTAGTGCTTTCGTTTACACGCGTTTCTTGACGTGCCACATGTTCGTACGTGGGCGATTTCCTGATTTCCACCAGGAAGCACCTGAACTGCTTTCCTGTCCCATTTTTGTGTATGAAATTAGTCCATTTCGGACATCACATTAATAATTATTATAAATCCTAACGTAGGTGCATGGTGTGCAATGTAATGATGCAAGTCAGAAAGTTTCAGGAGTCTATCTTAAAATACAATTGAATAAGACGTAATAAACGAATATTCCCAATGTCAACAATCATGTGGTTGTTATTGCGTAATCACCGGAAGTACACGGCTCGCGAATTGGTTGCCTGCTAGTGTGTCTTGGCAAGGCGAGCTCTTCTTGGCGCCTAACGTGTGAGTTCAAGCCGACTCTAGCAGGATGTCGCCGTCTTTGCGCGGGCGAAAGAGAACTTAGGCCATACGTAAGCTGCTTTCTTCCCCTGGCGATCATTCGTGCTATTGCGTATGCACTTCCTGTGTTGGATTATGAATATGATTAACAGGTCATGAATAAAAGTGCGCTAATTAGGTGACCCCGCCACCTTAACTTGTCTACACGTATGCATGTGCGTGTGTGTGTGTGTGTGTCTGTGTTCATGCACTTGTTTTTGTGTGTGTATGCTGTCCATTGCCATGCACACTTTCCTTTACTGCATGTGTGGACGTATATAGTTGTGTCGTATATAGCACATGTTCAGGTGTGTGTGTCTGTGTGTGAGTAGAAGTGTATACGCATATACATATAGTGCAGTCCCATTCTTCAGGATTGAATCTATACATTGTTCATGCACTTGTGTTTGTGTGTGATTAAAAGTGTGTATGCTGTCCACTGTCACACTCTCCTCCACTGTTTCTTACTTCATGTCAGACTATGTGCCCTCTCAGTCTTGTACACATGTTGTACTCTTCCTCAATGTAGATTGGAGTGAATGCATGTTGCTGAGTACTGTAGCATATATAATATATGATTGTGTATGAAATGATGCTTGCCATCACATCTCACTCTCCTATTTGTGCATGTGTGTGCAGTGAAAGGAAAAAGGCGAACAGCTTCTGTGTTAACAGGATCACGAAGATTCTATTAAAGTCCTCCAAAAGTACCCATCGGGATTGGATCTATAAACAGTGAAGTGGAGAGGCTCCCTACATTGTCTCACGCTCAGGACAAACAACACGTTTCCTGCCGCATGAGTCCAGAAGTCAATGTTCGTGTTGAAGCTTTTTGAGAAAATGTGCCCCAAACTCCCTGGAAGCTTGGTCAGAGCTGAAGACAACCATGAGAAGTTCCTTTCTGTATCATGAGTCTTGTATTGCAATTTACACCCCGTGCATTCACACAGCATGTGCACTGCATGTGTGCTATGGCTTTGTACAGTACATCTTGTCATGCGTGGTAATTATGGCATATTATATGGTAATAATAATGGTATACACTTACATGTACAGAGTGGTGGGAAAAACACGTGTAGTGAGCAGAGCTGCATGTGTTATGTCACCTTCACATGCACACACACCTGGCATGCATGCATGTATGCTTTGTGTGTGCACACTTCACTGAGACACACCCTCCTACACTGGGGCACACCCTCACACACTGGGGCACACCCTCACACACTGGGACACACCCTCACACACCCAGACACACCTAACACACTGGGACACACCCTCACACTCTGGGACACACGCACACACTGGGACACACCATCCCACACTGGGACACATCTTCACACACTGGGACACACTCAGACACACCCTCACACACTGCGACACACCCTCACACACTGTGACACATCCTCACACATTGCGACACACCCTCACACACTGCGACACACCCTCACACACTGCGACACTCTCACACACTGCGACACACCCTCACACACTGGGGCACACCCTCACACACTGCGACACACCCTCACACAATGGGACACATCCTCACACACTGGAACACACCCTCACACACTGCAACACACCCTCCCACACTGTGACACACCCTCACACGCTGAGACACACCCTCACATGCTGAGACACACCCTCACACACTGGGACACCCTCACACACTGCGACACACCCTCACATTCGGCGACACACCCTCACACACTGAGACACGCCCTCACACACTGGGACACACCACACACTGGGACACACCCTCACATGCTGAGACACACCCTCACACACTGGGACACACCCTCCTACATAAATGCCTACATACATTGCTCACACCCAATCAATCCATCAAAGTGATTCCTAGTCTTGTGTGCCAACCCCCACCTTTGCATGCGTTGCTAGTATATATTGCAATAATGTGACAGCGTGCATGCAATATGCACTACACTTCACTACACTATACACATGTGTTTAGTCCAGTACTATAGCTAAAACTAGTACTATAGCTACATGTATAGTTCAATACTATAGCTAATATTAGCTAGTACTATAGCTACATGTGTATAGTGCAATATTATAGGTAATACTAGTACTATAGCTACATGTATAGTTCAATACTATAGCTAATACTAGCTAGTACTATAGCTACATGTGTATAGTGCAATATTATAGGTAATACTAGTACTATAGCTACATGTATAGTTCAATACTATAGCTAATACTAGCTAGTACTATAGCTACATGCGTATAGTGCAATATTTATAGGTAATACTAGTACAATAGCTACATGTGTATAATGCAATACTGTAGCTAATACTAGTACTACTACAATATTAAAAATGGGATTTAGGAATGTCTGAAAAAGCATAGAAACAAGTGGTGACATCTCAGTATTTTGACCCATCACATTTCTTTGAGCATCAGAAGTTCTAAATCCCCTGGAGTGATCTCAGGACCACTCTGCAAGGGATTTACATGAAGACACACATGCATGATTAGGCTGGAAAACAATATTGCATAAATTATACAAAGCGATGACGAGGCTGGCTGCATGCGAACGTGTTACTGCATCGGGATCCAATTAAAATTAGCTACGTAAGTACATGCATCAACTGGTGGTCAACAAACAAATTTGACGTGCTGTACATGTATAAAATATAATTGACTGCAATTGGATCCAAATGATTACCTAAGTGCTGCATCAACAAACAACTTAGCAAAAGCCCATGTGTTACGTATTTCTTTACACTTTATATAATTATATGGTTATATGTTCAGAATAAGTGTATATTGGTGCAAGACCATGCAGACATGAAAACTTGACAGACAGACAGACATGAAAAAGGCGATGGCATGCCCGCATTATGCATTACATACATATAATATATTAGTGCAATAGTATATATATATAGCTATATATGTAAAATAATAATTTATGCATGCGTATGTTTGATATGTACGTACTATGAAAAACTATATTGTATTATGAAATTATGTCCCACCACTTGTGTATATATATATATATATATATAATTATATAATTATATATTATGTATATGTGACCATCCATGGGAAAAGGGGGTTTGGGTAAAATTTAGCAAAATGAGATTTCTGCTATTTTGCAATCATTATACTTTCATTCTTCAGATTTTTTGCATTTGGGTTGTCATAGCAATATTAGTAATTAACTATTCAATGTTAAAGTCACTTCCTGTAAATGTCAGAATTAACAAAAAACCGGAAGTGGCATGTTTTCACTGATAATGCATATGTGCATTACTTGTAACACTGGAAAGAAGCATCCAGAAGCTGAAAGTGACATGATGCAGTGCTCTAGCAATGTACTTGAACTGGACTGTGTGTACAGCATGACAATGTGGGGAGGTCAAATGCCGTAAAATCTTGCTATGCAGCAGCTTGGAATGACCTGTAGGTGCATGAACGTGGTGATAAACACCTGTTGTTCTTTGACAAATCAGGTTTGAGGTGCTGAGAATCACTCAGTGCGACGATTCTGACTAATTGGAACCATGGGCATTAATGATGTATAGAATAACAAATGTAAATTCTCCTTATTCAACTAAAACAACATGGTAACAACATCCGTAAAGGTTTCAAAAGTCTATGAGACTCTTGAAAGTAGCAAGCCCTCCGTTCTGCAGGTCGTTGATCAGCTATTAGTACAAAACCACCCCTAAAATTGTATCTAACTCAGTTTCATCTCAGGGAGTGAGCTGGGCCTCACTTTGATGGCTAGACCAAGGAAGAGTTCTCGCATGACAGCAAATCAAGCTGAGAATCCTTGTGCCAAGTAAATCCTGGTCCCTAAAGCCATCACCGCTACGAATTATTGGCATAACCATCGTTGCACTTTTAAATGGCTCACCAAAACAGCTCCTAGCATCACTATTCGGCGGCGAACTGTCTTGTTCGTGGCATCCATTTAAAGCTCAGTGAATGGGCTTTCCGGTGACGTTTACAGCGCTCGTGTACGACGTTCCAAGACGAAGAAATACGAGTTCGAAAATGCGCGAATTTCGAACGCCGTTTCTCAAAGTGTGATAAATTGCGCAAGCCCCCTTTTCCCGTGGACGGTCACATATTATAATTATATAATTATGTAATATAAATTATAATTTTATGTATTCTGGCGGGGCTATATAATATATATATTGATCAATCATCAGAATAATAATTATGGTATATATTGCATGCTGTGTGAAGTCCATTATCAGAATGTTAGTATACTCAATCTCTGCACAATGAATGAATGCATGTATGCTGCTGAATCGGTATAATATACGTAATGCATATTATAAAAGATAATCCAATAATAATTGACAATCAATCAGAAAAAATACTACAATAGGTAACAATAAAACGTACATAAAAGATTAGCAATAAGTACAATAATTAAATCAACAGAAAATATTATAACAATTAATTATACTGTAAAGTGCACAATAGAACATGAAAATATAAGTTTAAGAGGACATTTTGTGCAATGCAACAAAATAGCTGTGACTACAATACAGTCAGTTTAATTCATTAATTAAAGACATGCAGTGAAAGAGGGTGCTACAAAGATTGCTACGTACATGAACAGTAAAACAGGATATACAAATGGAACACTTTACAATGTGAGGCATACCATAATAAAACGAGATAACACAAGTACACATTAACATATTATTATATCACATGCCTCACACTAAGGTCCATGTAACGTAAAGTGCTAAGCTGATACGAAAAGTCAAGAAGAAGTGAAATACTCTCAACGCGAGTGTGTTCGGTGGTGATAGATTCAGCTGCATGTTCTGTGGAGAGAGCAAGGAGGGAGGAAGGGGAAGAGGGACAGTTGACAGTGAGGGCTTTTCCACACATGAAACAAACAACATCACTTACACCCCAAGACGTGCATAGCTGTGCACACAACTAAACACAATGCAAGTATGATATTACTACTGTGCCGACCAAATTAATGTGTCGGACAAATTAATATTGAGCATTACGGGGTACAATCCATAACAACTTAACGATTGCAGAACAGTTCGGCCCGGGTGTGTGTGTCACCGATGCACACACACATTATCACACAACACACAGCTGCTGTTTGTCACACTTGTACACGGTGCCGTATACCGTACGTCGCAAAATATTCGCGATCAATAATTTTCGCGAATTTCGCGAATGGAGCACATTTGTGAATATTATTATTGCAAACTTTGATGTTTGCACATATATACACGGTATTTGAGTACGCACTTACATAACTACTGGTGATGTCACATTAAGATGGCATTGTACAGTGCAAAACCAGAGAGCTATCTACACATTGAAGATGGAAACAGTACGGCGATCGTTCGCAGTTGTAATCGCCTTCCCCAGCTAAAGTGTACTAGCAATGAACGTGGCAGCAAACAAAAATAGCAGTAACGCGGGCGCGTAGCCAGGCGGTAGCTATGTCTACGCGATTACTATTAAAGCTAGCTGGGCCTGTACCTTCTTTGAAGAAACACACTGCTCCTGTAAGATGTTTGCTAAATACTGTCAGGTATCCGCTTAAGACGTGCTAAGACACACAATGGTGTATAATACTGAGAAGGTTCGTTGACCGTCAAAGATCCAACGAGCCACACAAACATTGAAGCCATGCTAGAGTGTTATGCATCAATGTATCAGAGCCGCCTTCACGAATATTTTTGTCGTAAATATTTCTGCCCCCCTTTTTGGAAGCGATTCGCGAAAATTTTTGGTCGCGAAAGTTTTGCGATGTACGGTATTTAGTTTCGTATACACAGCTGACAAAAGCCTGTGTGCCAAAACATTCTGCAATCAAGTTGTCATTGATTCTATGTACAGCCGTAATACTCAAGGGACTGCCAGGAGGGACAGCGAGCGGGATCCCTCTTGGGAGTAACAGACGCATAGGTCTGTGCATGTGCAATTACTTGCTGCCTTTACTTGTACTCATGGTATTAAACCACACAGGTACACTATATATGTATGCATTACAGTTACCGTGGTATTCACATAATTAGATAATTCACCCATTAACAATGCCCGTATCTTACCTCTAGGGTAGACCAAGTTTTCTCTTGAGCCCAGCAATATACTGCTGATCAACTCCTGCATACTCCATGGCACCAATAAGCACTCCCCAGGTGGGAGGGAAGACTTGGCGACTGCCACCTTTCCACTTGATGAGCCCAGCCTGTACTGCTTCTTCATCCTTCAAAGGATTACTCTGGAAACAGGCTTCAATTGCACTTGAGTCAAGACTGATTCCTTCAAGAACAGCCCTGCCTTTTCCTGCAGCATTGCGACTTACATATGTTCTGAAAAGGATGAGGCAGTCTGGACGATCTACGAAGGGGACAGCATGAGACTCTTAATCTAATGTCATATTCCTTGCATGCAACCATAGACACCTATGATGCAACTAGCCACCCTCACCAGTCACTCTCTGTGACAACACATCACCCTCCCCACTGCCGTGAGTCTCAGCCACATTGGGTGGTGGTCCTACGGGCAAACAAGGGGAAGAAGTACAAGTCACGCATTACTACTGAGCAGAGGGACCTGTTACTATAGCAACATGCTTAACACACAATGTCTACCATGCTAAGCAAAACACTGTCATGTAACAGAAGAGTGTTACACTGCAGAAATGAAATGGGTTAAGTATACTTAGCAATGCATTGTGATCAGTCAGGGGTATTCATAATAAAAATTTCTTCTTGGAAAAGATCAAACTATCGGACAATCTTGAAGTATATACTGCAGAATTTACAACATCATTTGCTCATTTTGCCCACATATACCAGTAGCCGAGAGGTCCTCCGGCTAAACATTGCAATTTCAATGACATCACCTGAAAAACTTGTTATGTTGCTGCTGAAAAGCAAACTTATTATTCCATGCACAGTATTGCAAAGGCTTCATGTACAGTACAGACCACGACAAGGGCTCACTCTGTTGATCTGAGGGCTGGTCTGTGGGCCGCTGCTTAGCCATGGGGTGAGGCTCAGTCATCACTGGTGGAGGGTGGGAGATAGGGGCTGTACAGGGGAGGGGAGGTATGGGAATGGGGAATATGATGGGTAACAAAATGAAATAATATGAAAAGTTGGGAAATAAAAGGCATGAAATAAAAATGATTCGGACTGAAACGCATTAGCACTTAAATAAAAACTGTTGTGCAGCAGATACTAGGAACATGTACTTAACTAGTGTGGCATAGTGAGCTCAACAGATGTGTGGCTACTTTAACAGGCATGTCCTAAAGGTTCCTTTACACACAGCCCACCTTCTTTCTGAGGTGTCCCTCCTCCTTCCTCAGTTTGCAGTGAAGTGGTGTCCACCAGGTGGACAATGTCGGGATAGGAAGGGTGAGGTCGGAGCTGAAGGACGAGGCAGAGGAAGACACAGCGTAAACATACAGAAAACAGCAATGTTACAATAGTACATCCATATGGGTACAATGGCATGCAATCAACAGTGTGCTACGCATACTCTTGCTATACAAACAGTATATGAACAATGAAATGTATATAATTATACTATGTATGCATAATAATATTATGCTGACATGTATGTACATAGATCATGGATCACATGTATATATACCCGTATAACCATTGCATGCACACAAATCAGGCCCATCAGGACAGAATGACACTCACTTCTGCTCCTTGCACTTGAGAGAACCAGACATGATGGGCTTGCAGGAGTCTCTGGTCTGCCTGGGTCATCTGACAGACAATGCTGCCACCACTTGGGACAGCTAGGTGGGGAGACTGGATTGCACAAGGGCAAAGAAAGCCTAAATCAACATTTGCTCTGTCAGTGAGCTGGTCGCCAAAAACTGCTTGAGCAGACTCTTCGACTGCTTCTTTGATGGTCGACATCACTGCGTGACAGCGATCATGCAGCTTGTTAGCATCGCAAGCTGTGTGAATCGATACGATTGGAACGACACGGATGAATCCCAGCGATTCTTCAATGATGACGACTAGCTCCTTCCACCGGAACTTGATGGCGAGGCGAGTGCTTTGCTCAGGGATCACTTTCCAGCCCCTGTTAGCAGCAAGCTCCACTGCCAGGTGGCAGAAGATTCCTCTAGGCATATCATGAGTGGCATCGAATGCATCCTTCTCAAAGATAAACGTTACAAGGAGAGGTTCCACACTGCCAGCTGCCAGCTCCGGCTTTCCGTGGGAGCGAAGGGCAGCAGGAAAGAAATACTTGGGTAGGCCTGCACCTGACTGTGCATAGCATGCTGTCAGTCCAAGATGACATAGGACGCGGAGGAGCCAGGGTCGGTCTAGCTCCTTGCTGAGGCCCAGCTCATCTGCGAGGTGCTCATCCAAGGTAAGGATGCCCTTCTCTTTGAATGCCTGCACTACTTGGGTCTTGGGCGCTCGTAGGTATTGGACGGCCAGCAGCTTGGACACCTCCTTGAGGAAAACGGTGTTGTCTGTGCAGACAATGTCGGAGATTCCTTTATGCTCAAAGTACGTGAAAAAGCCCAAGAAGTGGAAAAGAGTGAGGAGACTGCGGAACTCCTTTGCACGAGAGACACACTTGAACTTAAGTGCAGACTTCTGGAGCTCAGAGACTTTGAAGAACTTTTCCTTCACTTGACGTGTCACCAGCTCGAACTGGAACCATCCAAGGGGGACCTTCAGCTTCAGGGACGCTGAAGGGTCAGAGAGCAACCGACGGAGGTCACTCAAGCAGGCCTGTTCTTCTTTGGCATTTCCAACTGCGTCGAGGTACATCCTGTTGTTGATGAGGAAAAATGGCCGGCCATTGGAATCCCTTGCAATGTGCTTATAATACGGTTTCTTCTCCAGTAATTTTATGCGCTTGTCAAGTTCCTCAATTGCTTCCTGCAGCCTCCCTTCCTTAATGAGGCGATCCTTGAAGGTACCAACGAGAAGAATACGAATCTGAGGCAGACGGCCACCCTTCTCCTGAAAGTCGGCCATGCCCCGTGAGCACTTCTGGGCGAGGGTGTGGACACTGGAGAGCAAGCGCAAGAGCATCTCCCAAACTGTCTCTGAGATTGCCTGCTCTACCTCAGTGGCACCTTCACACCTGTAGTTGATGCGAAGTGGCTTGTCGAGATCTTGTGAAGCATCAAACACCAGCACATAGGTGCAGGGGACCTGGAGGAGCAGCGGCAGAGCATCCTGAAAAGGGGGCTGTCCTCCAGAGTCAAGGAGATGCACAAATCGTGCCGTCTGAAGAAGCTGATCTTCTACACCAGTGCCCAGATTATCTAGGAGGGCTTTGTGGGCCTGCTTCATGGCAACCCTGGGCTGCAATACCTCCTGCTCAGGAGGCGCAGGCTGGCTGTGAGGACGAGCAATGGGATTCTGTGCTTCCTTACTTTTGGTGCCTGACTTCTTCTCATTTCCTCTGTGCTTGAAAATACTGCGGACTCCTTGTATCAACCCAGTGATAGGATTCAAAGGCACTGCCTGGTAGTCGCGTCCCCGACAGGCCATCCTAATGCATGCAGCCATGCTTTCATCCGAGACCACCTTCCATGACGAGGATGTTTCTTCGGCTGCAAACTGCTCCGAGGAGAGAGAAACAATGGCCGGCGTCTCCAATACAGCAGTGCTTCTTGTGATGTCCACCGATTCATCATGCACTAGGAGGTGCTTGAGTGTTGACTTTCCATTTGCAGAAGGGCCAATGAAAATGGTTCTAATGACATCCAGCGTAATCGAACCCTGTCGCTGTACTGCACGTTCGTAATCTGAGTGCCATGTTGTCATCTCAGGTGCTATGGAGATGAAGATGCGATATGAGGTGAGGAAGTGGACGTGATATGTTGGGCTTGAGTACGCAAGCTGTTTATATACCCTTTTCGTACAGGCTAGAGACGTGCGCAGCTATCACTGGACTTCACTAGCCAATGTCTGGCTGAGCATGGACAGCAACAATATTACCAGGCCAACCGCACCAAAGACAAGCCTATACCAGGGCTCAGGCTTGTTCACTGAATTAATCATGAATCGATGCCCCAAAGTGCACAACTCGTTGCTATTTAGTTAAGGTCACCAACCTAGACTGCCCCCTAAGTCCTTTTCCTTCAATTATGCATGCATGTAGACTGCCCTTTTCACTTGTGCCCTTGATTTTCTTTTATTAATTATTTTATATATATTCCATTTTGTTTCCTGCCACTTTCCCCACCCTCTTAGTGTATTTAAGCGAGCTGTCTCATCTGTTTTGCATTGCCACTGATGATGTCCGCTGTGTAGTTGTCAAAATGTTTGGCTCAAAATCAATTACTGGCTAGTGATGTCCAGTGGCAGTTGTGCCTGTCTGTATCTAGCTGCACAGGAGTTGCAGGTTTTTAATAAGGTTTCTTTCAGCTATTGAGTTAACTGGACAGTGTACTCGTGATAAATAGGTATTTTTTGGTGGGCAACATACGTATTTTGTGAAAGCCGTGATTTTTGTTTTAGGCAAGTTGCATACTTAGTAGATTACAAAAACTATGATCAATATGGACGACGAAACCGTTACATGTGCTGACAAGGTTCAAAATGGATAACTTTATTCCGGTTATTATGGCTACCATACACAGGGAGAGATTTGGCTGCCCAGTGGTATTCAACACCTCAGCTGCGAACGGCAGATGGTCAATACAGACAACCCATACAGTGACATGCAAGTGTTGTGGGTTCTTCCAGTATATGCCTGCTGCAATCTATGCCTGCCATATTGAAGTCCTCTTAGATAAAGATGTAGAGTCTTTACCGCTCTTTATAATTTCCCTCAAGTTAGATCTTTTTCTGGTACTAGCTAATAGGAGAGCTGCCAATAGTGTATTAAATGGCAGAAATGCGGTGAGACATAAAATTTGACAAACGTCAAATGACTCACCAAATCGCCTAATTTAGATCCTCACACAATTATTCAGTACATACCAATAGCCTGTGTCAGCAACGCTTCACAGAAGTTTCTGATTCTACAATATATCCCATACCACACAATGACAGCACACAATGAGCATACCAAGAACGTACAACAAAGTCAAAGCAACTGGTCTTGTCAGGAAACATATTTTGGAGGTGCTCTGTGTCAGCAAAGTTTGATATGTTATACATACTATACAGAAGTTACTGATGCTCATTTTATCCCATTCAACACATTGCAAGACAGTAACCAATTAGGAAATGAACTGGAAATGAAGAAGAAAATGTCAGGGTGTGAATAATCCAAGGACTTTTTGGAGGTGCTCTCCATAGTGTACATGCAGACAATTTAGTTTGAAAGAAATTGCAATACAATATATTGGATTATAGCAATTTCAGGAGTATTTTAGCACCTTTACACAAACATAAGTATTTCAAGAACAAAAAGTCAAGATGACAGGTCCTTGTCATGAAAGCTACATATCAAGCATGCTGGGGTTGATTGCTTTGGACGATGAATCATGTAAGCAAAATTACTTCTTGCTTCAATTCAACATCATGGGCTTCATCAAGTATTAATTGTATGCATACCTTTTATGCCTGATGAAGCCTGTGACAGGTAATGCGCTGCACTGAGTGACAGGTCTTTACACAAAGTCAAATCGGCCTCTTTAAATTGAGCAAATTCAGGCAATCTGGCAACACAGTTTACATAACCTTCTTAGTCGTTACCTAGGACACAGTCAGATTACATACACAACTACTCTGTGACAGATATTTATATCCTAGATAACACTGGACAGCAATGTGTGAAAACCCCTGTATTGTGTGGGATGTGTGGGAAGACCCAAAGATATTGTGACAATAAAATGGCCACCTACAAGTAGATGGCAACAGACCTGTTTTCACTAGTCCTACAATATTGATAAAGTTGAGCGCTGTAGACTCTAACAGTGTGCCTATATCAATTATGGCAAGTTGAAGTGCTGTCATCAGAGCACCAATAGCGGAACACCATTGACAAAGCGCCGTAGCAGAGATAATGGATCAAGTGCACAACTTGTTATTAGCCAACCCAGATGTTCATTACATTGGTTTGAATTAACTCATTAAATAACTTATTCTATATGCATGTCACCTGTGTCTTTAGTTTAGTTGCGTTATTATTTTATTCCATGCATGTTGGTTATTGTCCTTTCCTTTTGTTTTCCTACTCTTTCAGTGTGTTAAAGAGGGCTCCACCTCTGTTTTGTATTGCTACTGATGATGTCAGCTGTAGAGCTGTTGAAACGCTAGTCTCGTAACCCAGACCCTAACCTCTGCGTCACTACTATTGCGCAATGGTGGAGGATAGGGTCTGGTCAAACTCGCCAAGTTTTTAGGGGCTATATGTCGGTATATATATATAATACGTGAAGCTACGGTGGTATTATTACACTAAAATTTATATGGCAAGTACAGACGAAGTATTGCGGAGAAACATTTATATAGGCGGCCATTTTCTTAGCGTTCGTGAAGGGGAGACGGCACGAAAAAAAGGACTTCGAACGTCGCCCAGGTCGCCGTTAGTTGTGTTCTTGCCTACGGCATTGTGTTGTATGGGGTAAAAGCTCAATTTTACGCGAATTACTGCCTTAGGTGAGGGACAAGAGCGACGCTGACCTGGGTGAGCGCACAATATTGTTTTCATCGTCTTCGCTGTGACTTGTAGACTTGTGGTCTTCACCGCACTGCCGAGAATGATTGACAGGAGCAACGACAAGCTTTGCGAAGACCATGAACCGTCTCCGCTAAGGTTATCCAGCTGTCTCCAGAGGAGGAATACTTGGCACACACTGGAATCGTCTTCAGTACTGGCGCGCTGCGTTGCACTCGAACTAATGACCTTCTGACAGGACAAAAACATGGTACTGCACATTTATGCTTCTGTAACCCGTGTGTTATTCTCGTGTGTGTTTGCATTTCCTGTTGGTGAAGCTATTAAACTTTGTTAATGTTCAAACAAACATGTTTTAATTGTGCACAGTGTGCCAATTCTGTGCAAACTTGCATGTGTGAATGCTGGTACTGTGTGCTTGTATATATGTTTGATTGCATGCACTAATAAATATGACGTGGCCCTGGTGCACAACTATCCTAACCAGCAATTGAAAGGTAGAGCAAGTAGTTCGAGTTGGGGCGGTAGGGCCCCACCTCTGTTTTGTATTGCTACTCATGATGTCAGCTGTAGAGCTGTTGAAACGCTAGTCTTGAACCCAGACACTAACCTCCGCGTCACTACTATTGCGCAACCGCGGAGGATAGGGTCTGGTGACTCGCCAGGTTTTTTGTGTCCTCTGCCGGAATGTAGGCAGACCAATCAGATTGCAGGAACAGGTGTTTGCGGTTAACGAATCCCTTAATGTCGCCATGTCGGACAGAAGGAGAAACGCAAAGGTTTACCTCGCCGCTCGCTGGAGACGGTTTCCGATGCAACGTGACCCTCTGTCATCAACGCGCAGCTCTCTCACTTGCGCATACCGTCGAGTTCAACATCTCTGTCGGCCGTACAGATATTCGGTGTGCTTCAGGTTCACCATGACCTCCTGTGCAATATCCTCAGTTGTTTTCCGAAGCTTCAGAATCTTCTCAATCCTGCTAAAGCAGGGCCTACAGGTGTAGGAGTCGTCGGACGCGTAGATCGCCGTCGCTAGTAGAAACCGTCCATCAAGCTGCCTCAATTCCGAAGCGACGTGCTCGGAAAAGGCTGACGCGAGATTGCGCCGGTCGCCTGGCCTGGGAACAGGTGCAGAGCATGCTCTGCACGTGCACCGTAACTGAATGCTGCCCGTAGACATCTTGCGCACTACGACGTGTAAAGCGCCGCACTATCTCGGTGTCACCTACGAATGCGGTCGATGACGTCCCATTCCACGCATTCCACGCGAACACGAAAACCTGGCGAGTCTGACCCTTCTCCGCGGTTGCGCAATAGTAGTGACGCGGAGGTTAGGGTCTGGGTTCGAGACTATTGAAACGCTTGGCTCAAAATCAATTACTGGCTAGTGACATCCAGTGGCAGTTGTGCATGTCTGTGCCTAGCTGCACAGAATTTGTAGGTTAGAGACTTTAGGTTTCCTTCAGCAATTTACCAATTTGAACTTATTACTCTTGCATGATGAACTTCACTATAATGGTAAAATTTGGAGGGCAATATATTTCATGACTGTCCTGATCTTTACATTAGGCGAGTTTAATATTTGCTCAAAAACTATGATGCAATCACTAGCTTGAAAGACGGAACTGTTATGTACTTACAAGATTCAAATTGGATAACTGCATTCATGCATTACTGTTGTGCTTACAGAGAAATTTGGATGTTCACTGGCGTCCCACACTTCAGCTGCGAACGGGAGATGACCAATACAGACGACCCATACAGTGACATGCAAGTGTTGCGGGTTCTTCCAGTAAACGCCTGCTGCAAACCATGCCTTCCATACGTTGTCATATTGTCCTCACGTTAGATCTTCCTCAGATAATAGCTATAACAGGACAGCCAATAGCGTATAAACTGGCTGAAAATCTGGCGAGAAATTAAATTTGGCAAAATTCAAATGACCCTTTGAAGCGTAAATATTAGGTCCTCACCAAATTTTCTTCAGTACGGTAGATACCTCAGTTTACAAAACCTTCTTAGTCGTTACCTAGCTAGGACACAGTCAGATTTCATACACAACTACTCTGTGACAGATACCTGTATCCCAGGTAAACATGGACAGTGTTTTAAAGAACTATGCATAGGTGTGCATGTGATGTGTGTCTGCACTGCTAGACTGGCCTTGCTACCTTCTGGGGTTGTTATTAATTGTTGTTATTCAGTACTCAGTACCATACGAGAGGTGTAGCAGTGCACTTCCCTTGGTCAGACTGACTATACAATGAATCATATAATGAATGACACAAGTTGACACACCTTGTATTCTTCATGCATGCACACTTGTGTGCCGCAATCTCCATAATACTATGTACCTATTATTATACATTATAGCTACTTAGCAATGTAATAAGACTGTAGCTGTGTAGCTATGTAGCAAGGTGTGTGTGTACATGTGTGTGTATGTGTGCGTGTGTATGCGTGTGTCTATGTAAGACTGGACAGTGCTTTAGGGAACTGTGACAGCGTGATGTATTGTGCAGTGTGGGAAGGCCCAGGGATGTTGTGCAAATATAATGGCCACAGACAAGTAGATGGCAGTAAACCTGTCTCCTACTATTGATATGGTTGAGCACTGTAGACTCTAACAGTGTTGATAACCAATGCATTATTAGTGTCGCTAGAGGTGGCACTTGCAAATTTCTGCTTTGAATATTTATTTCGTGAATGGTAGCATGGTTATTGATATTAGCAATATACAAAGTGTATAGTTGCAAGGATATGTTTTTGTGGATGCCAACAACCTCGCAAAATTTGCGAAAATAAAGCTCCGTGTAAATTAGAGCTTACACGGTACAGCAAATTCAGGCAATCTTGCAACTGCTTATTAAACACTGTCAGTCGTTACCTAGGATACAGTGAGATTTGGTAAACATCCACTCTGTGACACAAACTTGTATCCTAGGTAACACCAGAAAGTGTTTACAGCAGTGCTACAAATTGTGTAAAATTCCTGTATTGTGCAGTAACGATGTCAGAATAAAATAACCACTGACAAGTAAGAATGTAATAGATTTATCCTGCTAAGAACTTTCAACATGTCCATAATTGAGTTTTGTCAACTGCTTCCTAGAGATGCACTTATGCAAGTCTCCAAGCGCATAGGAATGTATTAATTTTGCACACAAGTATAAATAACGGACCAATGACAGGTATATTGTCCTGATCATCTTCTCTGTGTAAGACATTCGAATGTCCTTTAATTCATCATACACCAGGAGGTGCTATCCAGTTGTAGGGGGCACATGCAATGGCTCTTGTAACATGCAGTGCAATTGAAGACTGTCACCATACAGCATCTTCATATATAGTCGGTGAGCATGTTGTCACCTCCGGTGCTATGGAGATGGAGGTGTGATATGATGTGAGGAAGGAGACGTGATATGATGGGGAATGAGTAAGAGTAGGGAATAAGCCGGTTACACCTTTCAAGTTATGAAAATTTAGGTTTAGTGTAGTCTATTACTTTATTGCCCAAGCAGCCAGCCAGTTAAATTGACTGACCATCCACTGACTCTCTCACATGTCAGTGGATGGTCTGAGCCCATCCATTGGGCATTAACACCCTTTAGCCATCCATGCTGGTACCGTCCAGCCATCCCTTAAGGACCACTTGACAGGAGCTAGTGCACCCTAAGAACCCAAATCCAGGAAACCACAAGAAGAGAGTGCTGCACAGCATCTTGTGTGTCGATGCCCCTGCACCTACATTGGTCAAATGGGCAGATCCTTGAATCATCACCTTCATGAACAATGCCTGGTTCTAGTAATGGAGACTCTGAGCATATATTCTCTTCCAACCACTCAGTAGATCTGGCCAATGCCTCTTCCCCATCCCCCCCCTCCCCCCCCCCCCCCCCCTTCCCCACACAGACTATATGCTGCAATCCTGGTACATCCAGCACCAACAGGCCCAACTTAACTGGGACAGGGACACTTTTACCGGGACTGTATGCTGCACTGCTAGACTGGCCTTGCTACTTCTGAGATTCATTTATTAATTGCTGTCATTCAGTACTCAGAGGTGTAGCAGTGCACTTACCTTAGTCAGGCTGACAATAATTATATTGATTGAATCATAATGAATGGCAAAGATTGACACACACATTGTATTCTGCATGCAGGTGCACTCATGTGCTGCTATCTCACTATTATGTAACTAATAATATATATGTAGCAAAATTGTGTACATTTTTCGCCTAATTATGAATTTAATAGACCAGTATCTAGGTATAATGTACATGATATGCACCCTTACATGTACTTGAGGAAATTCCCTACACTTCATGCCATTTTAATAATTAAAGGATAAATAAAGGATTAATGATACATCATAACAATAGCAAGCTATGTAGCTAGCTAACACCGCTTTTATGGCATGAAGAATACAGTCAAACACAGGAAAACAAACCGAACACGTATGCTAGATTAATCTCTCATACCCAGATCCACTTGCACCTTTTTGATGTGGGGTGCGATCTGGGTATGAGTCTAGTCATTCCTGGACTCTTAACAAACAGCGTCAAAAATTATAATCTATTTGAGAATATGGCTGCACTGCATCGACGTCATCAGAAGAAAATGGCCGTACTCACATGAATCTTGCTAAATTGCTTGCTGAATCTTGACAAAGACCATGAATCCACTACACTATGTTCCTAAGAGCTAGCAGATCAAACAGAACCAGATAGCTTACCTTCTCTCACTGCACGCAACAGTTCTCTAGCAGTATCCCAATTTTTGTCAACTACAGCTTGATAAATGGTCCTTGTTTGACCGGGTTCAGCAGAAGCCAATGCACCTGCAGCAAAACAGGAAGAGAACACATCATACAATGGAGGGAAGACAGAAACATGAACATTTGTATTCAATACCACATTCGAACACTGCTCCACAAACACAGCTGTAACCATTGAACATAAAAATGGTATGCACTCCAAAAGCTTTTCATTGTCACACAGACCAACCAGAGCTCACAATAGTACACCAGACAGGCATCACTTATTGCACTGCCGCTGACAATGATGACAGCCAGGATGTGCATGGCTAGCATAGTTGTGTAGCTGAAGGCATGCAGTGTTCACAGTGAGCAAACATTACAGCATGCAAATCTACACATTCACTGACAATAGCATTACTGTGAGTGAGGTGTGACAACTGTATACATATATAGTCAAAACACTCAAACGACTACTTACAAACAACTGGACAAGAGACGAATTCACCAAAAACATGGACCCAACAAAGCACAGCATTGCACCAACTACAGTACAGTAAAGTATGCCTGACACTTAATGCTAAACAACACAACAGTTGGGGATGCACAGGTTAACGGAAGAATCCAGAAAGTGAACACAGATGTCACTGTCGCTGTCACTGTAATAGTCACTGATTAAATTAAGAGAAGCCTGCACCAAACCGTTTGAATGACTATCGGGACACACATCCACTTCCAACGTACACATGTGTACCCATAGAAGTAAACAAACTATTTGAAATTTTGCAATTCACATGTTAGCACTGTGTACACATGCATACACACACACGCACACACACACACACACACACACACACACACACACACACACACACACACACACACACTTCTTTCTTATCTTCTGTATACATAAGCCAGGCTTTGAGTGCCAGTGACGCCGCTGGATGTGATGTCATACCAATTAGTGTCTGCTGCATTCCTTGCCTCCGGTCCGTAATGCTAAGGGTCTGTCCTCACAGCGTTAGCCTGCATATATCTTATGGCCATGGACTGTACTGAAAAATCTTTACAATACTTGGAATATTGCACGACACGTGCTAAAATACCTTAAAGCGAGGGGACATTGAATTCACGTAAACTCTCAAAACAGCCTTAGCAACCAGACAATTCCCTTCATGATTATGATTTTCAATGAGGTAATACTGCACCAACTGGACTTAATTACGTAGTGCACTATTCTGTGTTGTCATTGCTTTCCATACTGTTTGTTAGCAATACTTTGCAGTGCCACATGCTTTGTTAAGTTCAGTATTGATCAATGAACATTCACACATAGGACCTTCACTGCAACTTCAGTGCCTTCATGTTAGCAATTAGCAGGCTTCCCACAGACATACCAATGCCAAAACTATATAGCATAGTATCACCACCTAATTGTGGTCTCACTATTTTGGCTAACAGCTAACAGTCCGTGCTAATGAACCTGTGCTTGTAATGCTATAACAAGCACTGTCACAGGTTGGATGTTTGACTTTAGAATTATGTGTAAGGGGTCATTGTCATAGTTTGTAGTACCACGTGTTCCTTCCCAAAGAGACTACTGAAAGACAAAGGCACACTGTCCTGAAACAGACATTATGCAATGTGTATGGTCGGTCACACTGTAAATATTCAGTAGTATGCGCACTGTAAGTATTGTAGTGAAAACGCTGTACACAACACAAGATGCCTATGAGTAAAGGGGCATTCTGTATATTCACGAATAACAACTCTGGACAGCCATAGAAACAACACCATGCGCTCCATATTTATGAGAAACAATGAGGCAACACCTGTAAACACCTGAGAAACCCTACAAAGGAATGTTTTGACTGCCTTTGAATACTGCACAGTAAGACATCAGCAATAACACGAAATGGTACAGCATTGCAGGGAAAGGAGTACTGTATGGGCTTAAATTTTGCGGGACTAAACTTTCACCACTTTTGCGGTTGGGAAGGCCATCCGCAGATAGAGCAAAGTGTCGTAACTGTATAAAATGGATGCCGAATGCTGCCAACTTGCCCCTGTTCTATTGCATTGCCTTTGTATTGACTATAGGTGTCGATACGGACAACGATTCATTGGACAACAGTTAGTTACGCAGGTTTCCTGGTACTAAGTGGTCAACTATGTCGATTTGCTCATACTTTATCGTGCGTGAAGAAGTGTGATGTGCTCAAGGGCGAGCTGGAAAAGGTTAATTGATCCTGCTTCCATGGCGGAGTCTGTGAAAGCAGGATCACTGACGTGCACTACCAATGGAGAAGGCAGATCAACTGAGAAGAACTTGAAGGGCGCTAACGAAAAGATCACCCCCGAAAAGATCAGGAAGTACGCAGCCGAAAATGGAATAGCAGGAAGACTGAAATGATGACAGAATTGTGCTGCGACTATAGCGGAGGGGAAGAATGGCCACTTTGCAGAGCAGAATCATGTCCATACTTCGCTAGGTTTCTACTTTCTGTGCTTGTGCGCCCATCTCTTTAGAAACGGCGTTGACAGTCAACACCATCCTGCTGACCTTATCCTTCTATTTGCATAGATATATACGTATGCGTGCTTAAGTATACCTCGATCGCAAGTGTACCGGCAAAGTCCTTTTTCCCCGGAGTTACCTCATTCACAGAGTAACCCCTCACAAACAACTGGACAAGTGAATAATCCACCAAAAACATGGACCCAACACCACACAGCATTACACGACCAACCATGGCTGCATGTACATACGTATAACTACACTCATGATCTTTGTAGCACTTAAGGTCCTAAAAAGTGAATACAGATATACATCATTGTCACTGTCAGATACGTAGTCATATATAGTCACTGCAGACTCATATAATTATGAAAAAGCCTGCACCAATTAAGGCCTCTGGTAGCTGTTCCATTACACCGTATCATGAACCATCAGGAACACATACGTATATATGCACTTCCACCATACACAAGTGAACCCAAAGAAGCAACAAAAACTGTTTAAAATTTTGCAATTCACACTAAGGCACTATGTATGTATGTATGTACACACACACACACACACACACACACACACACACACACACACACACACACACACACACACACACACACACACACACACACACACACACACACACACACACACACACACACACACACACACACACACACACACACTTTGCAAACACCCCCACAACTCGGCCAGCATTAAGCATAAACCCACTAAGTACAAACAACTCGTTGCTGTCTGTGGAATATTTGGACTCACCCTTCTCTATAAGTAGTTTAGGTAGCGATACATCATGATGGTGATTGCTGATGGCGTAGTACAAACTGTGGACATCTGCCTGTGCACCTGCAGAGGAAAAGTAAAGGTGGTAGTCATGAATGAGATACATCTTGCAAGGCAGCAATTAATCCAGCATTCCAATCAGCACTCATTAGTTAATACTTAGGCCATTACCATTTACTCACATACAGCTGGACGCAATAGCATGGCAGTCCTGTCATCTAGGTCATTGGACATGGAATAAGACAAGGTGGGGCTTGAGCCTCCCAACTCTGAATAGCAGAGGCTGAGTGCCTCAGTCTCGGCCTTATAAAATGAAATTGGTGGCTCAGCCTTAATTCATTAGAACTAAGCTCATTCAGTACCACTGACTATGTACACACGTGTGTAGTCCAATAAATTTAGGAGGCAGTCACTAATGGGTTCGCATCACATCCGACGGCAGCATGTGACTCAGACGTACCTTTTGCTCTAGAAGGCGGCACACACATACGCACATACACACACACAGGATGCAAATTTACACATTCACTGACAATGCCATTACAGTGAGTGAGGTGTGACAACTGTAGGTACATACGTAATTATATGCAACCAGATATGTTGTCACAATGCACAGTTGCCCATGACAAAGGAAGTGATACCCATGACCAATAGCATGGTACTAGTCAGGGTGTCACTTCCTTTGTCAGCAGGTCTGAAAATACTGCACAACATTTTACATAGAGTCACCTGAAATTTCCCTATCATTAGCATTACTGACAGTAGTGAATGGGAGGGTGGTGCTTTCAGTGCAAGCACAACAGCATTATCACACCGAAATAACAGGTACGGTATGGTGCATAGGAAACATGATAATAATTTGTTCGTAGGCTGATTTTATTAGCTGTTATTTGTCCTTTATCCGCAAATAGTGTTGCTAACCCTAAAAGCCGTTAACTTGTAAAAGTTAACAGAAAACCGGTATTCAAAAGTAGGATCCAGTTTCGTTTGGGGTTGCTTGTGTATGGTCTCCTGCTTCCCCAGTTTGATTGAATAGTGCTAAAATACATAAGAGTTGTGGGCATTGTGTACTCATGAGGTAAACTCAAAGACAAACATAGCAACTAGACAATTCCCTCGATAGATTTCGTGATTTGGCAATGTGAAAGGGGTAAAACCATATGACTGCTATTGGTAAATGCTTCCCACTGCCAATTTCATAGTGGAGTTCCAGTAGTATTTGCCTGAGTGACAAACAGCAATTCAATAACTTTGTTCTGCATGGAAGTTTCTATGGACACTAAAGTCTCCCCGACTGCACAAAACACACATTCACACAGCGTAAGCTATACGTATAGGCTTCTCCACTTTCCACCAAGCCACTTTGAGCTATGAAATTAAGAAGATGCCATAACAAGCAGTTACGTACATGTCAGCATCGGCCATTTATCAAGTGCCAAATTATACTAGCCTAAGGGACAGTCAGCAATTCAATGACTTTGTTCTGCATGAAAAGTTAATATGCAAAGGTAAGTGCATATTCTACATACAGTTTAAACATTCTTTCATACCTAGCTTGAAACATTCATTCAAATTGGCCAACATCTAAGTTTACACCAAAGAATCCCAACAATTGTCCCAGCACAACCTAACCTGCAGTGGTAGTGAAGTACTCCAATCAGGAGTGAGTTCACTTGCCTACAGTGTTAAAAGCATCGACTTTCCAAGACTATCTATACATGCATCTAGAGGTTTATTAATTGCCATATCATTCCATAGACAATAAAGCCTCCCACACCTAACACAGACACACATGTACACAAACGCACCAGCACAATCTATATGTACGTGCACTACCACCTCTATCCATGGACAAAGCCACTTTAATCAAAGAATAATGAAGATAAGCACCTAGGACCTTTTTTCCTCAATGTCACTCAACATTTGGCCCAGGAATGGTCTTGCATAATTCGAAGAATATCTTCCAGATGTCCCATACCATGTACAACATCGACCGAGTAGTCTTATGAAAAGTCTTCATATGATAGCTCGATTGTTTCTTGGAAATCGGATATCTCTTATACCGTGAAATAACCCCATTAAGCTTCAGTAGCATTTGGAGCTATAACTTGCAAGCAAGACTGCAATTCAGCTACTAAGCAATATTATCCTTCTTGAACATCTCTGTGAACAACTTTCGTTCGTTGGGTAGACAGCGAAAAGATAACAAAGACGATTTTTAACGGGATGAACAAGAGCCTCCGGGGCGGCCATTTTGTTTCGTAGTGTGTTTCTGTATCGGTCGTAAAAGATCGTACCGGCAGTCAACAAACACTTCAAGAGTCGGTAGCGTCGCGTGTACGAACGAAATGGCGCAAAATAGAAGGAGCTCACAGACACAGTAACTTATTTCGGACTCTCTTCCTAGAGCTATGTACAAACGATTGAGAAAACCATTAAGGAGGCAAGGAATGCAGCAGACACTAATTGGTATGACATCACATCCAGCGGCGACACTGGCAGCCAAAACGTGACTTATGTAAGGGAATCTTTGAAGATCGCGTGTGGCTCAGATGTACCTTTTACTCTAATTTAGCAAACAATGTTAAAAACACAAAGCTTTGACACACTCGAGTAAGTGTAAAGAAAAGACAACAACTTTACAGTGAGGTCTGTGAACGGCTTTCGGTCAAGGGAGCGTGGAGAAAGGTGTTTCATGAAGTGTGGAGGGTAGTCTATGTTCAGTTCAATGCGTTGGAAGACAGCCAGAGTTTGGGCCGATGCAGGGCTACCTATATAGCCACTATACTTCTTCCAAAACAATTACCCCTCAATCCCTCTGCACAAAAGCCACTCTTTCAGCTTTAGGGATCTTGTGATTGTCAAGAGGCTTACTTAGAGGCACTCCAAGGATGTCACGTTCTGTTAGCTACGCACTCTCTTCAATACTGATATGCTGGCAGTAAATCGTTCCAGCGAAGAAACGATTCACGCTAGTGGGGATTCTGGCTGGAGCTTATCTATCTTCCACTGTAAGATTAATTCATATGCCTAGTATGTTCATTTCATATGTATAAAATAGTAATAACGAATTCTATACATATTATAACGAATATTCGAAAAGGCAAAAGTATATTTTATGTAATATGTTAGCTAACAATCGAATATACTGAATATTCGAATATTTGTACCACCTCTAGAGTAAACGGTACATCTGAGCCACACACCAGCTTCAAAGATTGGTACCGTTTCCCATCTTTGCTATACTTAAGCCAGGTTTTGGTTGCCAGAGCCAGTCGCTGGATGTGATGTCATGGCAATTATCACCTACAATTATAATCCTGTGCATACCTCAGCTTTAATTAATGGTAAGGGTCTACTATGGTTCCCACCAGAGTGACTACCTCTATAATACAATGAGTGACAACATATGATGCACACATGAAGCAATCGCTAGACATTCACTGTGTGATTGCACACAAACGATTCAAGGCATTGTCCTCACAACATTTGTCTGTACATATTAATGCCCACTGTACTGAAATATCTTTATAATACATGTGAAATATTGCACAACATGTGCTAAAATGCCGAAGAGCAAAGTGACACTGAATTCACACAAACTCTGAAGACAACCTAAGGCAAAATGAGTAGACAACAAAAGGGCTGATGTGCCTCATTGAACATCATAACGGAGGGAATCATCTAATTGGTCGGTTGTCTTCAGAGTTTGAGTGCATTCAATGTCCCCTTGCCCTTGCTGTTCTCTGTTCTTCTGTTGCGTATAGACTATCTCATAAAATTCTCACTTGCATGTCCCCATAATGTGTGACACTATCATACAGACTGTAAATGTACCGTTGCATGCAAGTGAGAATTTCATGAGATACGTAGTCTATACGTAACCTCAAGAAATTCATGCCTTGTCTTTCTACATTCCGTCAGTCAAATGCTAGTTACCTTCCTACCCTCTCCTATCAGACGCATAGAAAGGGGAGTTTCAAACACAGTAGTAAATAATGAGGTGTATATTATGGTTACTGCACTACAGAATATACCATCAGAATGCTTTCTCATCATTCCTCCATGACTAAGTTTCTTGCCTCTGCTTTTGCTGTCTCGTGCATGGCGAATATCTACAAACGTTCATTTAACTCGAAGCAGCCAAATTGTTAAAATTTTATGTATGATGTCATGATATTCATACAGGTAACATAATTAGCTACTGCTAATTCTATAGCTCCTTTTGGCCCACTGCACTACGAGGTAGTCACTATTACAAAGTGCAATGTGTGGAGAAGAGTGGTGCGGGCGGTTTGGTCATTCCAGCCTCACTCGAACCACATAGCCCTATACCTCTAAATGCTCAGTAAACTGCTCTCAGTATAAACTTGCACTATTTTCTGTTCTTATTGTTGTAATTTAGATAAATTTACTATCAATTTTGAGAATTTGTAGCATGTTAAATTGCATCTTTAATAAGTGAGTTGGGACAATCACATGACCCCTCACCCTCGCACAATATACACTCTTTGTTTTCGTCTGTTCATCATAAACAATTAACACAGCGTGCCAACAAAAATTTGCAGTTGCTCACCATGCTCCAAAAGATGTGCAACCACGTCTTTATGGCCTTCAGAGCAGGCGTACATGAGAGGAGTCCACCCAGCATTGCCTTGCACCTCTGTATCTGCACCTGTAATGAGTGCAATGCAACAGATGACACAACAAGGCATCCACTGCATGTACACTGCTATAGTTATGAGGAGGATTTAAAGAGGCATACTGTTCTTTCAACAGTCAGTCAGTCTACTACCCACTATAAAAGTCATTATATACACAACATGCAAGTGCACTACTAAACAATGTGCGCATAAGCTGCATTGTCCAATCAGAAGTAGAGCGTAGTTTCGTGCACACAACTACACTCACACACACAACAATCACAATGGGCACATACAGTGATACACGACAAGATTGACAGCACCTCACAAATGTCCAACACATGCAACAGGTGCATCAATAACAGTAAACAGTGAACCTTTGAAGAAGCCATGGCAATGTATACACTGAATGCCTCAAGTGAGGGTGTTGTGAGTTGTCTCGGCAGCACAACTGTACACCGGATTGTGCAGCTGGGATCAAAATCGTTGTATGTCCCTCTCACAGATTACCAGTAGTATCTGTATATGCGCATACACTTCACACCAAATGTCAGACAATAAATGTGCTGTCACTTTCGGTAGGTTATGTGTACACGTATATAATAGAAATCCATAGATTTGTGTATGTGAGCCAATGTTGTACAGAGCACACTACCACTAGTGCATGAAGTGCTAGTCAGCATTGTCACAGGCTGAACATCCAACACTGTATGTGACATTGTAGAAGCTCATTGCTATGTTGTGACAACTGGTGGATTGATCTTGATGAGCATATACACAGCAGAATCAGTAAATCAATAGCAACTGGTTTCAGGACGTTTCAGCCACATAGACTGAAGCGTCCTGTAATCAGATGAACACACAGATGCACTTGTGTGTCCGTCATGAGTATATATAACCCCTTTCACATGGACTGATAAATAATCCGGGTCGAATCTGAATTCGACCTAGATATGACGCAAACGGAAGCGGGTCGAACCCAGTTTGCTTTCACATGGACACATTACAACGATTTGCTGGGTATCACTTCCCTTGTCAGCAGGTCTGAAATTACTGCACATTTTACATAGAGTCACCTGAAATTTTCCTATCATTAGCATTACTGACAGTAGTGAATGGGAGGGTGGTGCTTTCAGTGCAAGCCCAACAGCATTATCACACCAAACTAACAGGTACGGTATGGTGCATAAGAAACATGATAATAATTTTGTTTGCAGGCTGACTTTATTGGCTGTTATTTGTCCTTTATCCGCAAATAGTGTTGATGACCCATTAGCGGTTAACCGGTAAAAGTTAACGGAAAACCGGTAATCAAAAGTGGGTTCCAGTTTCATTTGGGGTTGCTTGTGTATGGTCTCCTGCTTCCCCAGTTTGATTGAATAGTGCTAAAATACATAAGAGTTGTGGGCATTGTGTACTCATGAGGTAAACTCAAAGACAAACATAGCAACTAGACAAATTCCCTCCATAGATTCCGTGATCTGACAATGCGAAGGGGGTAAAACCATATAACTGCTATTGATAAATGCTTCCCACTGCCACAAGCTTTGACACACTCGAGTAAGTGTAAAGAAAAGACAACAACTTTACAGTGAGGTCTGTGAACGGCTTTCGGTCAAGGGAGCGTGGAGAAAGGTGTTTCATGAAGTGTGGAGGGTAGTCTTCGTTCAGTTCAGTGTGTTGGAAGACAGCCAGAGTTTGGGCTGATGCAGGGCTACCTATATAGCCACTATCCTTCTTCCAAGACAATTACCCCTCAATCCTTCTGCACAAAAGCCACTCTTTCAGCTTTAGGGATCTTGTGATTGTCAAGAGGCACTTAGAGGCACTCCAAGGATGTCACGTTCTGTTAGCTACGCAGTTTCTTCAATACAGATATGCTGGCAGTAAATCGTTTCAGCGAAGACACGATTCACGCTAGTGGGGATTCTGGTTGGAGCTTATCTATCTTCCACTGTAAGATTAATTCATATGCCAAAGTATGTTCATTTTATATGTATAAAATAGTAATAACGAATTCTATACATATAACGAATATTCGAAAAGGCAAAAGTATATTTTATGTAATAGGTTAGCTAACAATCGAATATACTGAATATTCGAATATTTGTCCCACCTCTAAAGTAAACGGTACATCTGAGCCACACACCAGCTTCAAAGATTGGTACTGTTTCCCATCTTTCCTATACTTAAGCCAGGTTTTGGTTGCCAGAGCCAGTCGCTGGATGTGATGTCATGGCAATTATCACCTACAATTATAATCCTGTGCATACCTCAGCTTTAATGGTAAGGGTCTATTATGGTTCCCACCAGAGTGGCTACCTCTATAATACAATGATGAGTGACAACATATGATGCACACATGAAGCAATCGCTAGACATTCACTGTGTGATTGCACACAAAACGATTCAAAGCATTGTCCTCACAACATTAGTCTGTACGTATTTATGTCTACTGTACTGAAATATCTTTACATGCCGAAGAGCATTGAATTCACACAAACTCTGAAGACAACCTAAGGCAAAATGAGTAGACAACATAAGGGCTGATGTGCCTCATTGAACATCATAATGGAGGGAATCATCTAATTGGTAGGCTGTCTTCAAGGTTTGTGTGCATTCAATGTCTCCTTGCCCTTGCTGTTCTCTGTTCTTCTGTTGCGTATAGACTATCTCATAAAATTCTCACTTGCATGTCCCCATAATGTGTGCACACTATCTTACAGACTGTAAATGTACCATTGTATGCAAGTGAGAATTCAATGAGATCATCTATATGTAACCTCAAGAAATTCATGCCTTGTCTTTCTGCGTTCCATCAGTCAAATATTGTTACCTTCCTACCCTCTCATATTAGAGACACAGAAACGGGAGTTTCAAACACGGTAGTAAATAATGAGGTGTATATTACAGTTACTGCACTACAGACGATACCATCAGAATGCTTTCTCATCATTCCTCCATGACTAAGTTACTTGCCTCTGCTTTTGCTGTCTCGAGCATGGCGAATATGTGAACCGTTCATTAAGCTCGAAGCAGCCAATTTGTTAAAATATTATGTATGATGTCATGATATTCGTACAGGTACAGGTAACATAATTAGCTACTGTTAATTCTATAGCTCGTTTTGGCACCACGCCACTACAAGGTAGTCACTATTACAAAGCGCCATGTGTGTAGAAGAGTGGTGCGGGTGGATTGGTCATTCCCGCCTCACTCGAACCACATAGCCCTATACCTCTAAATGCTCAGTAAAATGCTCTCAGTATAAACTTGCACTATTTTCTGTTTTTATTGTTGTAATTTAGATAAATTTACTGCCAATTTTGAGAAACCTTTTTAGCATGTTAAATTACATCTTTCATGTAATAAGTGAGTTGGGACAATTACATGACTCCTCACCCTCGCACAATTTAAACTCTTTGCTTTCATCATAAACAATTAACACAGCATGCCAAGAACAATATGCAGTTGCTCACCATGCTCAAGGAGGCGTGAAACCACATCTTTGTTGCCTCTAATGCAGGCTCGCATGAGAGGAGTCATCCCATCCTTGTCTTGCACCTCTGTATCAGCACCTGTAGTGAGTGCAATGCAACAGATGACACAACAAGGCACCCACTGCATGTACACTGCTATAGTTATGAGGAGGATTTAAAGAGGCATTGTTCTTTCAACAGTCAGTCAGTCTACTACCCACTATAAAAGTCATTATATACACAACATGCAAGTGCACTACTAAACGATGTGCGGATAAGCTGCATTGTCCAATCAGAAGTAGAGCGTAGTTTCGTGCACACAACTACGCTCACACACAACAATCACAACTAGCACATACAGTGATACAGTACAAGATTGGTAGCACCTCACAAATGTCCAACACATGCAACAGGTGCATCAATAACAGTAAACAGTAGACCTTAAAGAAGCCATGGCAATGTATACACTGAATGCCTCAAGTGAGGGTGTTGTGAGTTGTCTCGGCAGCACAACTGTACACTGGATTGTGCAGCTGGGATCAAAATCGTTGCATGTCCCTCTCACAGATTACCAGTAGTATCTGTATATGCGCATACACTTCACACCAAATGTCAGACAATAAATGTGCTGTCACTTTCGGTAGGTTATGTGTACACGTATATAATAGAACTCCATAGATTTGTGTATGTGAGCCAATGTTGTTCAGAGCACACTACCACTAGTGCATGAAGTGCTAGTCAGCATTGTCACAGGCTGAACATCCAACACTGTATGTGACATTGTAGAAGCTCATTGCTATGTTGTGACAACTGGTGGATTGATCTTGATGAGCATATACACAGCAGAATCAGTAAATCAATAGCAATTGGTTTCAGGACATTTCAGCCACATAGACTGAAGTATCCTGTAATCAGATGAACACACAGATGCACTTGTGTGTCCGTCATGAGTATATATAACCCCTTTCACATGGACTGATAAATAATCCGGGTCGAATCTGGATTCGACCTAGATATGACGCAAACGGAAGCGGGTCGAACCCAGTTTGCTTTCACATGGACACATTACAACGATTTGCTGGGTATCATTTCCCTTGTCAGCAGGTCTGAAATTACTGCACATTTTACATAGAGTCACCTGAAATTTCCCTATTATTAGCATTACTGACAGTAGTGAATGGGAGGGTGGTGCTTTCAGTGCAAGCTGAACAGCATTATCACACCAAAGTAACAGGTACGGTATGGTGCATAGGAAACATTATTTCGTTTGCAGGCTGACTTTATTGGCTGTTATCTGTCCTTTATCCGCAAATAGTGTTGATGACCCATTAGCGGTAAACCGGTAAAAGTTAACAGAAAACCGGTTGTTCTGCATGGAAGTTTCTATGGACACTAAAGTCTCCCCGACCGCACAAAAACACACATTCACACAGCGAAAGCTATACGTATAGGCTTCTCCACTTTTCATCAAGCCACTTTGAGCTATGAAATTAGAAGACGCCATAACAATCAGTTACGTGCGTACATGTCAGCATCGGCCATTTATCAAGTGCCAAATTATATAGCCTACAGAACAGTCAGCAATTCAACGACTTTTTTCTGCATGGAAAAGTTAATATGCAAAGATAAGTGCATATTCTACATAGAGTTTAAACGTTCTTTCATACCTAGCTTGAGACATTCGTTCAATTTGGCCAACATCTAAGTTTACCCCAAATAATCTCAACAATTGTCCCAGTACTACCTAACCTGCAGTGGTAGTGATGTACTCCAATCAGGAGTGAGTTCACTTGCCTACAGTATTAAAAGCATCGAGTTTCCAAGACTATCTACACATACATCTAGAGGTTTATTAATTGCCATATCATTCCATAGACAATAAAGCCTCCCACACCTCACACAGACACATGCACACAAACGCACTAGCACAATCTATATGTACATGCACTACCACCTCTATCCATGGACAAAGCCACTTTAATCAAAATTAATAGTAATGAATATAAGCACCTAGGACCTTTTTTTCCTCAATATCACTCAACATTTGGCCCAGGAATGGTATTGCATAATTCAAAGAATATCTTCCAGATGTCCCATACCATGTACAACATCGACCGAGTAGTCTGATGAAAAGTCTTTATATGATAGCTCGATTGTTTCTTGGAAATCGGATACCTATTATACCGTGAAATAACCCCATTAAGCTTCAGTAGCATTTGGAGCTATAACTTGCAAGCAAGACTGTAATAAAGCTACTAAGCAATATTATCCTTCTTGAACATCTCTTTGAACAACTTTCGTTCGTTGGGTAGACAGCGAAAAGATAACAAAGACGATTTTTTAACGGGATTAACAGAAGCCTCCGGGGCGGCCATTTTGTTTCGTAGTGTGTTTCTGTATCGGTCGTAGAAGATCGTACCGGCAGTCAACAAACACTTCAAGAGTCGGTAGCGTCGCGTGTACGAAAGAAATGGCGCAAAATGGAAGGAGCTCACAAACACAGTAACTTATTTCAGGACTCTCTTCCTAGAGCTATGTACAAACGATTGAGAAAACCATTAAGGAGGCAAGGAATGCAGCAGACACTAATTGGTATTAGTCTCGTACCCGACCCTGTCCGTCGGCCGCCATTTTATTCGCCGCCTCCCAGGGTCTGGAAAAGACTGCACCCAAAACCGTTGCACGGTCCTAGCCTAACACGGACCAATTAGGCCCTTTGTGACGTCATTTGCGGTCGCATGAATATCGTTATTGTAATTGAATGACAGAGCTGGAGGCAAATCGCGTAGGTAAACGCTTCTTGTGCGAAGCAGCACCCCTCAGGAAGCAAACGCAAAAGACCAGTTCTTCCAACAAGCGATCAAAGACGCCCAGGACGACACGGTGATCATGGTATTGACTAGTCTCGTACCTGACCCTGTCCGTTGCCGCCATTCTATTTGCAGCCGCCCAAGTGTCTTTCATAGCGTGTTGGAAGAACTGCTCTTTTTGCATCTGCCTCCTGAGGGTTGATGGTTTGCGTAAAAAGCGTTTACGTAGGCTCTGCTTTCAGCACCGGCATTTTCAAGTACAATAACGATATTCATGCGACCGCAAATGACGTCACAAAGGGCCTAATTGGTCCGTGTTAGGCTAGGACCGTGCAACGGTTTTGGGTGCAGTCTTTTCCAGACCCTGGGAGGCGGCGAATAAAATGGCGGCCGGCGGACAGGGTCGGGTACGAGACTAAATTGGTATGACATCACATCCAGCGGCGACACTGGCAGCCAAAACGTGACTTATGTAAGGGAACAGTAATAAACGGTACCAATCTTTAAAGCTCGCATGTGGCTTAGACGTACCTTTTACTCTAATTTAGCAAGCAATGTTAAAAACACAGCTTTGACACACTCGAGTAAGTGCAAAGAAAAGACAACAACTTTACAGTGAGGTCTGTGAACGGCTTTCAGTCAAGGGAGCGTGCAGAAAGGTGTTTCATGAAGTGTGGAGGGTAGTCTTCGTTCAGTTCAGTGTGTTGGAAGACAGCCAGAGTTTGGGCTGATGCAGGGCTACCTATAATTATAGCCACTATCCTTCTTCCAAGACAATTACCCCCTCAATCCCTCTGCACAAAATCCACTCTTTCAGCTTTAGGGATCTTGTGATTGTCAAGAGGCTTACTTAGAGGCACTCCAAGGATGTCACGCTCTGTTAGTTTCTTCAATACTGATATGCTGGCAGTAAATCGTTCCAGCGAAGAAACGATTCACGCTAGTGGGGATTCTGGTTGGAGCTTATCTATCTTCCACTGTAAGATTAATTCATATGCCAAAGTATGTTCATTTCATATATATAAAATAGTAATAACGAATTCTATACATATAACGAATATTCGAAAAGGCAAAAGTATATTTTATGTAATATGTTAGCTAACAATCGAATATACTGAATATTTGAATATTTGTCCCACCTCTAGAGTAAACGGTACATCTGAGCCACACACCAGCTTCAAAGATTGATACGGTTTCCCATCTTTCCTATACTTAAGCCAGGTTTTGGTTGCCAGAGCCAGTCGCTGGATGTGATGTCATGGCAATTATCACCTACAATTATAATCCTGTGCATACCTCAGCTTTAATGGTAAGGGTCTATTACGGTTCCCACCAGAGTGTCTACCTCTATAATACAATGATGAGTGACAACATATGATGCACACATGAAGCAATCTCTAGACATTCACTGTGTGATTGCACGCAAAAGGATTCAAGGCATTGTCCTCACAACATTAATCTGTATTCATGTCCACTGTACTGAAAATCTTTACAATACATGAAATATTGCACGACAAGTGCTAAATGCTGAAGAGCGAGGGGACATAGAATTCACTCAAACTCTGAAGACAACCTTACCAATTAGATGATTCCCTCCATTCTGACATTCAACGAGACAATATGAGTAGACAACAAAAGGGCTGACAGGTACATTTATATAGCATGTCTCCATAATGTGTGCCCTGAGCAATCAGATTTGGCCATTCCCTTAAGGTAGTAAGTAGGAGGGGCTAGAGTGACCTGTTTTGTTTGATTTCATTTTCTGACCAGACATACAGATGCAAGAACTCTTTTGAACTGCGCAGTTATTATCCCGAAACGTTCGATAGTTTTTGAGTTATACAGAAGAGAAATTTGTTGGTAATAAATACATCGCACCCACGATGTTATGATAGGACGCCCACAATGTTATGATACGGAAGGTGTCACTAAGTAAGTATACTGCACGCTTAGAAGCAGCATGAATGGAAGGTTTCCTGAATAAGTATATTGCACGTGTAGAGGCAGCGCGATGGGCGAGACAACAATGGGGATGGCTGTGGCTGCCTTCGTGCGCAGTTTAGTGAGAATGGGTAAGAAATCCGTTTTCATAACACCTCATTGTGCTAATGAGGTGCTAAATTCCAAGGGGCGCCTCCAGGATTAGACAGACCAGCATCTAAGCAGGAATTGAGCAGCGCGCTTTTCTGGTTGCTACGCTCGTCAATATGAAGTAGAAGCAATTCACCAACAATGTGGAAGGGAAACAACCTGTTACTATATTTCTCAAGTGTTGTGAAGGGCGATTTTCGTGCTTCGTTGATTTGTTCGAGGTGTTGCACACGGAACTACTATGTTTCGTTATACACGAATCGTCCCGCGTTTGTTCCAATGCGAAGCATATGGTGTGCACTAAAATCGCAAGGGAGCGACTAGCGTTACACGCAGCGGTTAGAGCGTTGCAGCCATTTTCGTAAACTTTCAATTCAAAACGCTGTAATAGCTCTATAGTACCTGTTACTCCTAGTCGCTCCCTTAGGATTGTAGGCACATGCCCTGTCCTCCTATGCACCAAGTTTGATAGCTCTAGGCCACTCTGGTCAGAAGTAGTTTCACTTTTGCTGATGGTCATTGGAATCACAGTGGATCTAATTAATTGCTTACATGACGGGATCAAATTAAGCAATTAATTACTTAGTCACACCAAAATACACGGAAAGGGTAGGTCTACGTACCTTGAAAGAATCAAGTTTATATTTGAAATGGTTACGAAGTTATGTGTATTCAAACATAGTCCTCTAGTTTTGAAAATAGCCCCTACTACTACCTTAATAAGGAAATATTATAGTAACTGGACTTAATTATATATACTGCACTATTTTACGTTGATACTGTGTTATCGTGTTATATGTTGTTAGCTAGAGCTTGTAGTGGTTTGTTGTGTTCAGTATTCAATGGGCTGTCTTCACTTTATGGTGCATTCATGGCAATCACATCTACCAGTCTAAAGTCCACTGCACCCTTCTGTGGGGAGGGTGGTGGTGTAAGACTAGTGACATAATGAACAAGATGGAAAAACACTTGGAATTTTTCACAAATCGTTTAAATGGGAGATGATGATGTCATACCTACCTGTGCATCTGGCTGTCCTAAACTCAGCTCCACATGCATAACACATAAAATAAGCAGCCCCTCCCCCTCGCCCCTCCCCCTCTAGGTCGCCCGTATCCAGGTCCACATCCTAAAAGTGGTGGAGCAACTGCCGCAAACCCGAGAGAAGTATGAAGCCCTCACTCAGCTCTACCGCATACATGGGTGGTTTGCTGCACTGTACTGCACTGTCAGAACACTATAGCATCATTTCCCCGTGACTTTAAGTTTCGTGCCTCTCATTTGCTATCTCCAGCACGACAAATATATAAATGTTCATCATGTTTGAAGCAGCCAAACTGATGAAATAATTTTCATTTCATGACATTGGTACAGGTAATAACATAATTAGGTACTGCACTCTACTTCACACATCCACTCTTACTAATATGTCCTTATACTAGAGGTGGGACAAATATTCCAATATTCAGTTTATTCGAATGTTAGCCAATATTTGAATATTTTGCCTATTTAAATATTGGCTATTACTATTCTATATGTATATACTAACCATACTTTGCCATATAAATTAATCTTTACAGCAGAACATGGCGGACAGATAAGCTCCAACTGAATCTCCCACTAGCGAGTATCGTTTCTTCAGGGAACAATTTACTGCCAGCTTATCAGTGCTTTCAGACTGCAAGCAGAACTGTACTAGATAGTAAAGGATACAGCTGGAACCAACTGTAATACGTACAACGTCTTTCCTTTGTACCATTCTAAGTTCTTTGTGGTCTGCATGGATATTTGCCACAGGTAAAGTGCTCATTGCTGTTCAGAGTACAGATATGGTGCAGACGTTGTCGGCTTTGGAAATGCTTGAAAGATTTTAACGAAGCTACAATTGCCCTGCACTTTCATTGCACTTGACTAAATTTTTGCGCTACCAAACTTTCAAAGACAGCTAAAAATCCACAAAACAGCAAAACAGCAAAAGTTTAGTACTGCGAAAATTAAGGACCATACAGTAAAACTCCATCTAGAATGATGGTGCAAAGGCACAGAATGCACACGAGAACTACCAGCATTTTTGTGATGAAATACCATTGACTGATGGCATAATATATGTAATCATCGGCGTATATCTCTTCAGTGGATATATATATATATATATATATATATATATATAATTATATACCTACTACCATTGTCAAATATTGGTCAATTGTAAATTACCATTATTGTATATCTGTTCGAATGCATTTACTTCTACTACTACAGTTTGGAGCATGTGCTACTGAGAACCTTAAAAATATTAATTTGCACAGAGTGCACGTACCTACACTTCCATTAATACAACCAAAGTTATTATTCAATCTGACAGGACAGAACATTTCAAACACTTCAGCAATCTACATAAGTATATCTATAGTAGCTCACCATGTTCAAGGAGTACAGCGCAGACTTCCTTATGGCCTCTGTCACATGCGAACAAAAGAGGAGTTGTCCCAGCATTGGTCTTGGCCTGAGGATCTGCACCTATTGTAAATGCAGTGCAAAAATTATGATTACAACAGGACAACAAATTGGTAACAAACATACGCAGTTTCACACAAAATTATAGCAAGTACTTTCTATCACTACTCATGGAGAAAGAGTGGGCATGTCAAGTGTGAGAACTGGGTGCACTGTACAAAGACAGTGGTGTAAGGGACCACAGTAGCTTCTGGCTGTGGCTTTCCTAAACAAAATTCATGAAGCCACACATGCACCAGCAGATGGACGAACCTCTTTGCATACCACACAAGAGATGGGGGACATATAGTCTGTTTATTTGTTATCCAGAAGTAGAGCACAGCTTCATGCACACAGCTGCACTTATAAACACAACTTGCAGCCAATATTGGCTGCAGCTCACAAATGTCCAACACATTCAACAGGTGCATCAATAACAGTAAACAGTAGACCCTTAAAGAAGCCATGGCAATGCATATGCTGAATGCCTCAAGTGAGGGTGTTGTGAGTAGTCTTGGAAGCACAACTGTACACTGGAGTGTGCAGCTGGGATCAAAATGGCTGTCCCTCCCAGCTACCAGTAGTATTTGTATATGCGTACACACCCTCCCACACTGGGGCACACCCTCCCTCACTGGGGAACCACCTCCCACACTGGGGAACACCCTCACACACTGAGGAACACCCTCTCACAACAGGGATCATGCTCCAACATTGGGGCACACCTTCCAACACTGTGGAACACTATCCCACACTGGCATAATTGTCTGTAAGTCAGCACTTAGGAAGCTTCCCACTGACATACCTGTACTAACACTATATAGCACAGCACCTAAATGTGGTCTCACTATTCTGGCTAACAGCAAACGAGTCCATGCGAATGAACATGTGCTTGTATTGCATGAAATGCTATAGTCAAGTATTGTCACAGGTTGAATGTTCGACCTTCCCTACATAAGGGACCAATGTCACCAGGCCCTATTTCTCCCTCAGAACAAAGGCCGGAATGGAAAGAGGGACTGGGTACGAGGCTACTACAAAACAATATACTAGTGTCATCAGGATTATGCTGCAGTGCCCACTTACGATGATTAGCCGCTGGATTAAATTGTCATGAATAAACTAATTCTATATAAAGCATCCTATCAGGAAGGAAGAGATGTAAGAGTAGTAACACAGGGTATCCAGACTAGCATCTTGAGTCACTATACTTCACTAAATATTCTGATGAGATTACCTCCTTTGACACACTTAGACATGCACCAATTACTGCACTGTCCACACACTACGACAGGCTGGCTGTCAATGATACAACTTTTGTAAACCTCAAGAAACACTTTATAACAAGAAATGGAAATATGGACTGGGTTCAAGACTACTACAGAACAATATGCTAGTGTCATCAGACTCAGGACACACTTTATAACAAGCTACGCATTCTCACTGTGATTATAACATTCAATGAGGCATTATGAGTAGACAACAAAAGCCTGACTTGTATATACATATGTAGCATGTCCCCACAATGTGTCTCCACTGTCTAACATACAATAAAGGTATGTATGCACGAGAGAATTTAAGGAGATCATCTATATATACCCTCTCCAGAACTCATATAATAACAGTAACACAGTAACTTATTTCAGGACTCTCTTCCAATATATACGTACGATTGAGAAAATGTTTTTTTCATCATCAAAAGCTCATATGAACTTTGCAGCATGTTATTGAGAGCAACTTACAAGTCAGCTACTCCAGTCGTAGATATGAGTCATATCACAATTCTTTTTCAAGAAATACCATGGTACTATATTTATCAAACCTGTCCATACCCTCCCACACTCGGGAACACCCTCACACACTTAGTCTAGCTGTTAGACCCTACTTTGTCTTCGCGCGTGGGGGCGGAAGAAAAGTAGGGTCTAGCAGAATGTGTAAATTTCACACCTCGCGCCGACCAATGAAATCGCTGCTGCACCATTTCTCTGCAGTGAAGGGCGTTTACGCCATCTGGAACACCTGGAATCACGCCGACATCGTCTATGCCACACTTACCGTTACCAATAAACGCCCCTTTGGGCGTTCATTGCGATGTGTGGAATTTACACATTCTGCTAGACCCTACTTTTCTTGCGCCCCCACACGCGAAGACAAAGTAGGGTCTAGCAGCTAGACTATCCCACACTAGGAACACCCTTCCACACTGGGGCACACCCTCCTAAACATGGGCACACCCTCCTAAACGTGGGCACACCCTCCCACACTGAGAAACACCCTCCTAGACTTGGGCACACCCTCCCTCACTGGGTCATACCCTCACACACTGTGGCACACCTTCCAACACTGCGGAACGCTCTCCCACACTGGGGCACACACTCCCACACAGGGGCACACCCTCCCACACCAGGGATCTTCCTCCCACATTGGTAACACCCTTCAACACTAGGGCACACCCTCTCACACTGGGGCACACCTTCCAACACTGCAGAACACTCTCCCACTCACTGGGGCACCCCCTTCAACACTGGGGCACACCTCCCATACCGGGATACACCCTCCCTCACTGGGACACACTCCCACACTGGGCACACACTCCCACACTGGGGAACAACCTCTCAACTGTCAGGCATTCGTTAAAAAGGTTTGCTTCGCTGTCTGAGGTCGACTCCTCACTGATACAATTGAAATAATAGCAGAAATATCAGCTGCAACGAAAACCAGACCTTTTTGTAGCACACCCAATGAGTGGCCATTTTTCTTCCATAACCGGAAACGTATACTGGAATTAACAGTGATTTCTACTCAAATCCCATTATATACTGCGTATTCTCAGGGGGAGGAGGGTAGGACGGTTAGAGCATATACCATCCAAAACCATCAAAACATGAATGTGCTAGTACAGTGTACCTGTATACAGTGCACCTAAGTACTCATTTCTAATTGATGCAATCACTACTGTTACTAGACATGGGTGCCGGATGCTAAAGTGTTTTAGTAGACTGACAGAACACTTTAGCGTCATTTCCCCAAGCAAGCAAAACTGTTATTTCCACCACAGACAGTGCTGGAAACAGGGGGCATAGTCTGTTTATTTCGTTATGAAGTTGAGCACAGCATCTTGCACACAGCTGCACTCATAAACACAACAGACATAAGTGACATACCACAAGATTGGCTGCACCTCACAAATATCCTACACATGCAACAGGTGCACCAATAACAGTAAACGTAGACCCTTAAAGAAGCCATGGCAATGCATCTAAGAGTGTTGTGAGCTGTCTTGGAAGCACAACTGTACACTGGAGTGTGCAGCTGGGATCAAAAATGGTCGCATGTCCCTCACAGTTAACCAGAAAATGTACAGTCACTGACAGGTCATGAGTTCGCATACGATGACATTCCATACAGCTTTGTGCATGTGAGCCAATGTTGTACAGAGCACACCACCAGTAGTGCATGAAGTGCTAGTCAGCATTGTCACAGGCTGAACATCCAACACTGTATGTGATATAGTAGAAGCTCATTGCTACGTTGTGACAACTGGCAAATTGATCTTGATGAGCATTTATGTAGCAGAATCAATCAATCAATAGCAATATGGTAGGATGTTTGGTCAAGGACGCCTTCGTCACATGGTTGAAGTGTCCTGCAATCAGTTGCTATTGATTGATTGATTCTGCTATGTACATGTTCACAAGATCAATTCATCAATTAAAGCACTGCAAGTATTCCTAGAAGACAACCGCTTCCATCTCCACTGAAAGCACACACATGCACACATACATGGCAATCGCTAGACATTCACTGTGATTGCACACAAGAGTATTCAAGGCATTGTCCCCAGAACGTTAGTGTGTATATTTGCTCACTGCACGGTAAGTCTTTATACAGTACATGAAATGCGGCAAAACAAGGGCGACAATACTTAAGAGTTGTGGGCATTGTGTACTCATGAGGTAAACCAAAAGACAATCGTAGCAACTACACAATTCCATCCATGATTATCTGACATGAGGGTAAGAATATTACATGACTTCCCGCCGGCAACTTTATAGAAGATTTACAGTAATAACCCATTTACATGTACGCCACCACGTTGCAATGAGACCTGTTGAAATGGTCAGAGCGATTTGGTTAGGTCTTACAGTGAGTGTAAAAGCATCTCTAACCAGACAACATGTTAAGTGAATACATGAGGTGTGTAGAAGTGGGCAAATCGTCACAGAACAGCCATTTTATTAAGTTTTTTTTGCAAAATTCTATTTGCCTTAGGGACGAACGGCAATTCAATAACTTTGTTCTGCGTGGGAAAGTTCTATGGACACTAAATCCTTCCCCACTGCACATAGACACATATACACACACCAGCATAAGTTACGTATAGGCATCTCCATTATCCATGGTGCACTTTGAGCAAAGATATTAAGAAGACCCCATAACAAGCAGGTATGTTCATGTCAGCATCGCCATTTTATCAAGTGCCAAATTCTATTAGCCTAAGGAACAATAACAATTCACTTTGTTCTGCGTGGAAGAGTTAATCAATACTATGCAAACATCTGTGTATTCTACATACAATTTAAACATGTATTCAAAGCTTGAAAACTTCATTCAAATTGGCAAACATCTAAGTTTACACCAAAGAAGCACAACAATTGTCCCAGCACTACCTAACCTGCAGTGGTAGTGAAGTACTCCAATCAGGAGTGAGTTCACTTGCAGTGTTGAAAACAGTAAGTTCCCAAAACCTTCAGTATACTTACCACTAGAGGTTCATTAATTTTCATATCATTCTATAGAATTCAATAGCGACAATAACGCCTCCTTTAACCCGCACAGACACACTAACATAAATCATACTTATATATATACTTACGTAGGTACACTATAGCTGATACTCACCCTTCTCTAGAAGGAGTTGCGACACTTTTGAATCGCCACGCACGGCAGCCCAATGCAGTGGAGTCCTCTGATGGTCACCTTTTGTGTTGACGTGCGCACCTGCAAAAGAAGACAAGGGTATACATAAACAAACCTAAACAAGAGAAAACATGGTAAAGAGAAAGCGTGCAAACATTGTCACAAATTCACCTACGACATGCATGTGTAGCACTGGGTATGCTGCAGGACCTGTTACTCTTAACATTAAATTGATGTTAGAACGAAACTACATAGAAATCAGGTTGACACACAATTGATCAATTCAAAATTGGATGAGAGGAAGTAAGGGTCTGAATTTGGAGAGATTCATAGACAAGGCTATTGTCTTGTAATCTTGCAACTCATGAATCTGTAATAGGTTAAACATAGCTGAGCATCTGCTGTAAGAACAGCAAGAAATACAGTATTATCTATACAGTGGAGCACAGCCCACCAGCAAAATGCAAAAAGACCGACAAAAGTATGGGGTCCGGTTCACAAGACTACCCTTTGTGTGTGATGTGCATGGCCGCAGGCAGAGTGGAGGAAGGAAGGAAGGAGACATCAGCCTAAAAGAGCAAGGGGCTGAGTCCTCTCACTTTCGAGCTTAGCTGGCCAAAGGGAAATAAGACTTGTCTTTACTTTTCAGACAGAGTTTCTAAAAACTCTAGATTCACAACATTCCACCACTGTGCCATGTACTAATGCTCCCCTCTACCCCCCCCCCCCCCCCACACACACACACTATAGAAGCTCTAGTCACCCACGATGACAGCTACTTGACTGTCAGATTCAACATCCGCATATGTAATTTGAACCAAATAGCTACCGTATATGCACTGTCATGTTTTGCCATGTCCAGGGCAGCATCATTAGTTTGTTGGGTATCAGTGACATAATGAACAAGATGGAAAGAGTAATAAACAGTTAGAATTTGCACAAGTCATTCAAATGGGAGACGATACAAAGGTGTTTCTAATAGAGCCATTGCTCTAGAAATTTGATGGGCTGTCTTCACTTTATGGTGCATTCGTGGCGATCACATCTACAAGTCTAAAGTCCACTCTACACCCTTCTGTGGGGAGGGTGGTGGTGTAAGACTAGTGACATGATGAACAAGATGGAAAAACACTTGGAATTTTTCACAAATCGTTTAAATGGGAGATGATGATGTCATACCTACGTACCTGTGCATCTGGGTGCCATAAACTCAACTCCACACGCATATCACCTAAACATGTACGAGTCAATGGTGCCCCCTTGCATTAGTCCCTGAACCAGACTCCACCTCTCCACAGATAGCTACTTGGCTGGCAGACGGGTGGATTCTGGTTCACAAGACTACCCTTGCAATCACTGTGCCAACATCTTAGACTAGTACCGAGAGGTGGAGTTTGTAGCTAGCTAGCTGTGTAGCTGTGTGAGCTGGTAGCTACGTAGCTGTGTGAGCTGGTAGCTACGTAGCTGTGTGAGCTGGTAGCTACGTAGCTGTGCGAGCTGGTAGCTACGTAGCCGTGTGAGCTGGTAGCTACGTAGCTGTGTGAGCTGGTAACTATGTAGCTAGCATGGGTAGAAACGGCCGATTGCTGGGCGACCTTAACAGAACATTACTTCACGGTGTCTCTCAGCTCCGGTCCACTCACCGTTCTCTGCTAAACGAATGGCTTTCGACCAGTTCCCCAACCTGCACGCTTCCACAAGTTCCACTCCGAGTCTCTGGCGCTCTGTAAGAAGGAAACAAGAACAATTACATTTCAGACACTGAAAGTAAGACTGTAAACTTACATACGTTTGCCACTTACACGTTTTATAATACGATTCGTACGTTACACTCACTCACAGACAGACTCACCCTCCGCTGCAGCTGCTCCTTCCGCCATTGTCTCCGCTGATCCTGGGTGGCGACGCCAATGATTGGAATGTGACGTTTGATGATTGAAAATGGCCGCTGCCCTCGGAGTGGAACATGTGCGAAGCACAGTACAGTAGCAAGGTGGATATGCATCCAGTAAGCATGATTCCTTCCTAGGTCATGCTGTAAGCTTCCTATTGTACTGTCTTCATTCATTGACTCCGCCACGCATCTCCCCCATAATAAGTAGCTAGCTAGCTATCACCTACCTCAGCTAGCGACGTACGTACGTCGGCTGTCTGGCCGTACGTGTGAAGCATGCACTTCTACATGTTTGTGCCCCACAGGTGGTCTGCCCTCACTGTTTGCTGGGGACACACCTCCAGTGTACACTGCGCAAGCTAATACCATTCTTGTGGTTGGACCATGTCTGTGGGTGTTGTTGAGGGGATATGCAGATGAAAACCAACCAGGCACACACAATCCCCTTTTCAGGTGGTCATGCACAGTTCTTTAAAATGTCTTCAGATGGTTTTTGCACGATTTGAAGTTGGTGGAATATCTCCTTATGTGGGCACGTGTGTACTTGTGTCTGTGTTTTTGGTTGCTGGTTGTGTTGTGTGTCAATAAAGTGATAAGTTCATTGCTCCAGACCCTCCAACCGGACACACTGTGTGTGAAGTTTAATGTGCACTGAGTGTGCAGTTCTGCTAACAGTGTCACCACACATTCCTGTCCAGATTTGGAGTTGCTATACTTTGTAGCTGTGTGTGAGTGGGTTGGTTCTCTGTTGGTGTGTTCACAATACTGCAGTGGGGACCTCTGTGACCAGCGATTGTTCTAGTTCTGCCAACTTCATTCGGCTATATAGGTGGTCTAGTCTTCTTCATGACATAACTGACTGGTGTGAAAACCCACCATCTTGTGTTGATGTATGTGTGTGATTGTACATGGTCTGGCGTGCTAGCCCCTCCAACCATGGGGGGGGGGAGGGGGCGAAGGCTTCACTTGTGCACCATTTTTGTGTAGGATCTCACTTTCCCAATTCACCACCTGCACTGATGAGATGGCAAACACTATACCTAATCCTTTAGTTACATAAGCATAAAACACATTTCATTGATTAAACCTCTTTTATGCTTCCATTCTACATCCTGTTAACTGGTGAGAGTGATGTGCATTGTGTGTGGTGGTGGTGTTGGTTGCATTTACATGTTTACTCCGCCCACTCCATAGACACAAACCATTCCACCAGTGACGTCAGACCATGGGTAGAGGGGCTGTCATGCCAGACTGGACCTACATGAGGAGTAGCCTATTTGAGTGACTGCTACCTCTCTCTGTTGTAGGGGCACTTAGTGATGCGAGTGTCCACATTGTTCCTGTATGTATTCCTAGAAGACAACTGCTTCCATCTGTGTGTGTGTGTGTGTGTGTGTGTGTGTGTGTGTGTGTGTGTGTGTGTGTGTGTGTGTGTGTGTGTGTGTGTGTGTGTGTGTGTGTGTGTGTTTGGTTAAACAGAGCACTAGTTCCACCACTGCCAACTCCATCTCGGCACTCTTCAAGCACTTCTTGTCCTGATTTGTTGGGAGAAGGGAGTGACTGCCGTCAAACAGAGATCGACCATCAGCTGGTTTAGCATGTGACAGAGTCCACCATTGTCGTGTCCACAGCAACTTGAGCTCCCCTCCTTTCCTTCTGCATACAGGTTCCTCCAGCACATGACGGGAGGATGCTGTGGATGACGTCTGCTAAATGTCTTCATGAGGAACTGAGGAGGGTGCCCTCTCATAGGGCAATCTCTTGAAGGTATGTGTGGGGGAGATGTGAGTGGGAGCGGTGCATTCGTGTGTGGGCACTGGTGTGTATGCGAGCATGTGTGTCCCTACATGTGTAATGGTGTATACATGTTCATGTTTTATGTGTACATGCTCAGTGAGTGTGTGCTTCTGTGATTATACTATAGCGTATGTGTGCACTTGTCAATGTGCACATGTGTATGTACGTATGTATGTGTACTCTCTTATTGTGTGTGTGTGCCTTTCACTTCATGTGTGGGTGAGGGTGCACACATGTACATGTCTTTCCCCACCACCACCTGCTCATGCACAGTGCCATATTGTGGTCAGCCCCTTTAATCAGTTTGCTGTGCATGGTTACTGTACTCTGGAAGAGTAGGGATGTCTGTACAGCTGCAGTGTGCTCCATCAAGAGATGCATGGTCGTGCAATACAAACAGCACAGCTCTTTCAATAAGAGCCCACCCCTTCCCTGTGTGGTGTCAAAAGCATCTTACTCTCTGACTTCTGGAGTCACCACTAACTCACTTTGGCTTCTTGGGCTCACTGCCCTCACCTGTCTGGTTTCTGGGAATTGCAACTACTCAGTCTCTGGCTTCTCTGTGGCACTGCTAGTCCTTTATTGGAATCCCTATATACTGCACACCTGTCTGTTTTCTGGGAATCCCTGCTGTGCTGTGTACACCTGTAGCTGTCCTGTGTGGGGTCACTGGGCATGTCTCACTAGCTGGCCACCACAACCTTCCTTGGGGCAGAGTGCCTCACACTCTCTTGTATTGGTGCTTTAGGCTGTCCTGTTGGGAGGTGTGAGGGACATAGAGTTGTGTGGGGAGCTCTTCTATTACGCAGTTTGTATAAACATATATATGAGGGCATTCATGTGTATGTGTATTCTGTACATGTGTACATGCGTTGGCAGACTCAGTGTGTCTGCCTGAGGAGAGGGAGCGGGAGGAAGGGGAGGTAGGAAAGGGAGGGAGGGAGTATTCTTCTGTCCGGAAATATAAGCCTTACAAAGTATGCGGAGCAAATGTGAAGAGAGGGGAGAGGGCAGGGCTTCAATGAGTCCACTTTCATGCTGTTATGTTATGATATGAACAGGAAGAGAGTGATCCTTGAACTAAATGTGTGCACAATGTCAGGAGAACTGTTGCACTGAACAGCAGTAGTAGCACTTTTTCAGCTTTTAAACTTTTTATCCCTTTTCACTGTATGTAATGAAGTGCTGCAAGCATTCAGCATTACATCCACCACTTGTATGTCTGCATGTTAGACCACTAGGCCTTGATGGTTGAATATGTTGAATTTGTCCGTGGCATTGTTGTTTGGAGCTAGTAAATAAAGCCTATTGTTCTCTTCAAGGTACTATGTAGTTAGAGGTGTGATGTTGAAGCCATTTTGTTGATTGTACAATTGTAATGTCCTTTTAGGAGTGTGTTTGGCGCCCTTAGATATTACTGTGCTCCTATGCCTATGTTTAGCATTAAGGCGGACTTGTGTGTACACATGTCCAACCCACTATGTCCGACCACTAGGCCCTGATGGAGAAGCTCAATGAACACACACTGCTGTGCTGGAGAAGGTGGAGGACTTTGCTGCAATGTTGGAGCAACTTGACGGAACAAAGAAGAGCCAGGGTCCAGTGATGTTCTGTCAAGGAAGAATGACATTCAGCAGAACTGGAAATCCTTCTCCGAACTGCATGAAGAGACAGATCCAGAAGGCAGTGTCACATGACAGCACGATGAAGTACGGATGAAGTCTGATGAAGAAGTATGATGACTGAACATAGTACACTGAAGGCAAAATTATTTGTTCAAGACAGAAGGAAGAGAAGGAAGGGTCCAGTGTGAGTGAGGGGGAGGGGCTGGGAGGTGTGTGTGTGTGTGGTGAAGGCATGTGGTGAGTGACGGGGTCAAGTGCTGAAGGAGAGTGTAGAGAAGCCACTCACCTAGGTGTGGGTGCGTGTGTGTTTGTGTGTGTGTGTGTTTGTGTGTGTGTGTGTGTGTGCGTGTGTGTGCGTGTGTGCGTGTGAGTGCGTGTGTGAGTGTGTGTGTCAGTGTGAGGGTGTGCGTGTGTGTGTGCGCGCGCATGCCTGTTAGTGTTTGTCTGTGTGAAGCAGCTGTCCGTGGCTATTAATCCCTGCTTCATTTGTTCATTTTGCACCCGATTCGAAGCAGATGAGGCTAAGTCAAGATTTGGATCCTTTCTAGACTTGAATGAAGCTTGTTGTATATACATATATACATGTATATAATAATATGTAATTATATTATATATTTACCTTTATGCATGCATTCAAACAGCATATACACTGTGGCATGGTTTTGTACAGTTTACCATGCATGGTTACTGTATGTGGAGTCATGTACAGTGATGTCTGTACAGAGCTGCATGTGATGTGTCATGAGCTCGGACGCTGCGCTGCTCTGAGCACTTCATGTGCAAACACCACGATCACATGCATGTGTGCACACCTCACTGGCAGTGTGCAGTGCAGCTCATGTGAGAAGTTTGTGTATATGCAAGTGACAATGTATGAACCGAATGGCACAGGCTGATGACGTGTACTTCATTAATTAATGAACAAGGCACATCCCCAACTAATCCTCTGACTATGATGCTTGCTCGTAACCAAAATTTAATCAATCTTACAATGATTGAGGTGATGGCATGCATGACATATTGTATGCATTATACACTGCAGAGGCACACACACAATGACATACGTACACATACATAATACATATAATTTATAGTGCAATGCCAGCTATAGCTACAGTATACGTACCTACATGTTGGAACACATACAAGACAATACAGGCCGGCCACAATTGCAAGAACGTTATACCCTGCATGCATTCCATTAGTGTTGAGGCTCCATGGCTGCACACACTATACACATTCATTGTCTGTGTCTGATGACTATGTACAAAAACATTAAAGTTGTGTTGTACAATGAGCCTTGTATTATAATCACCCCATGATGCACGCATTCACACACACAACACCTCCTGCATTGTGTCATGATTTTGTAGTGTTGGACATGCATGATTAGAATTATACAAGAACATATAAACTGTGTGTGTTTGCACACTTGCACATTATAATATTACACTGTTATAGATTATAATTATATAATTATATACATTATACGATATAGACCTGAGTGGCTAGGAAGACACATATCGATCGATTCGTTGCACTAGCCAGAACACTGAAACAGTAATTCAGACGTTTCGGCAACCTACGGCTGCCTTCATCAGTGAGTAATTGACACCTACAGGCACGCATGTAAAAATACAAAAGGGCAGTCAGACGATGATGTGGTCACGTGAGGTAACGCGCGAGTTTACCTAGATATCTAACATAACCTAAATAAAACAAAAAGAAAAGGGTGGTGGTGGTGATAAAACAAAAATAACAATAGGACACAACCTAGTACAATGTAATAAGTAACTACTAACCTAAAACCTGGTTGACTCCTTCCATGACCATCTGAACAGTATCGACCCTTGCATACAGTTCACGATAGAGAGGGAGTCAGACGGTCAGCTGCCCTTCCTTGACATCCTCCTGAACAGAGAAGAAGATGGCTCCATCAGCACCTCTGTGTACCGTAAGGCCACCCACACAGATCAGTATCTGTCCTTTCACTCCCACCACCCTGCAGCCCACAAACGGGCTGTGGTGAGGACACAGATGTGCAGAGCAGAGGCCCTCTCGTCGTCATGCAGGAGTGAGTTGTGTCCAGGAAGAGAAACTGGTGTCCCAGGCCGTCCAGGGGAATGGTTACCCCAAGGGTTTCATACACAAGCACACCTGCCCACAGCCTGATCAGCGGACTCCACGTGACCAGGTGGCCCGTGGATCTGTGACTCTCCCCTACATCAGTGGACTGTCAGAGTCCATCCGTAGGGTCTTGGCCCCCCTTGCCATCCAGGTTACATTCCGTCCCTACAGGACCCTGAGGCAGGAGCTTGTGCACTCCAAGGACCCAGTACCAGCCAATCGCAGGAAAGGTGTGGTGTACAGCATCCCATGTGCTGAATGCCCCCACACCTACATTGGCCAAACAGGTAGGTCCTTGGACCATCGTCTTCGTGAACACCGCCGGGCTCTGAAGAACGGAGATGTTGGATGCTCTGCTCTTGCTGAGCATGTGTTCTCTGCAAACCATCAAGTGGATCTATCGAAGGCCATGGTTATTGACACCCACAACCACACCCAGACCCGCTGCATGCTAGAGTCCTGGCACATCCAGCACCACCAGTCCCCCCTCAACAGGGAGAAGGGCACCTTGCCAGGACTCTATGCTGCACTACTGTCCTGACCGTGCATCCATCTGGCCTAATCCCATTTTTGTGTTGTTACTATTATTAATCTTCCCATTTCTCCCTTTATTTTCTTTTATTTTCATTTATTTGTTTATTTCTTTGTAATTTTAGGTTAGTAGTTACTTATTACATTGTACTAGGTTGTGTCCTATTGTTATTTTTGTTTAATCACCACCACCACCCTTTTCTTTTTGTTTTATTTAGGTTATGTTAGATATCTAGGTAAACTCGCGCGTTACCTCACGTGACCACATTATCGTCTGACTGCCCTAGGCCTTTTGTATTTTTACATGCGTGCCTGTAAGTGTCAATTATTCACTGATGAAGGCAGCCGTAGGTTGCCGAAACGTACATCTGAATTACTGTTTCAGTGTTTTGACTAGTGCACACATACGTACGTACTTATACATATAGTGCAATGCCAGCTATAGCTACAGTATACGTACCTACATGTTGGAACACATACAAGACAATACAGGCCGGCCACAATTGCAAGAACGTTCTACCCTGCATGCATTCCATGCATTAATGCTGAGGCTCCATATGCATGGCTGCACACACTACACACATTTTATTTATTGTCTGTGTCTGATATATTATTATGTACAACATTAAAGTTGTGTTGTACAATGAGCCTTGTATTATAATCACCCCATGATGCATGCATTCACACACACAGCACAGGACCTCCTGCATTGTGTGCCATGATTTTGTACAATTGGACATGCATGATTAGAATTATACAAGAATATATCAACTGTGTGTGTCTGCACACTTGCACATAATAATATTATACTATTATAGATATATTATGCTATATAAATGCATATAGATACTATTATAGATGACGATGTTCCATGCATATGGCTGAGCACAGTTAGTGCAAGTGTCAACTGAGTTTCAAATACTTCCTTGCCCGTTCACTTGAGCAAACAGCACCTGCAGCAGGTTTGGGGAAGGAGTTATGTAATGGTCACCACAAGAGGCACTGATGAACACACAGATGCAGCTACTTGTGTGTCCATCAGGAGCACATGTGACTATGATACTCACACACACACATGCACACACACACACACTCACACACACACACACACACATGCACATGCACACACACACACACACACACATGCACACACACACACACACGCACACACACACACACACACACACACACACACACACACACACACACACACACACACACACACACACACCACTAACAGCTACCCTCCTACACAGGGAAACTCTACCACACTGGGACATCATCCCACACTAGGGCACCTCCACCACAATGGGACACAGGCACACTCACTGGACACACCTAAAGACCTGCTCTTTCTGCTCCCGAGGGAACTCTGACCGGTCAAACTGACCTGACTCCACCCCCTGCCATCTCCGCCCCCTTTCAATATCATCGTACACAGTGTTGGTGCTGCTCGGCAAGGGCCTGCAGGGAGTGGAGTGAGGAGAAGGAACACTCTAGGGAGGGTGGGCACACCGCCAGTCTTCTGCTGGCATGGGGTACACTCCAACACGTAACAAACAAGCACACACTTGATGAGGGGCCGTGGTCTGTGGGTCTGGAGGGTGGACTACACACATGTATACGTCACACCTTCCCTGCACCCATCAGTTCAAGATACAGCAATCACAAAATGTGTCTACTGCACACTTTCCACTCTGTGCATACAGAGGTAAAGGGACATAACTTATCATGTGACATAGGCGTAGGAACCAGGGGGGGGGGACACCAGGGGCACGTGCCCCCCCTTGAAGATTCACCTGTTTGGAAATTTTTCAGTGCATTGTTTTGAATACTTAGTCAGCATACAATTAAGGTCACTGAATGAAGAACTATAGGTGCATGTGCAAGAATGAGACATGTGCCTGGTCGTTGGCTAGTCTCACGAACCAGACCACCAATTTGTACAGTGTATACACATCTAAATGGCAGTCCGGCTCGCGAGACTAGACGTTGGACCAGTCTAGTATGCAAGTACCCCTCCCCCCCCCCCCCCCCCCCCATCCCAAATTGCCTTCCTAAACCCATGTCATGTGATCACTTATAAAACTCTCCCTCCACCCGTCAGTTCCCAGCAGTCAGCCCTGCCAGTCCTGCCACTGAGGTCCCCGCATCCTCCATGTGCACACTTGGCCTGGCCTTCCTTTGGAAGAGCAGACCACTACAGCCAAGTGCACACTGTGCCACACAGACCAGGTGCAGTGAGGGGACACCTCATCCAGTGCACCCGTTCAGGGGGAAGGGACCCAGGCACTTTGAAAGGGCACACTCAGCAAGGGTTAAAGTGCAAAGCACATTGGAGGAGGTCCATGGGGTAGAAGCTAAACACATGACCAATTCTTCCTACAAACTCACATCTCACTCTTGTCGACCACACTCACTCTCTCATACATCAACTCACATGCACTCAACCCACAGCCACACCACTCAAAGAGAATGCACCAGTTCACTCAGTTGCGCTACTGTTTGCTGTGAAGACTGCAGCCAACACCACACACACTCAGCAAGGGTTAAACGTGCCTAATGCACAGCACATTGTGGAGGAGTTACGCATTGCCAGGGGAACTCCCTATTCATTCAGTCACACACACATATACATACTCAGCAAGGGTTAAATAAGCCAAATGAACTGCACATTGTGGAAGAGTGCTCACATTATGGTTGCCACTAGTCACTGATCATTACCAGGGGAACTCCCCACTCACTCAGTCACACACACACAGAGAGATCTCCTAGGTGAGTGGCCTCTCCACACTCTCCTTCAGTACTAAACCACTTTACTCACCACATGCCCTCACAAAACACCCCCCCCCCCCCCACCGCACAGCCCCTCCCCCTCACTCACACTGGACTGCCCTCTTCCTTGAATGGTGGATGCAATTAAGGTGTGCCAACATCTCAAACCCAACATGACCCACTACTGTCAACCAGGGCATCCTGAGATGGAGAGGGGAGCACCGTCAATTGCACAGCACCTCACTCCTCCCCTCCTCCACACAGCAGAGAACTAGGTATAATAAAGCGACAGAATTTGAAGTTCCACACATTAGGCCGTGAGTCTTCACCCTAACTCAGTACAGAACAGCAACACACAGCAGGAAACTGCATCCACAATTCCCTGTACTAACAATTAGGACACTCTCACACACCAGATGGTGACTGCCAATCACTGACACAGCTACTGGTCTAGCATGCTAGACCCCCCTCTGCCACACCTCCAAGGTGCAGCATGGTCCTTGGAGGTGTGGCAGGGGAGGGGCTAGCACACCAGACCAGCACGCACGGTGCATGACCACTTGGTCTGCCCCTTCAGCCACACAACATGCATGCACACTATTACAACACTGGGTTGTGAGGAGGTGGCACGTGTGCAGCAGCTCTGTGTGCACCTCCACCAGTTCCCCACCAACGCCCCCAACCCCACCCAGCACTGGTGAGTCCAGTCCACTGTCATTCTGCTCTCCACGCAGCACCTCTTGCTGAGTGCAGGCAGCAACACACACCACCGGCTCACCCACCAGCTACAAGGACAGCTGCACACCAAACCACCCACACCCCACACCACACACATGTACAGTGGACAGTGCTTTGCTTGCTCCTCCTTACCTCACACCACTCACGGCCACTGATAGTTCCTCTCCTGCTGCAGTCGTTGCAGACCACATCACCAGACACAAAGCACTTTCGGGGGATTCAGTAGCTGTGAATGAGAGGTAAGGGGTGGGGCACACATGGGTGTACATAATTTGGTGTAGTGTTTATGAATGTGACGTTGCGCAAGCACTAGTGTGTGTTCACGTGTGGGGGGTCATATATAATATTATAGGTGGTGGGATGTTAGTCAACAACATACACATTGTATTGTGCATATTGTGCATGTTGTGCAGGGGATTTAGCAATGGTAAATGGTGAGTGAGGGGTGGGGTGGGGTGTACACGTGGGTGTACGTATAGATTATGTGCAGTGTGTGTGCATGTGACGGTGCGCATACAATAGCTATGTGCACACTTGTGTGTGATGAAGGAACAATAATCTAAATAATCTATTGTGACTGTACTACTGTGCATTACTGTGTAGCAGTGGGTGTGTTTAAGCTATATTACTGTAAATTCACTTTCAACCCTAATGATCATATATACGTGCGTTTACTGTCCGTGTTACGCCAGTAAAAAATCTAAATAATCTTCCATACACACAGGATAACGTGTCCGCTGCGACCGTATATATTGGGTGGAAGCACGGTCCAATTCAACCTTCACGGCTACTCGCTCCACCATACAGCCGAATGGAATAAACCGCTCTTACACCATAGACACTGAAGAGATGCAGTCGTTCGGTAGCTATAGCTACAAACCTAGTCACATAGCTACATCACCTGCGCGCACTTACCGTTCATATCACATCACTTTAGAAGTCTTCTATTTCCGATCCTGATGCTTTGAGCTCCTTTATCTTCCAAATCTCGCAAGAACGCATCTGTACTGGCGTTAAGTCGGGTGGCCATTTTAACTGCACAGCTGTGGGCTTGGGTCACGTGACAATGTTAGCGCACACGTTAGTTGGGGAAGAGTGATTGAGGAATGCGCATCATGACATGGTTCTACAAGAAGACACGAGTAAGGAGCCTGAGATGGGTAACACATCCTGCAAAACTAGGGCACAATTTGTCTCAGATAAAAGGAGGAGGAAGTGACCCTTGAGTCAATCAGTGTTAGCTACACTATTTCATCTGCATGTCACTCATTGTCTGATTTTTCCTCCACTCTCCTAGTTTGGCTCATCACTGCAAGTCTGTGCTGACACAGTGACATTATGTGGTAGTGTGACTGCACAAAGCACGCATCCCATCACTGTGAACGCAGAATGTAGCTAACAGCCTTCTCTTACTTGTGTTGCAGCTGCAGTACATAACATGATCATGAGTGGGAGTCAAACTAGTCAAACATGGCTGCTGTGTACACACACGGTTTAGGGAGTAGAACTGTTAACGCTGTCTCCTCTCCCTCTCTCTGTCTGTCTGTTGTGCACCCTGCAGCCTTTCAGTGGGTGCTGAGAGGACACAGAAAGCCATTCTCTCAACGTATATCGTGACATATTTCTCCCCAAATGAGCACTCCTTGTATATACCCCATACATACACCTGTTCTCGTCCTTAACCGTTTGTCATTGTTATATAGCACTCCGGCAGGCTCGAGCTCTTGCATGCAAGCTCTGATCATGGCCTTGAGATCAATCACCCCCTCTGAACCCCTCACTACACAATTTAATTCAAGCAACTTTATTTATTAATAAGCTGTCTGTGGAATCTGCACCAACCACCCACACATGTACATGTGTATAATTTATATAAAATTATTCCATGGCCAGCAGTTGCAATTGCCTACCAACACATCAGCAACAAGATCGATATACTGCAAAAGACTTAGAATATAATATTATGTATATAATTTTATACAGAGTAACAAGTAATGAATTCACTTGCATAATAAAATAAAAGAGATAATTATATAATAATTATAAAAATGCAATACTACAGTCATCTATCACGTATATATAACTGCAGTTATTTCATATAATATGTATACATGATACAAAGAAACACAATAATGCATGTAGCAACAATTACGTACAATGAGAACAGGGTATAATACTAGGACAAAGTACACATTAGGCCGTGAGTCTTCACCCTAACTCAGTACAGAACACCACCACACAGCAGGAAACTGCATCCACAATTCCCTGTACTAACAATTAGGACACTCTCACACACCAGATGGTGACTGCCAGTCACTAACACAGCAACTGGTCTAGCATGCTAGACCCTCCCCTGCCACACCTCCAAGGTGCAGCATGGTCCTTGGAGGTGTGGCAGGGAGGGGCTAGCACACCAGACCAGCATGCACGGTGCATGACCACTTGGTCTGCCCCTTCAGCCACACAACATGCATGCACACTATTACAACACTGGGTTGTGAGGAGGTGGCACGTGTGCAGCTGTGTGCACCTCCACCGGTTCCACAGCAACGCCCCCAACTCCACCCAGCACTGGTGAGTCCAGTCCACTGTCACTCTGCTCTCCACTCAGCACCTCTTGCTGAGTGCAGGCAGCAACACACACCACCGGCTCACTCACCAGCTACAAGGACAGCTGCACACCAAACCACACACACCCACACCACACACGAGTACAGTGGACAGTGCTTCGGTTGCTCCTCCTTGCCTCACACCACTCACAGTCACTGACAGTGCAGACGGTGCGTCTCCAGCTGCAGCTGTTGCAGGCCACACGACTCTTCACCGCACTACCATGGATGCAAAGCAGCTTCAGGGGATTCAGCAACTGTGAATAGGAGGTGAGGGGTGGGGATGGGGGTACTCATGGGTGTAGACAAAATCATGTGTAGTGTTTGTGAATGTGATGTTGCACAAGCACTAGTGTGTGTTCACGTGTGTGGGGTCATAGATGGTGAGATGAAGGAACATGAATCAACAACAGTCTACAACACATTTCACAACGTGTACGCTATTGAGTGGAAAGATGGTCCAGCTCAACCTCCACGGCTAGCTAGCTAGCTACTCGCCCCACCATACAGCAAAATGAAGTGAAACGCTGTGACACTGAAGATGCATTAACTCACCGCATAGAATATCATTCTTTCATTCCTATTCTGCTTCCGATCTGGATGCCTACAGCTTCTACATCTTCCAAATCTCGCGCAAGAACACATTTGTATATGTACGTACAAGACAACCCGTTATTGGGAGGAAGTTAGCCATCTTCTTATATATATTTTGTATAATAATATATAGTGTAATTAACTGTATAAATTCAGTTACTTAGCCTAATAAAGTATATAAAATGTTTTGGTGATAGATTTGAGCGCGTTCTTTTTGGCGGTTCTTTTTGGCGGTCCATAGTAAAGACAGTACTAGCTATTGCTGCGCAGTCTGCAAGCCACCCTTCACTCCCCGACTGCTATGGAATCCCAGGGCAAGAAGCCTTGCTGTTATTGCAACAAGTCGTTTTGTCATGCCAGCTCCCTTTCCAAGCACATTCGGAAGGAGCATCACGACGTTCATTCGTCGAAGGGAACGATTCCTTGCAACAGATGCTCCAATAGGTATGCTGCACCAGCTATACTCAGGTGTAACGTATACAGTGCAAATTTCAGTTAAGGCTAGCATGCAGCGTGTGTAGTAAAGCTTGCAAGCAGGCTGTCATGGAATCACTTTAACCATACAGATTCCATGACTCAACACTCCTACATGCTCTGCATGCATTACATGCATACAATACTACTCAGAACACCTGCCAATGACTGGTGGATAAATTTGTGAACAAGGAAATAAAAATACAAACTTATGTGTTGAAACATGTATATAACATATGCATGTAGGTTTCCGCAACTGACGGGACTCATTCGCCACTTGGAAAAAGAGCATGCACTCCCCATCGCAATCAGCCATCATACTTTCAGCAACCGTACTGAATTCCAATCATGGAAGTCTGCAGAGGAGGAACGGAGTCAGGCCAACTACGTACAGACCACTTCAACCAAGTCTACTGGTGAATCCACACACACCTACTTTTACTGCAACAGGTCAGGGGTTCACAAGACCAAGAGTGAAGGTAAAAGGTTGGCAAAGTCACAGGGGTCATGCAAAGTAGGGGAGTACTGCATCTCCCATATGAAGATGCAGGAAACAAGCAATGGGGTTGTGGTGGAGTACTGTGAAACTCACCATAACCATGATGTCCAGCTGAGTCACCTCAGGGTACCAGACACAGTGCGAGCTTCTGTGTCAGGCAAACTTGCTGCAGGTGTTCCCATTACGAGAGTTCTCGATGAAATACGGGAGACGATTACCACAGTTGGTAGGGAACACCTCATGACCAGGCAGGATGTCCTCAACATTCAGCGAGCCTACAACATTGAAGGCATCCAGAAGCACAAAAATGATCAGACAAGCGTACGCGCCTGGGTCAACGAGATGTCTGCTTTGCCCTACAACCCTGTCCTACTCTTCAAAGGGCAAGGTGAAGAGCAAGGTGCCACAATGGATAACCTCGCTGTTGATGATTTCCTGCTTGGAATTCAAACTGAATTCCAGCGGGACCTGCTGAAGCAGTTTGGCAGTGAAGCTGTATGCATGGACTCCACCCATGGCACTAATCACTACGATTTCCAACTCACCACACTCCTCATTGTCGATGAGTGGGGGGAGGGTGTGCCTGTGGCATGGTTAGTCAGTAACCATGAAACCACAGCTGTAATCGTTGAGTTTCTTCGTGCAGTGCAGGCGCGATGTGGTGCCATCACTCCAAAAGTCTTTATGTCAGACGATGCTGATGCCTTTTTCAACGCATGGTTGGGAGTGTTTGGAGGACAGGGACACATAAAGAAACTCCTCTGTGCCTGGCATGTGGACAGGTCGTGGAGGAAGGCCATAGGTAATGCATATGCCAAGTATTGTGCATAAATAATTATCACACACAGAGATGCACATGTAGGTAGCTATATAACGTACAGGTAGAAAACCTTAATTTTTTCATTCTCATGCTATAGATGCACAATGCATTGTGCATGGATGCTATATATACATAATCACGTTATTTGCAGGTGAGCATGTTCCCAAACGCGAGGATGGTGCGGAAGTGTACCTTCAGCTCCGAATCCTTCTGAACCAGACAGATAAGGGGCAATTCCGCCAGCTTTTAACCCAGTTCATGTCGTACCTACTACACCAAGGCCTCAACCGCTTCCATGAGTACTTCAGGGCGGTCTATTGCAGCAGGGTACCATCGTGGGCTCCCTGCTATAGAGAACACAGCATTGTGAACACGAACATGTTCCTGGAAAATTTCCATCGGCTCTTGAAGACGGTTTACATGGAGGGTAAACAGAACAGAAGGATTGACCACCTCCTGAGCATTCTCCTTCGCATTGCCAGGGACAAGGCGTATGAACGTCTTATCAAGGTGGAGAAGGGCAAGGTTACGCACAGAGTCTCGGAAATACATCGGAGGCACCAGCGAGCTCGGGAGATGCTACAGAAAGGAGTAGAAGTGCAGATGGTAGCTGAGTGCAAGTGGCTGGTGCAGTCATCCCTTGATGAGATGTACACTGTGCAGAAGGTGACAGAAGGATGCAACTGCAAGCTACTGTGTGGCCACTGCAAGGCATGTGTGCACATGTATACTTGTACATGTATGGATGCACTCATCCACACTACTCTCTGCAAGCACAGCCATTTAGCCCACATGGTTGGTGGAGCTGCAGGGCAAGCAGGACAGCAGGAAGGAGAAGCAGGACAGCAGGAAGAAAGAGGACAGCAGGAAGGAGGAGGACAGGAGGAAGAAGAAGCAAGACAGCAGGAAGGAGAAGCAGGACAGCAGGAAGAAGGAGGACAGCGGGAAGAAGGAGGAGGACAGGAGGAAGAAGAAGCAAGACAGCAGGAAGGAGAAGCAGGACAGCAGGAAGAAGGAGGACAGCAGGAAGAAGGAGGAGGACAGGAGGAAGAAGGAGGAGGACAGCAGAAAGGAGAAGCAGGACAGCAGGAAGGAGAAGCAGGAGGACAGCACAGAGGAGAGGCAGCAGAGGACTCGGGATATTTGCCAGAATTTGAACTGCAGGAGGTAGATTTGGAGGAACTATTGTCCATGGAGGAAGACACAGCTGAAGAACTGGAGACTGATGACATCGGTGTCCAGCCAGCTACAAACTCAGCCTTATACTTTTCCACCATCCTGTGCAAACAACCCAACAGGCAGCTACAGCAACTGAAACAGCACTTCTTGCAGGAGTTACATGCAGTCAGTGAACGGCATGTGATGGCTGCAGTAAGTGAGGAAGTGCTGTCAGCGGGGCTGCGACATGTACGAAGTGCACTAAGCGTCATGAAGGCTGTGGAAACAAACAACCCTACAACCAGCACACCTACACCAAAACGGCACGTCCCCCCAAAGACAAATGTGGAACACCAGGCCAGGTTTTTTTCCACACGCAAACGGCGAACACCAGCAGCAACATCTCTTCACAAGCCATCCTTGGAAGAAGCTGTAGCAACTGCACAGAAATTGGCTAGAGTGGAAGTACAGGTGTGTGGCATATGCCTAAGAGAAGAAGATTGCAAGGACAGTGACGACATTGAATGGATTACCTGTTGCAAGTGTGATTTGTGGGTTCACTTAAATTGTGCGCAGCTCACCTGCCATGACCAGGAAAACTACATGTGTGACTTTTGCTCATAACACATGATGCAATATCTAGCTACTAGTGCTATTTTCGAAGGAATCATTATACTGCCTATATAATCTATCACCACAAATACTACACTGTAAAGTTTGCTCTCATAGCAATCACACCTAGCTAGCTACTCCCATACATTCACTGTAATTATAGCTAGCTAGCTACGACGGCTTATGAGGGCGAACGGGGTACATGCTTCAGTGAAACAGTGGCTAATTTCCTCGCTGCTAATCCACATAATCTCACCTTCTGAGAAATCCAGGATGCAGTCTGGCACAGGTACATAGCAATTTCGCCATTTTGGATAGCCGAGTTGAAGCAAATACGGGAAATCGGCCATTTTCACAATGGCTAACTTCCTGTCAATAACGCCCTGTCGTACAAGTCGCGTGGCCATTTTAAAACAGGACAGCTGGACTTTGGTCACGTGTCAGTTTTGGCGCGGCCATTTTAAAACAAAATGTACGTAAGAGCACAGACAGAGGAAGAGGGGAAGAGTGATGAAGAGTGGATGCTGATCATGAGGGGACACCTGTCCTGAAGAAAAGAGGAGGGGAGGGAGAAGAAGTGAGTGCAGTATAGGGCCGCAGGCAGGAGAGGGCCAGTGGAGTGTGTGAGGGATTTGTTGTTCAAGTCAGTGGGAGTGTGTAGCTCCTCTTGAGTCTGTGCACTTCGGTGAGCGTGTGCATGTGCAGTGGCAGTAGCCGACAATAGGTATACAAAGTCTTGCACGTCTACTAGCACGTTACTGCCATTTACGTAGCTACACTGTAGATGGTATAGATACATATGCAACAGGTATACAAAGTCTTGCTTGTCTATACGTAAGTACACTGTAGACAGGATGGGAGTTTATACACTGTACCCAGTGAGGGGCTTTAGTCATGAGTGGCAGCAGTCACTGGATGTTACGCACACCTGATCAATTCTATTGGCCTGGCCAGGTTGGCGGACTATCCAGTGATTACTGCCACTTACGTACACTGTAGATGGGACTATGCAGCTACTACGTATGTAGCTATGTAGTGCGTACATTAGGGGGTGTACGTGTCTTGTGTGCATGTCTTGTGTGCATGTGTGCATGTGTGTGTGCGTACATGTGTACATGTGTGTCTGTGTGTCTGTGTGTCTCTGTGTGAAGTTGGGTGAGTACTCACTGTCAAGTGGTGGAGGCAGCCAGGACGGTGAAGGAGGAGGTGGAATCCAGTTCAGAGGACTGCAGTGAAGAACTGATACAGTTGGAGGTGGGGTTATGTCCACACACACACACACACACACACACACACACACACACACACACACACACACACACACACACACACACACACACACACACACACACACACACACACACACACACACAAACACACACACACACACACACACACACACACACATACAGTACAAACATGGTATACATGAACACCACATATTAGTCACATGTGCTTATGTTCCGGTTGTGGTAGTGGGTTGAGGGGGCAACGTCTGGTGATGTTCGCCAGGTACTCGTGACACGTTGGAATGTAAAATTGTTATGTGATGTCATAGCACATTCCCCCATGTGCCGAGCTGGCATAGCTATATGGTGGTGTTTCATGCAGTCGGCTACTCGACTTGGTCCAAATGGACCTTGAGTCAGTGCACTTCAGTGAGCGTGTGCATGTCATGTGATGTGTGTTCATGTGGGACTGATCATGAGCAGCTGTTTATTCACTGCACGTGCGACATTGTAGTGTAATGTAGGACTGTTTGAGTCCCATTGTGTACATGAGTGTATGAAGTGCTGTTGTGTGTGGTTGCTGTATCTATAGGTGGTGAGGCAGGGAGGAGGCCTTGCTAGTGCAGATGGGCAGCACTGAAGGGACTGGCTCCAGCTGCTGTCGATGGTGAGCTCAGAGGTGAGGAGTGGCACATGTGTGTGGGTGCATGGATGTGTTCACTTGTCTGCACGTATGCATGTGCGAGTGTGTGTGTCTGTGTTCATGCACTTATGTTTGTGTGTGAGTAAAGGTGTGTTCACTTTTCTGCAGATTCGTATATATGTATGTGCCATGCACACTTTCCTTCACTGCATGTGTGGACGTATATATTGTTATTGTTGTGTGTATGTACAGGTGTGTGTGTGTGTGTGTGTGTGTGTGTGTGTGTGTGTGTGTGTGTGTGTGTGTGTGTGTGTGTGTGTGTGTGTGTGTGTGTGTGTGTGTGTGTGTGTGTGTGTGTGTGTGTGTGTGTGTGTGTGTGTGTGTGTGTGTGTGTGTCTGTGTGTGATTGGAGATGTATACATTAAGTGCTTTCCTATTCTCCCATGGGCAGCAGTGGAGGGGTTGGCTCCAGCTGCTGCTGATGAGCTCAGAGGTGATGAGTGCACACATATACACTGCCTTGAATGTGCAGAAGCCATATATACAAGCAACAAGCGGGGGAGAAGCCAAAGAAGGGGCCAGCGTGCAAGGATGGGCCCTCAGTCACAGACACTTCCAGTGAAGACCCCATTTCCAGCCAACATAAGATTCAGATTTCTTAGTTCCCATTGCATGTGTCAACCAGCAGGAGGGGCTTCTTTCCCTTTGATGCTTTTCACAGTGTAAAATTGTATACGTTAACCTCTGATCTATATAAATTATAATAAAAAAGTGAAACGTTGCAAATGTAGTATTATACATTAAAGCACTTACCTTTGATCTTATATAAAATATAAATATTTTTATTATAATTATAATAATTACAAACTTGTGATTGTGTGGGCCTGCAATGTGTTTGAAAAAATATATATAGGAGTACTAGTATAGCTGATACACCGAGATCTATATACATTTTGCATGCATGATTGAATTACAGTTGGGCACTTCAATGAATCGTCATTATAATGATTAAATTCCCAATTCTAATTTACAATTGCATATTGCATTTATAATAGCCACGCACCTCTCAACAACATGGTTACATAGTGTAAACAGTGTACATACGTACTGTATACATGAACGAGGCTGCAGCCACATTATCATAAGGAAACTGTTACAATACAAGTAAGTAATTTGTAAAGTTCATTGTGTATATATATACGTACTTTCATAATACAGGTAGTTGTTATCAAACACGTCATGACAAACTGCATGCATTCAAAAGATGCATAATTATACTAAAAATATTAATGAATTATATTACAGTAGCTTTACAATGCTATGCACCTTCTTCGATAATCCGGCGGGTTCCTGGGGCGAGGCTGACTTGTCACTGGTGTGAGGTCGGAGACAGGGGCTGTACAAGGGGAGGTATACATGAAAGGAAATTCAATTAGAAAGCAGAATTATACACCCCTGCCTAGTCAGGCCGTGATCTAGTACATTAGTGCATGAGGTCATCTATAGACATGGATGGAACTAAACTAAGGTACTCCCTATATATACAGTGTTTGAACCGTGGTCATACCATGAGCCCCATAAAGATTATTGCCAATGTCTAGATTTTTGGGACAAATGAATGACAAGCTGAGGACTTAGCACAATACGCTAGCCTATTATCTAACGTTTCCATGTCGGAATAACATTCCAGAGTAAAGTTACAAGAAAAAATCGACAGCATAATTTCTATGGAAACATTTCACACCTCCACACAGATGTGCTGCATGGGTTGATCCCACAAGGAATTCGAAACGATGAACCATATATATGTAGCTGTGTGTGAGGTTTGTTTAATCAAGTGACTCAAGTCACAGGTACCTCATCCGCAGTCACATTCGTAGGCACGGAAACACTGAAGAATGTGCTTACACCGCACAAACTCTAGGAATAGGAATCTATTGTAATCAAGCCAATCACTCAAGGAAACTATTGTAAATTGCTTCAAATAACTAACTGTGAATTTTCTGACTCAATGCATTAGCATGTGGTGGCCCTGGCTGTGGTGGCCCTAGCTGCGGTGGCCCTGGCTGTGGTGGTCCCCCTGCAAATGAAAACATCGATGATTATGACAAACACAATGCATTACGTAATCATCTATGCACAATGTCTATATAAAGTATATGCAAAAACACAACCGTGGTCCAGTGTAGCTACAATACGTTCACAATACATTGTTCGCTGCATGCATATATATTCTTCCAGACACTCCCCTCTAAATGTCCCAAGTACGTGTGTACCTGAATCTCCCTTCAGCTCTTTAGCCTTCTTTTCCAGCTCATTAGCCCACACCCCATAGTTAGATTCTCGCAACATCCGACAGAAAATCCAAAACGCTGTATCACTTTTTCCTTCCAAGATCTCGATGACTTTTCCCACCTGCGCTGCATTGTTTGGCATGCTCTCTACCATTTGCGCTTCTCCTTTGCTCATGAACCCACCCGCTGCCGTTTCCAGTTTGTCAATAAGTCCATTTCCAAGTTTTACCTTCAATTTTAGATCTCCTTTCAATGCAGTCAAAGCATCGCAGTTCCATTTCTTCATTGGACCACTCGCATTGTCAGCTGTTGAGAAGTAGAACAGTGGAGTAAAGACATAAGCATTAGTAACATGTCTTCTGCTTGAAGATATTCTTTACTGTATATGTGATTATTGGTTGATTCATACATGGTTTTCATCGCTCATGCGAGCATGTGTGCATTGTGAGGCAATCCCATGTTGCAGCTGATTCAGAGTGACTGTCATGTTAACAGAAGAGTGTTACGTTTCAGAAATGAAATGGGTTAAATATACTTAGCAATGCATTGTGATCAGTCAGGAGTGTTCATAATAATATTTTCTTGGAAAAGATCAAGCTATCGGACAATCTTGAAAGAAGTATATACAGAGTTTACAACATCATTTGCTCATTCCGCCCACATATACCAGTAGTCGAGAGGTCCTCCGGTTAAACATTGCAATTTCAATGACATCACCTGAAAAACTTGTTATATTGCTGCTGAAAAGCAAATCTATTATTCCATGCAGAGTATTGCAAAGGTTTCATGTACAGTACAGACCACAATAAAGGCATGAAATAACAATGATTTGTAAAGGCTGGGAAGGCATTAATTTAATTACATTGTGCTTTCCTGGCAGACATCATAGGCCCCTTTTCATCGAGTACTTCTAAACTCTTCAGCTATGTGGCATACCATGACAAGCTTGCACTCAAGAATAGGCGCTATATAGCGCAAATGAATCTCCGTAGTGGCCCAATAGTACAACACTCAGGTGTAGCCGACCGACATCTGACTACTTGCATGACAGTGGCAATGACTACTTGCATGGCAGTGGCTCCTATACAGACCACACAAGGGCTCACTCTGTCGATCTGATGGCTGCTCTGTGGGCCGCTGCTTAGCCATGGGGTGAGGCTCAGTCATCACTGGTGGAGGGTGGGGGGCAGGGGTTGTACAAGGGAGGGGATGGAAAAGGGGCACATTGATTACTGCAGCAAAACTGAAAGTGACGGTTCTGCAAGAGCTGTGCACTTTGTATGCAGTTCAATACAGTACATGCGTATACGTATGTACGCGATACGACAAAGGCACACAGGCATGCAGTGCAGACAATGTGCCCACCCACCACCACAAATGTGACCAACCTCCAAGTGGAAGTGACTCCATCATCTTCCTCCCAAGTTCCTGCATTCTCGGGTAGCCATCAGCTGCAATGGCAACTTTGCAGTATTCCCTCAGAGTGTCTACAGTGGCGTTCTTCTCCAAGTGCTCAAAGAGGAGGTACTTTGCATCCTCCTCATTTGCACGCTCAATGGATGCCTTAACATTTGGTGAAATAACTCCTTTGTGCTTGAGCTTCAACAGACTCTGCTTGGCAATAACAACCTCTACAAACTCATCCTCGTATGTCTTGAGGAACTGCGAGGCTGAAAAGGGTGAGGCTGCAGGCAACAAAGAAGTCAAGAGGAGGGCTCTATAGTTATAACATGATACGACCTGGCCCCGAGTAGGATATGTGAATGTGTTGGCCCCTGCATGCAAGCATTCATAAGGACAAAATCTATCCCCATTAAAGAGTGCTCCTCACCCTCTCACACAGCACATACTGCACATCAAGACCGTTGGTACTCTTTGTCCCAACGGTTTCTGACACTACAGACATAAATTTAACCAAGGAGCTCTTGATGAATGAGATGTACTGTACACGGTAAGTATGCTCTGCTTGCTGAGAGGCCAAACAACTACAGCAATGTGTGTGAGTGCATAGCACTACACATGAGAGCAGATCATGCCATTAAGTGAGGGCTGCACGGACACATTTACAAATTACACCTCTGAATATATTGACATCAGTCGTTCAGTTAAGTACACTATACCCACTGCTGTTAGTGGGCAGGTCCCATTGCATCTTGTATTTGTATGTGTGACTCCAGTGGTCACATACGTATACTGTATACAACATGGAACAATAAATACCATATGGCCTTAAAATACTGGTGGGAAATAAATTTGGCAATTTGGAGATCTGGCATGAAATTAGCAAACTTTAAATCACCAAATTAATTGCATAATATAATAACTTCCACGGTCACAGCCACGGTTGCACAACCGTGGCTGGTTTAACCTTAGCACTGAAGTAGTTGCAAAAAATGCCTGATAGCGCCGTTCTGCTCAGCGTACTTGCCAATCTGTGCATGCTGTTCTGGAGTGGAGGTGTTATAATACCCAGTTCCAATACCCATAGTGTAGGCATTATATACATTGTGCTTTCTTGGCAGACATCATAGGCCCATTTTCATCGAGTACTTTTACAACACGGCAAGCTATGTGGCATACCATTGCACTGAAGAATAGGTGCTAGCGCAAATGAATCTCTGTAGTGGCCCAATAGTAAAACATTCAGATGTAGCCAACCGACGTCTGACCACTTGCATGACAGTGGCAAGGCTGCTGACGCGCGGCATCTGAGAGCTAAGGAGCCACTTTCTATGATACTCCTATAGTACAGACCACACAAGGGCTCACTCTGTCGATCTGACGGCTGGTCTGTGGGCTGCTGCTTAGCCATGGGGTGAGGCTCAGTCATCACTGGTGGAGGGTGGGGGACAGGGGCTGTGCAGGGGAGAGAGGTGTGGGAAAGGGGAAGGTGATGTAAATAAAGGCGAAATAAAGGCATGGGGGACAGGGGCTGTACAAGGGGATTAGGCGAAAGCGTAAATTGATTACTGCAACAAATAAACTGAAAGTGACAGTTCCACAAGAGCTGTGCCTTTGCATGCAGTCCAATACAGTGCATGCATATACGTATGTACGCGATGCGAGAAAGGCACACAGGCATGCAATGCAGACAATGTGCCCACCCACCACCACAAATGTGACCAACCTCCAAGTGGAAGTGACTCCATCATTTTCCTCCCAAGTTCCTGCATTCTTGGGTAGCCATCAGCTGCAATGGCAACTTTGCAGTATTCGCTCAGAGTGTCTACAGTGGTGTTCTTCTCCAAGTGCTGAAACAGGAGGTACTTTGCATCCTCCTCATTTGCACGCTCAATAGCTGTTGCAACATCTGGTGAAATGACTCCTTTGTGCTCCAACTTCAACAGACTCAGCTTGGGACTGACAATGTCCAGAAAGGTTTTGGCATATATCTTTAGGAGCTGCGAGACTGCAGGTGACAAAGAACACAACCACCTCCAACAGAGATAGACAACATTCTATAACGACATTGAAAACAGTGCATACACAGACCCACAGAGGAGCAATGCAAATTGATTGGGTCCCTTTAAATATGTATATAGTATGGGCTGGTTTAGCAGAGTGCGCTAAATACAAATTGTTGTTAAAAAATTGTAGCTCAAAAGTAATTTTACTATTCCATGCAGAACATTACAAAAAGATATCATATACAGTACAGACCACAACAAGGTCTCACTTTGTTGATCTGATGGCTGCCCTGTGGGCCGCTGCTTAGCCATGGGGTGAGGCTCAGTCATCACTGGTGGAGGGTGGGAGACAGGGGCTGTACAGGGGAGGGGAGGTATGGGAAGGGGAATATGATGGGTAACAAAATGAAATAATATGAAAAGTTGGGAAATAAAAGGCATGAAATAAAAATGATTCGGATCAGAAAGACTGAAACGCATTAGCACTTAAATAAAAACTGTTGTGCAGCAGATACTAGGAACATGTACTTAACTAGTGTGGCATAGTCAGCTCAACAGATGTGTGGCTACTTTAACAGGCATGCCCTAAAGGTTCCTTTACACACAGCCCACCTTCTTTCTGAGGTGTCTCTCCTCCTTCCTCAGTTTGCAGTGAAGTGGTGTCCACCAGGTGGACCATGTCGGGATAGGAAGGGTGAGGTCGGAGCTGAAGGACGAGGCAGAGGAAGACACAGCGTAAACATACAGAAAACAACAATGTTACAATAGTACATCCATGTGCGTACAATGGCATGCAATCAACAGCGTGCTCCAGTGCTACGCATACTCTTGCTATACAAACAGTATATAAAGGTATATATTACTATGTATGTATAATAATACTATACTGATGGATCACATGTATTTATACCCATATATATATCCGTATAACCATTGCATGAACACAAATCAGGCACATCAGGACAGAATGATCGACACTCACCTCTGCTCCTTGCACTTGTGAGAACCAGACACAATGGGCTTGCAGGAGTCTCTGGTCTGTCTGGGACATCTGACAGACAATGCTGCCACCACTTCGGACAGCTAGGTGGGGAGACTGGATTGCACAAGGGCAAAGAAAGCCTAAATCGACATTTGCTCTGTCAGTGAGCTGGTCGCCAAAAACTGCTTGAGCAGACTCTTCGACTGCTTCTTTGATGGTCGACATCACTGCGTGACAGCGATCATGCAGCTTGTCAGCATCGCAAGCTGTGTGAATCGATACGATTGGAACGACACGGATGAATCCCACGGATTCTTCAATGATGACGAATAGCTCCTTCCACCGGAACTTGATGGCGAGGCGAGTGCTTCGCTCAGGGATCACTGTCCAGCCCCTGTTAGCAGCAAGCTCCACTGCCAGGTGGCAGAAAACTCCTCTAGGCATATCATGAGTGGCATCGAACGCATCCTCCTTGAAGACAAACGCTACAAGAAGAGGTTCAACACTGCTGGCTGCCAGCTCCGGCGTTCCCTGGGAGCGAAGGGCAGCAGGGAAGAAATACTTGGGTAGGCCTGCACCGGACTGTGCATAGCATGCTGTCAGTCCAAGATGACATAGGACGCGGAGGAGCCAGGGTCGGTCTAACTCCTTGCTGAGGCCCAGCTCATCTGCGAGGTGTTCATCCAAGGTAATGATGCCCTTCTCTTTGAATGCCTCCACTGCTTGGGTCTTGGGCGCTTGTAGGTATTGGACGGCCAGCAGCTTGGACACCTCCTTGAGGAAAACGGTGTTGTCTGTGCAGACAATGTCGGAGATTCCTTCCTGCTCAAAATACGTGAAAAAGCCCAAGAAGTGGAAAAGAGTGAGGAGACTGCGAAACTCCTTTGCACGAGAGACACACTTGAGCTTAAGTGCAGACTTCTGGAGCTCAGAGACTTTGAAGAACTTCTCCTTCACTTGACGTGTCACCAGCTCGAACTGGAACCATCCAAGGGGGACCTGCAGCTTCAGGGACGCTGAAGGGTCAGAGAGCAACCGACGGAGGTCACTCAAGCAGGCCTGTTCTTCTTTGGCATTTCCAACTGCGTCGAGGTACATCCTGTTGTTGATGAGGAAAAATGGCTGGCCGTTGGAATTTCTTGCAATGTGCTTATAATACGGCTTCTTCTCCAGTGATTTTATGCGCCTATTAAGTTCCTCAATTGCTTCCTGCAGCCTCCCTTCCTTAATTAGTCGATCCTTGAAGGTACCAACGAGAAGAATACGAATCTGGGGCAGCTGGCCGCCCTTCTCCTGAAAGTCGGCCATCCTCCTTGAGCACTTCTGGGCGAGGGTGTGGACGCTGGAGAGCAGGCGCAAGAGCATCTCCCACACTGTCTCCGAGATTGCCTGCTCTACCTCTGTGGCACCTTCACACCTGTAGGTAATGCGAAGTGGCTTGTCGAGATCTTGTGAAGCATCAAACACCAGCACATAGGTGCAGGGGACCTGGAGGAGCAGCGGCAGAGCATCCTGAAAAGGGGGCTGTCCTCCAGAGTCGAGGAGATGCACAAAACGTGCCGTCTGAAGAAGCTGATCTTCTACACCAGTGCCCAGATTATCCAGGAGTGACTTGTGTGCCTGTTCTAAAGCAGACACCTCCTTTTTCATTTTGACCTGCTCAGCAGCAGATAATTGATGCGGAACTAGGATGCTCCATGATTCAGATTTCTCTTTCTTCGCTTCCATCCATTTGAAAAGGCTCAGGAATTTTTGCGCCAGTGTGGGCCTCAAGGGATCATCACAAGATTCCTCATACTGGTACTCTTGACTCCTGCAGGCAATCCTAATGCAGGCAGCCATGCTGTCATCCGAGACCACCTTCCATGATGAGGCTGTTTCTTTGGCTGCAAACCGCTCTGAGGAGAGAGAAACAATGGCCGGCGTCTCCAATACAGGAGTGCTTCTTGTGATGTCCACTGATTCGTCATGCACTAGGAGGTGCTTGAGTGTTGACTTTCCATTTGCAGAAGGGCCAATGAAAATGGTTCTAATGACATCCAGTGTGATTGAACCCTGTCGCTGTACTGCACGTTCGTAATCTTCAAGCCAACTCTTCATCTCAGGTGCTATGGTGATAGAAATATGATATGAAGGTAGGAAAGAGACGTGATTAAATGGGAAATTAAGTAAGCTAATACACGTTTGGTACAAGTTTCAGATATTAAGTGTCCTACCGAACTTTAGCAAATTGGACTTTGTGACATTAGTGATATGATGTGATGAGATGTGATATGATGTTAGGAAGGTGCACAGCCATCACTGGACGTCACTAGCAAATACCAACTGGCTGAGCATGCCTGGAATGCCCACCATGTGGTGAACTGGCACAGCACCCAGATATTGGACCACCAGCCCAACCTGCTCCAAAGACTAGTGCTAGCATCAATCGACATCAGAGTCCAGGCTAGTTCACTTTATCTTAATATAATGCACTGATTCTCTGTTTGTTTGTTTGTTTGTTTGTTCCCTATACAATTTGCGCTACTGCAAGGAAAGCCTCAAATGCTCTGCATCTGCTAATGAGGCCCTGGGATGTATTCGTACCGGACCAGCGTGCAAATACCTGCCCTGTGGGAGAAGACTGTCAAGCTATTTTATATCCTGGTGTCCAAGATGCCATTTTGTTTCCTTGTGTCACCCGACTCTTCACCGATTCTGATTGTCTTGAAGTGCTCCTGGCCAGTGAGGGAGGCATGGGACGTGTATTTAGGGAACAGCTTGCATCAACCTGTCCTGTGGCAGTTACAATTGGCAGCCTCTGGAGTATAGGGCTCATCACAAGATTCCTCATACTGGTACTCTTGACTCTTGCAGGCTATCCTAATGCAGGCAGCCATGCTTTCATCCGAGACCACCTTCCATGACGAGGATGTTTCTTTGGCTGCAAACTGCTCTGAGGAGAGAGAAACAATGGCCGGCGTTTCCAATACAGGAGTACTGCTTCTGATGTCCACCGATTCATCATGCACTAGGAGGTGCTTGAGTGTCGACTTTCCATTTGCAGAAGGGCCAATGAAAATGGTTCTAACAACATCCAGTGTGATTGAACCCTGTCGCTGTACTGCACGTTCGTAATCTGAGCGCCATGTTGTCACCTCTGGTGCTATAGAGATGAAGATGCGATATGAGGTGAGGAAGTGGACGTGATATGTTGGGGATGAGTAAGCAAGCTGGTTATATACACCTTTGGTACAGGCAGAAATGTGCGCAGCTATCATTGGACTTTACTAGCCAATGTCTGGCTGAGCGTGGACAGCAACAAGATTACTAGGCTAACGGCACCAAAGACAAATTTATACCAGGGCGCAGGCTTGTTCGCTGAATAACAATGAATCAAGGCCACAAAGTGTACAACTCGTTGCTATTTATTTGAGGTCACCAACCTAGACTGCCCCCTAAGTCCTTTGTCTTCAATTAATGCATGCATGTAGACTGCCCTTTTCACTTGTGTCCTTGATTTTCTTTTATTAATTAATTTTATAATTATATGTTCCGTTTTGTTTCCTGCCACTTTCGCCACCCTCTTAGTGTATTTAAGCGAGCTCTCCTATCTGTTTTGCATTGCCACTGATGATGTCCGCTGTGTAGCTGTCAAAATGTTTGGCTAAAAATCAATTACTGGCTAGTGATCGTCCAGTGGTAGTTGTGCCTGTCTGTACCTGGCCACACAGGATTTGCAGGCTTTTATGGTTTCCTTCAGCTATTGAATAAAATGGACAGTGTACTCTTGATAAAGAGGTAATTTTTGGTGGGCAACATATGTATTTTGTGAAAGCCGTGATTTTTGCTTTTAGTGAGTTGCATATTTAGTTGATTACCAAAACTATGACTCATCATGATGTAATCACAGCTTATTATTAACATGGACAACGAAACCGTTACATGTGCTGACAAGGTTCAAAATTGATATCTTCATTCTGGTTATTATGGCTACCATTCACAGGGAGAAATTTGGCTGCCCACTGGTGCCCAACACCTCAGCTGTGAATGGCAGATGGCCAATACAGGCAACCCATACAATGACATGCAAGTGTTGTGGTTCTTCAAGTATATGCCTGCTGCAATCTATGCCTGCCATATTGAAGTCCTTCTTAGATAAAGATGTAGAGTCTTTACCGCTCTTTCCGTCAAGTTGGATCAATTTCTGGTACTAGCTAATAGGAGAGCTGCCAATAGTGTATTAAATGGCAGAAATGCGGTGAGACATTTAATTTGACAAATGTCATATGACTCACCAAATCGCCTAATTTGGATCCTCACACATTGGGTCCCAAAATTCGGTACGTACTAACAGCCTGTGTCAGCAACGCTTCACAGAAGTTTCTGATTCTACAATACATCCCATTCCACACAATGACAACACTCAATAATGAGCATTCCAAGAATATACAATGAAGTCAAAGCAACTGGTCTTTGTCATGAAACATATTTTGGAGGTGCTCTGTGTCAGTAAGGTTTGATATGTTATACTTATCACATGATGATGTCATACATTAAAGATGCCACACAGCTGGTAATAAAGTGGCAGTTACCACCTAAGCGCCCCCAACACCTCCATATATGGCTTTAAGGCAGGACTGCAGCCAATTTTCTCATGCCACCTTCCATATACAGGTAGCAATGAATACACTAAAGCTGTGGCAAATAGTAACAGAGTCGAGGCTAGAAAAGCTCTGCCAGGTCGATGCCAGATCGTCGTGGTTAGAAACTGTTACATCTGTCACTTGGGATACGGTTGGTAGTGAAGCGAACTTAAACGTATAATTGTTAAGCCGCTGAACCCTAGTCGGACTGAGCAGTGAGAGCCGGCTGTACAGTAGCAACTTGGTTGCACTAGCTTTTCCTGTCGGATCACTGTCCAGTGCTTTACAAACTTGTACTTCAAACTAGAACATTTGTCTAGGTTACTGGTATTCTCTCAGCCCTTCAGTGGAGCGGTGTCCACTGCTTTCGTTCAAGTCTTGTCACACCCTTCGGCATGTAACTGAATTGAAAAACATGCATTTTAGGGCGTATATTCTTGTGACAAACTAGTTACTACACGCCTACAATGGCGTACCACGTCATTTACTGCACGAGACCCGAGGACGCGAAGTGCCCGAGGGCGAGTACAGTAAATGCCGTATGCCATTGTAGGCGGGTAGTAACTAGTACATACTATACAGAAGTTACTGATTCTCATTGTATCTCATTCAACACATTGCCAGACAGTAACAAATTAGGGAATGAACTGGAAATGAAGAAGAAAATGTCAGGGTGTGAAGAATCCAAGCGCTTTTTGGAGGTGCTCTCCATAGTGTACACGCAGATTTAGTTTGAAAAAATTTCAATACAATATATTTGATTATAGCAATTACAGGATCTTTTAGCAACTTTACACAAACCTAAGCATTTCAAGAACAACATGATATGATGCAGAATGAGTAAGCAAGATGGTTACACTTTTGGTACCAGTTATGAGAATTAAGGTTTAGTGAAGTCTATTAATTTATTGCTCAAGCAGCCAGCTAGTTTCATTTTTATGATTGGTATATGAAGATGCTGTCACATCCTGCATTATAACGTAAATCTGCTTCAGCTGCTCCATGTGACCATGAGATATGTGGATAATTGACTCTCTCATACGTCAGTGGATGGTCTGAGTTCATCCGTAGGGAGTTAGCCCCCCTTAGCCATCCATGCCAGTACCATCCAGCCATCCCTTCAGGACCACTGGACAGGAACTAGTGCACGCTAAGAACCCAATTCCAAGAAACCGCAAGAAGGGAGTGGCGTACTGCATCTTGTGTGTCGATGCCCCTGTACCTACATTGGTCAAATGGACAGATCCTTGAATCATCACCTTCGGGAACAATGCCTGACTGACTCTTAGCATATGTTCTCGTCCAACCACTAAGTAGATCTGTCCATGGCCATGGCAATTAATGCCCCCTCCCTTCCCACCCCAGGCTCAGACTTGCTATATGCTGGAGTCCTGGTACATCCAGCACCAACAGGCCCCACTCAACAGGAACAAGGACACTTTGCCGGGACTGTTTGCCACACTGCTAGACTGACCTTGCTACCTTCTACCTTTCACACTAGTCTTGTATTCTGTATGCAGGCACACTTGTGTGCTGCAATCTCTGTAATACTATTATGTAGCTAATAATATTATACATTATGCTATGTAGCTATGTAGCAAGATTGCATACATTTTTGCCTAATTATAAATTTGCTAGCATATAAGCCTGCCTTTGGCGGGCTTCTCTGCTATGGTCTCCCATTGACAGCGTTTCGGCGAAAGCCAGTGTTTATCGAAAGCACTTGTAATGTGAGCTATGTTGATGACAGAGAGTTGGCCAACTGAAGTAAGGTCATGCCCATGGCCACAATGTGACAGTGCTTCAGGGTGTATGGCATGCATACAATGATAAGTCCTGAATATAATAAATCGAAACAGGCACACATGCACACTGACATCTTCAAAAGATTGAAACAATTGTGCAGCATGCACTGATATGTGAGTAAATGAGTGGGTGAACTGAATGATTGAGCTTGCAAAGCCTGCCCGCATGTACATGAACTTGTCTATGCATGTCAGCCTGTAGGAAGCAGGCAGATGCATAATTGCATTTACATATACAGTGCTCGAACCTGTGGAGAAATGCTAATGATTGCATGCATGCAGTAAGCTAAATCTTTAATGTAGAGCCTCAGGTTATACAACATTCTTGGCACACAGTACATAGTGAAGAATTAGCAGTAGCATTTTCGTTCGAGATGTGAAGGTTCTCTTAGTGACGAATCAGTAGCGATATGGCACTCGGTCGACGCCATTTTTTGCAAAAGCACTCTGTGTTAGGTGTCTAGGCAAGAGCTGGAAGTGGGAGATAAATAAAAACCAGAAATGTCACGATATCTCTCCAAGAACACTAAGACGGGTGATTTTAATCTGCAGAGGACACTCCGGGTTGTTGTTCGTAATTCCTAAACGTTTAGCGCCAATCCGTGCTGTAGTTTTGGCATTAACCGTGAACAAACAAACAAAACCTCTCAATTATATATATATATATACTGTATTTACACGTATCTGTATATATAGCCGATCCTTTGTTCGCAAACTCCTCCCGCAGCGTGTCTGTGACGGACGCGAAATTCGGCCTTATTACAGGGCACCGCATGGGGAGTGTCATAAGGGGGTAGGCGGAAGACGATTTGCTACGGCCGAGAAGAGCGCCGCACAGATTCCCAATCTTATGGAAATAGACGCCATGCTTTTCGTGCGTTTATGGATGGCAAATGCGAGATTTCGACACGTTGTTGTGTGTAAAAGACGGTTCAATGCCCCAAGAGGAGACGCTCGCGCTCTCTGTCACGCAAAGTCACCTAGGGGGACCATTGTGCGCTAATAAGCCACAGAAATATTGCATGTGCTGTGGTTTGCCCAAGCCAAACTGCCAGACAGCTTGCTTCGGCTACATATTCCCGGGATGGTGTTATTTGTATATGGCCAGGATCTACGTATATAGTAGCTACCAAATGCAAGAAGAACTGAGAATTTAGCTAACAACAGTAGTACCATCAAGGCTCTGTCGTGGAATCACAGTCGTCGGAGTGCCAGTGAAGGGCCGCTGTCGAAGGAGCACCGTAGCAGTGATGCCTGCCTTCGGCGAGCTTCTCTACTAGTATAAGTATAATCTTCATGGTATCTACCTTTGCCTGTACTTGAAGAATTTCCCTACACTTCCATATAATTTTACTGATTACATCATAACAATAGCTAACTAGCTAGCTAACACCATTTTTATGGCATGAAGAATACAGTCTGAACAAAGGAATACACGAATTGAACATGTGTTCTAGATCAATCTCTCATACCCAGATAAACTAGCACCTTATTGATGCGGGGTATGATCTGGGTATGAGTCTAGTCATTCCTGGACTCTAACAAAGTTTGCCCATTATTGGCATGATAAACAGAAAGTATAATCCATGGAAGAAAATGGCTGCCCTCGTCAACGTCATCACAAGAAAATGACTGTAGATACATAAATCTTGACAAAGACCATGAATCCACTACACTATGTTCCTCACCTAAGGAGCTAATAGATCAAACAGAGCCAGATAGCTTACCTTTCATCGCTGCAATCAAGAGTACTTTAGCAGTATCCCAATTTTCTTTAACTACAGCTTGATAAATGATCCTTGTTAGACGTGGTTCAACAGAAGCCAATGCACCTGCAGCAAAAGAGGAAAAGAACACATCATACAATGGAGGCTGACATAACCATGCACATTTGCATTCAATAGTACATTCAAGGCTCAACAAACACAGCTGTATCCATTGGACAGGAAAATGGTATGCACTCCAAACTTTTCGTTGTCACACAGTCCAACCAGAGCAGGCAATAGTACACCAGACAAGCATCACTTGTAGCACTACTAATGACAGTGATGACATCCAGGATGTGCATGGCTAGCACAGTTGTGTAGCAAAAGGTATGCAGTGTATACGTACGTACACTGACAATGGCATTACTGTGAGTGAGGTGTGAGAACTGTATACATATGTCAAAACACTAAAGTTACTACTCACAAGCAACTGGACAAGTGAAGAATCTACCAAAAACATGGACCCACACCACACAGCATTACAAGACCAACCATGGCTGCATGCATATAAGTATGTATAACTAAGTTCATGATCTTTGTAGCACTTGAAGTCCAAAAAAGTGAATACGGATAAATACCACTGTCAAACAGTCGTAGTCATTATGAGAAAACCTGCACCAATTAAGTGGCTATTCCATAAAAATGTATCATGAGCATCAGGACATACACACACACACTGTATAATGCATACATACAAACATACATACATATATATACAGTGCAAGTTGCAATAAATCATACTAATCTAAAGTAAATAAATAAATAAATAAATAATATAATATAATATAATATAATTGTATGGGGCCCTGGATGGCTTAGTGGCTAAACACTTAGTATGCCAGTAAAGTATGGGGAATTTAATGGACTTTAAATTAAATTAGACAGATTTTTTAATTAGGCCTTTCGTCTCCTGCAAATTGCAGGCAAATTGACAATATAAATTCTCATAGAACAACACATCTTGTATGATACATTAATATTGATAGATAGCGTGGTTTCAATACGAATAAAAATGTTGGCAAGTAGCAATGAAACTGTGTACACATGGTGAGGTGGTCCATAAGACTACTTCATTACAAGGATTTCTTAATTAGACGTTTGCTGTCCTTGGTAGACGGCCAAGTACATAATATAGATACTACGGCAGTATAATTGTACTTACATTTATATTGCTCCGGTATTAGCAAAGCATTGCGTGCGAGGGATTTATATTGCGGGCGACTTTTGAAAGCGCCTTTCTCGAATAAGAAGAGTTTCACGCTGCCTTTGGGTGGCTAGTCGAGCACGGGGCAACATGGTGCGTAATATTTTCCCGGAAAGCGCGCCATCGATTGCTGTCTTGGTACTGCCGTCGTCTGGCTGCCGTCTAGAAGGCCCTTACACCGTTGCCTCGGAAAAGTAACCGGAGCGGCGCAGACACTTGTGAACGCTTTCATCCACTGTCGCTAAGGTATGCCAAGTGTCCCTAGCGTTGAAAAGCTTTGCGCGCACGTTGCCTCTCTGAAATTATCTTCAGAAATAGCGCGCCCATTGCTTACTAGAGGGGTTGAGGGCCTCTTAAATCTACAGGACCTACGTATAAGAAACGCCAGTTGCCCGGTGTGCCTGCGGTCCTTGCTTGCTGAGTGTGTTTACAGCCAATGCATATACATGCTACTTATAGATTGGCATTGATACAGTGCAGTGTGTGTGTGTGTGTGTTTGTGTGTGTGTTTGTGTGTGTGTGTGTGTGCGTGTGTGTGTGTGTGTGTGTGTGTGTGTGTGTGTGTGTGTGTGTGTGTGTGCACATGCACGTGTGTATACATGTGATGTGATTAGCCCACCAGCACTAAACATGCCTTCAAGGACAAGGTAGCTATGGACAATCTATATAGAGCATCGTGTGAGTAAATGATACATACCCCGCCCACCAAAGCCAAATGTGACACTGAAGCACCAGAGACACACACTTACTTGAACCACCATTGTGCGTAAGATGATTTGACACCTGTGACTTCAAAATACCCTCAAGCTCACTGGCCAATGCAAGTTGAAATCTGGCCACCGCATGTGCAAGTGAAGTATGTGTGCATGCTGATTGCTCATGTACCATAATGTAGCAAATAAAATAGTAGGTGCGAGCTTACAAATAGCCTTCATCACATCTGCAACCTGACACCAAACCATCTAAATAGCGATCATTTATGCTACTCTGCCCTGCGCCGTCTTCTTCCTATGCAAGAGTCATCAAAATGGGTGCAGCCCACAGCTCACTCCAGCGAACATCTTCTTAGCCCTATATATATATATATATATATAAATGCACTTCCATAATACACAAGTGAACCCAAAAAAGCAACAAAACCTGTTTACAATTTTAGCAATTCACACATTAAGCCTGTGCAATAATAACGACAGCACGATTATCACAATGGGTAAAGCTCATTCATGGTAACGATAATAGAAAGCGTAGGTGATGCATGTCACCTTTGTGTCCCTGCCACATCTGTGCTGTCTGATAGAGCGTTAAGCATTGCTGGACAAGTTGTTAATGCAAAGAGAGCATGCTTGCTACCAGACAACGTGAACATGCTAGTGCTTTTAGCAGAAAATATCGACAAGTGAATACTTTAGGCATTAATAACCTTTCTGTATAGTTCATTTCACTGTGTATATTCATGTATATCATGAGTTGTGTTTTGGACTATTATCAAGATTTTATCTTTTATTGAGATACTGTACGTCTCAAAATTTTCTCGAACAAAAAATTTGCTTCCAAAAAGGGGGAGCAGAAATATTTGCGACAAAAATATTCGCAAAGGCGGCTCTGATACATTGTGTAATACTATAACATGGCTTCTGTGTTTATGTGGCTCGTAGGATCTTTGACGGTTGATGAATCCTTCTCAGTATTAAACGCCATCGCATGTCTATAATGCGTCTTTAGCAGACACCTGGCAGCATTCACCAAGCGTCTTACAGGCCCACCGCGTTTCTTCATAGAAGGTACGAGCCCAGCTAGCTTTAATAGTAATCGTGTAGATATAGCCACTGCCTAGCTACGCACATGCGTGACTGCTATTTTTAGGGGCTGCCGTTGCCGGGGCTTCCCATCCCGAGACTATGTAGCCGAAGCAAGCTGTCTGGCAGTTTGGCTTGGGCAAACCACAGCACATGCAATTTTTCTGTAGCTTACTTGCACACAATGGTCCCCCTAGGTGACTTTGCGTGCCAGAGGGCGCGAGCGTCTCCTCTTGGGGCATTGAACCATCTTTTACACACAACATGTCGGAATCTCGCATTTGCCATCCGTAAACGCACGAAAAACATGACGTCTATTTCCGTAAGAGTGAAAATCTGTGCAGTGCTCTTCTCAGCCATAACGATTTCGTCTTCTGCCTACCCCCTTATGACACTCCCTGTGCGGCGCCCTGTAATAAGGCCGAGTTTTGTGTCCGTCGCAGACACGCTGCGGGAGGAGTTTGCGAACAAAGAATCGGCTCTACCAAAAAATATACATAGATATCTATATATATATGTGAGCGGATTTGCGAAAAGGGACCATTTGGGGCTATGTAAACGTATTAGTACGGGGGTAAACTCGCGCAAAGTCGAGATTTCACGCAAATGCGGGTTATTGCATCATTATAACCTGTGACGTATCCCTTACCTTCTGGCCAAGTTTGAAACCCGTAGCCCTTTCCTGCGTCTCAAACGAGGAACGAACATTTTTAATGCGGTGGTCACGTTGTTGGTTTACGGACTATACCGGAAGTGTAACACAGGGAAAAGCCCAAAGTTAAGTGTATTCATTACCTTTTAAGTGTATTCATAATCTTCATGACATTATTCCTTCGACTATGATCGTACTGAAAGAAGTTGCAGGCCAAGCCCGCAACCACTTCTGCTTCGTTGTATAACCTTTGCGTTCGTCGTACCGTCTCTCAGTTCGAGCGCTTCCACAGCTGCAACCCTTGTAGCCTTTCACGATGTCTACAAGTGCTATAGACGTGACAAAAGCGGCCAATACCCTGTTGGACTTCAGCAGAGATGATCAGCAGGCCCTTCTGGAAGTCATGGCTGACTATTCCACCTCACCTGTTGAAGGCAGAGATTCTGACAGCGATGAAGATGGCACTACCGACGACCAACAAGCTGATAGCGCAAGCTTACGTAGCTTTCGCTAACAGTGCAGTTCAGCGCCATCACGCTGGCTTCGGGAGGCCTTCCAGAAGAATCCGCCGTAGTTCGATGAGGTTTCGGGTGAAGTCCACATTTGATAGACGGCTGTGAAACTAACGGTGTGTTGCGCCGAGTCCGCCATGCTTGCGATGATGTCATTCGTAACACGACAATATGCGGAATTTACGGTCTTTACCGGAAGTAAATGTTTTGGGCCGTTTTCTCGAAAACATACTTCTTGCCATTCCACGCTTTGCGCAAGCATATCTCGGCAACGGAACAAGCTAGCGCAGCGCAATAAAGTGCAAAAGGAAGCTCATCAGATGTACTTTCACGCCATATGCCTAACTCAAAATCGGAAGTGCGCCCCAAATGGTCCCTTTTCGCAAATCCGCTCACATATAGTTATAGTTAGTAGTTATAGTGCGTACTCAAATATACCGTGTATGTGCGATCATAAAAGTTCGTGATAATAATAATCGTGAATGTGCTCCATTCGCGAAATTCGCGAAAATTATTGATCGCGGATATTTCGCGACGTACGGTAAGTTAGACCTGATTTATCGATTTTTCAATATTGCACAGACTTAATACACATGCATGTACACACGTACGTACATACATACACACACACATACACACACACACGCTCGCACACACACACACGCACACACACATGCATACACACTAGCACAGTTGTGTAGCATAAGGTATGAAGTGTTCACATTGAGAAAACATTACAGCATGTAAATCTATTTACATACACTGACAATGGCATACACACCAACACAATTTTCCATAACATTATAACATATACTTCTTATCACTTAATTTATTGTTATAATAAATTAAGAAGACCCCATAACAAGCAGATATGTTCATGTCAGTATCACTATTTTATTAAGTGCCAAATTCTATTAGCCTAATGGACGGACAGCAATTTACTTTGTTCTGCATGGAAAAGTTAATTTATAATATGCAAACATATGTGTACATTCTACATAAAATTTAAACATTCAAATTTTCACCGAATAATCCCAACAATTGTCCCAGCACTACATAAACTGCAGTGATAGTGATGTACTCCAATCAGAGTTGAAAATATTGACTTTTCAAGACTATCTACACATATGTACATCTAGAGGTCTATTAATTGCCATATTACTCAATGGACAATAAAGCCTCTCTCACTTCACACAGACACACATGTACTCGGACGCACTGCCGCCTCCATCTCCATTATCCATGGACAGAGCCACTTTAATCAGAGAATTAAATAAGAAGACCCGAAACTGAGCAGATCAAATGTGCTTCATGACCTGCTTGGGCTCACCGTGTTCAAGAAGAAGAGCACTGACTTCCTTAAGGCCTTTTGTACATGCCCATTTAAGAGGAGTGTCCCCATCGTTGTCCTTGGCCTTAGGATCTGCGCCTATAAATTGGAAATGCAGTACAAAATGATTACAACACGACAACAAATTGGTAGCAAACATATGCATCAAACACACTTTTACATAACAAGTATTTCGAGTTAAAAAACTCGTGGGGCGCCCCAAACTCGAACTACTTGCTAGTAATAGTGCCCACATTTGTCATGCCATATATATAGTCACTCTAATCCTAGAATGACCCCAGGATGCACCACACAGAGGTTTGCATGAATGCATCAGGGTTTTAGATACAAACCAAGACAGCTGTGCTTAAACATGCACACTCATTGAAAAGTTGGCAATTGCAGGGGAAGGTGCATGAATTAGCTAAGTCTTTGGATGCTCGCAGAGGATAGAGCCGTGCAGTTACACAGTTCCATGCACTCTGATACCTAACTGTTCTAATCCAGCTAGCTAGCTAGCCTTCGTATTACGCGCACACTGATGCGAGAACGTTCATAAAATGGCCGTTCAGCCTCGGTAGGATTTGGAGCTGTAACCCGCAAGTAAGATTTATTTAAGCTTCTAAGCAACATTAGTCTTCTTGAAACTATTCGTGAACAACTTTCGTTCGTTTGGTAAAGGACGAAATGATAACAAAGAGGATTTCTAACCGGGTGAACAGAAGCCTACGGGGCGGCCATTTTGTTACCAGACCTCTTCTATTTTCGGCTGTTTCTTCTCGAAAGCGTCATGTACAGGCTTATCGATGGCTTATTATTATAAAGTAGTGTTCTTGAATACTTCTAATTTGATCAAACGGCTGCGCAAATGAAGACAAAGCGAGTAAAAGCTAGGTAAATGCAAGGAAACTCGAGCGCCGCCATTTTGTGACAGATATATATATATAATATTATATATATACATTATTGGGGCGAGCCTGAGCGAGCCCCACACTTACGTGAAGTACACCACCGCTGTCTGTACGTGTATATATATATATGTGCCGTACGTCATGCCGTATAGTTCTATTTACTCATTCACAATGGCTGCCACTAGCGAACCTCTGTAGACTAGCTGGTGCGGAAGGCTTCTGAGGAAAGAGGATGCGCACCAAACACGGCTAACAGACTACTGTGTGCAGGTGCTACACTCAGAGGAAGGCAATGCGGGGAAGGCTACTTCGCATTCGCCCTCCTACAGTCTAAAACACGGCTAATCGCACCAAACACGGCTAACCGACTACTGTGTTCAGGTGCTACACTCAGAGGAAGGCAATGCGGGGAAGGCTACTTCGCATTCGCCCTCCTGCAGTCTAAAGCACGGCTAATCGACTACTGTGTTCAGGTGCTACGCTGAGAGGAAGGCAATGCAGGGAAGGCTACTTCGCATTCGCCCTCTTGCCGTCTAAAATACGGCTAATCGACTACTGTGTTCAGGTGCTATGCTCGGAAAGGTATGGGGGAATCACCACCAGGGCGCAGCCAACTAGCGGACATAGCTACTCGCCCAAACAACATAAAGCACAATGGCCACGCACACTGTGTTGATTGACCACACAGCTCCTTCAGTTTCACACATTTCAGTTGCTGTAGCTACCATCACTGGCCTACATTCTGCGAAGCTGAGGGTTCTGAGAATCACTCTTCACCTGGCTTACGACAAGATCATGTGCTTCGTAACATTGCTCCATTACAACATCCAACTTTCATTAGCATCAGCCTTAGCCTCTACATACCATTCATACAAGCAAACACTCGGTCCGTTTCAGCATATACATTGTCCGCTATACAGTCCAACGCAAATAGCTGCATGCCATCGGCACCTTTACCTCGCTCAGGCTCGCCCCCACGATGCTGTAAGCATCTGCCTAGTATATATATATACGAACATGAAGCCATACAAAAACCTAAATCTGAAAACAATATAGGGGCGCCCCAAAAATATAGCAGATACTTCCTATCACTACCCATGGAGAAAGAGTGTGTGTCAAATGTGGTCATCCCTTGGTTTCTAAAGGCGAATAGACTCGGGTTGGCGCTATAACCTATACTCTTATGACTGCTATTGGTAAACACTTCCCACTGCCAATTTCATGGCGGATTTCCAGTAGTAAAACCCATTTACATTTACACCACCACATACAACCACAGCCACACAGTGCAAGCTACATGCATGAGGGCAAGGGTCTATTTCTGCCAGCCACATAAAAATGATGCACCCTTTGTATAGCAGCAAGAGATACGGGGGCAAAATATCTCTGTTCACTTCAAAGTTGAGCACAATCTGAAATAAATTGGAGGGAAGGCATGGGAAGTGGACAAGTCATCGTAGAACAGCTATTTCATCAAGTGTTTTGGAAAAATTGTATTGGCGTGAGGGACTAACGGCAATTCAATAGCTTAAATTTGTTCTGCATGGGAAACTCTTCATGGACACTGAATCCTCCCCCACTGAACAAAAACACACGCACACGCACTAGCATAAGCTACGTATAGGCATCTCCACTATCCACCAAGCCACTTTGAGCTCAGAATTTAAGAAGATCCCTAACAAGCAGGTGCGTACATGTCAGCATCGCCATTTTATCAAGTGCCAATTCTATTAGCCAAATAGCAAGGGACAGACAGCAATTCAATGACTTTGGTCTGCATGGAAAAGTCAATCTATAATATGCAAAAACATGTGTATATTATACATACAATATAAACATTCATTTGAGCCTATTACATCTAAAGTACTACTTCTGAGTATAAATAAAACAATAGTAAAGGGGGGAACGGTGCCCCCTCAGTCACCCCCAGGTTGAGGCTTGAAAAAATCACTCAAATTGGCCACCATTCAAATTTACACTGATTAATCCCAACAATTGTCCCAGCACTACCTAACCTGCAGTGGTAGTGATGTACTCCAATCAGGAATGAGTTCACTTGCGTACAGTGTTGACAACACTGAGTTTCCAAGCCTGTTAGCTACACATACATCTAGAGGTTCATTAATTGTCATATCATTCCTTGGACAAAAAAGCCTGCCTCACTGCACACACAGACGCACACACGGACGCACTAGCACAAGCTATACGTACGTAGGTGCACTACCATCTCTATCCATGGACAGAGCCACTTTAATCAAAGAATTATATAAGAAGATCCCAAACTGAGCAGATCAAATGTGCTTCATGTCCTGCTTGGGCTCACCGTGTTCAAGAAGAAGACCGATGAGATCCTTATGGCCCTGCCTACATGCACACATAAGAGGAGTCTCCCCATCGTTGTCCTTGGCCTCAGGATCTGCGCCTATTGTATATAAAAGCAGTGCAAAATGATTACAACAGGAGATCAAATTGGAAGAAACATACACACCAATACAATTTTATACAACATTAAAACATATACTTCTTATCACTTAATTTATTTTTATCTGGGAGAAACAGAGAAGAGCTTGACAAAGTGTGTGCTGCTGACGGTCAAGTGATTGGGGATGAACATGGTATTCTGGAACGTTGGCGAGAGTATTTTGCTGGATTATTGCAAAGGGATACCCAGGTGACAGATGATGGGGTTGGTGATGGTGCAGGGGAATCGCAAGAAGAGGATAGTATTAGTTTTGAGGAAGTTGCTAAGGCCATAGGAAAGCTAAAGAACAGGAAAGCACAAGGAGTATGTGGGATTAATGCCGAAATGTTGAAAGGAGGAGGGGGTATAGTGGTTAGATGGTTGCGCTCAGTCATACAGTTGATGTGGAAAAGGGGTGAAGTGGTGGAAGATTGGAGAAGAGCTATCATTGTACCACTGCATAAGAAAGGCAGCAAATTGGCATGTAGCAATTATAGAGGGATTAGCTTGCTAAGTATACCAAGTAAAGTGTACGCTAAAATCCTGGATAGTCGGCTGAGGAGTAGAACAGAGAGTATGGTGATGGAAGTGCAAGGGGGTTTCAAAAGTGGGAGAAGCTGCGTCGATCAGATTTTTACCATCAGGCAGCTGAGTGAGAAGATTCTAGAGAAAAATAAGCAAATGATAATAGCGTGTGTTGATTTGGAAAAGGCTTACGATAAAGTGTGCAGGGAGAATCTCTGGAGAATGTTGGTGAGGTATAAACTAGGTGGACACTTACTGAGGGCTATTCAGTCATTTTACAGGGCGAGTAAAGCATGTGTACGGGTCAATGGAAAACTGTCAAAGATGGTTCCCTATTTATCAAGGTGTTCGGCAAGGGTGTGTGATGTCACCATGGTTGTTTAACATATACATAGATGGGAATAATTAGGGAGGCAATGGATGAATTTGTAGGGGGAGTGCAGTTATCTAACACAAAGGTACAGGTGTTACTTTTTGCTGATGATATTGTAATGGTCACGGAGAGGAAGGAGGACATACAGAGGAACCTTGAAGTGTTGAAGGCAGCTATGGATAAGTGGGAGATGAAGATGCATTGGGGAAAACTAAGGTGATGGTTGTAAGCAGAGTAGAAGAGGGATGCAGTGTGACAATTGACGGTGAGAAGATTGAAGAGGTGCAGACTTTAAAGTATCTTAGGTCAAGTATCAGTGCTGATGGGTCGAGTGAGGAGGATATTGAACAACGAATAGGTGCCGTGACGAGGGTGGTGGGAGCGATGAGGAAGGAAGTATTAGAGCGGAGGGAGTTAAAGAAGGAAACGAAACTGCGGGTCTTTAATGCGATGGTTGTGCCTACTCTTCTGTATGGCTGCGAAACGCGGACAGTGCAAAAGAGACATGAAAGTAGGTTGCAAGCTTGTGAAATGATGTGTTTGCGAAGAATAGAGGGTGTTTCAAGGCTAGACAGGATGAGGAATGAGGACATCCGTCAGTCCCTAAGACAAGTGGCGGTGGTGGACATGATGAAGGACAGGCAGATGAGGTGGAAGGAGAAGCTAGAGAGAATGGATGGCAGTAGACTGGTGAAGCAGGTGTATGAAGGTGATGTAGTTGGGAAAAGACCAAGAGGACGCCCAAGGAAGAGATGGGATGATAATTTTAAATAGGCTGTATGGACTTGTAAATTGAATTACTATACCCCATTTATAGTATGTAATTACTATGCTGACAATATTACCCATTCATCAGTCATATTATGTTGTCATGTGTATTAGCGGCTACCTCCTGCATAGGAGACAAAAGCCTGGTTGAATAATAATAATAATAATATAATAAATTAATTAAGAAGACCCCATAACAGCATGTCAGCATCACCATTTTATTAAGTGCCAAATTGTATTAGCCTAAGGGATGGACAGCAATTTACTTTGTTCTGCATGGAAAAGTTAATCTATAATATGCAAACATATGTGTATATTCTACATAAAATTTAAACATTCAAATTTTCACCGAATAATCCCAACAATTGTCCCAGCACTACATAAACTGCAGTGATAGTGATGTACTCCAATCAGAGTTGAAAATATTGACTTTCCAAGACTATCTACACATATGTACATCTAGAGGTTTATTAATTGCCATATTACTCAATGGACAATAAAGCTGTTGGCGATTATAGAACAGACACGTAGCCACTTGAATGGCGATTTCATCTGCTAGTCTGCCATATTCATCTGTTCACAGCTGTAAATTAACGTATGCTAGTCTGTTTTGCTTCAGAAACTAGTTGTTTACTAACTGGCCGATAATTGGTGGCATACGCTAATGTGTACGGTCGGTCACACTTAATATTCTGTACTAAGCCCACTGCAAGGCATGTAGCTATGTGAAAACAATGCGCACAACACTAGGATGCCTATAAGTAAAGGGACATTCGGCATACTCACGAATAACAACTCCGGACAGCCATAGAAACAACACCATGCCTTCCATGTTTATAACAAACAATGAGGCAATATACCTACACAACAGTAGACACCTGTAAACACCTGAGAAACCCTACAAAGGAATGTGTTTAACTGCCTTTGAATACTGCACAGTAAGACTTCAGCAATAACACAAATGGTACAGCATTGCAGGGGAAGGACTACCGTACGGGCTTAAATTTTCGTAGCACTAAACTTTCACTGTTTTTGCAGTTCAGAAGGCCATCCTTCGTGGCGAATAGTTAATCAGCAAATATTTCCAGCAAAGTGTTGCGTAACTGTATAAAATGGATGCCGAATGCCGCCAACAATGCCCCAGTTCTATTATCGCCTTTGTATGACTATAGGTGTCAATACGGACGACGATTCGTTAGACATCAGTTAGTTATGCAGGTTTCCTGGTATTAAGTGATCAACTATGTTGATTCGCTCAAACTTTACCGTGAAAAAGCACGATGTGCTCGAGGGCGAGCTGAAACCTCTATAATACAATGATGAGTGACAACATATGATGCACACATGAAGCAATCGCTAGACTTTCACTGTGTGATTGCACACAAACGATTCAAGGCATTGTCCTCACAACATTTGTCTGTGCGTATTTATGTCCACAAATGCCGAAGAGCAAAGGGACACTGAATTCACACAAACTCTGAAGACAACCTAAGGCAAAATGAGTAGACAACAAAAGGACAACAAAATCATCTAATTGGTTGGTTGTCTTCAGAGTTTGAGTGCATTCAATGTCCCCTTGCCCTTGCTGTTCTCTGTTCTTCTGTTGCGTATAGACTATCTCATAAAATTCTCACTTGCATGTCCCCATAATGTGTGCACACTATCATACAGACTGTAAATGTACCGTTGCATGCAAGTGAGAATTTCATGAGATAATCTATACGTAACCTCAAGAAATTCATGCCTTGTCTTTCTACATTCCGTCAGTCAAATGCTAGTTACCTTCCTACCCTCTCCTATCAGAGGCATAGAAAGGGGAGTTTCAAACACAGTAGTTAATAATGAGGTGTATATTACGGTTACTGTACTACAGAATATACCATCAGAATGCTTTGAAGTTGAAGTTTCTTGCCTCTGCTTTTGCTGTCTCGCGCATGGCGAATATCTACAAATGTTCATTAAACTCGAAGCAGCCAAATTGTTAAAAAATTATGTATGATGTCATGATATTCATACAGGTAACATAATTAGCTACTATTAATTCTATAGCTCATTTTGGCCCACTGCACTACAAGGTAGTCACTATTACAAAGTGCCATGTGTGTAGAAGAGTGGTGCGGGCGGTTTGGTCATTCCAGCCACACTCGAACCACATAGCCCTATACCTCTAAATGCTCAGTAAAATGCTCTCAGTATAAACTTGCACTATTTTCTGTTTTTATTGTTGTAATTTAGATAAATTTACTATAAAATTTGAGAATTCTTTAGCATGTTAAATTGCATCTTTAATGAGTGAGTTGGGACAATCACATGACCCTTCACCCTCGCACAATATACACTCTATGCTTTTCGTCTTTTCATCATACACAATTAACACAGCATGCCAACAAAAATTTGCAGTTGCTCACCATGCTCCAAAAGATGTGCAACCACATCTTTGTGGCCTCTAGAGCAGGCGTACATGAGAGGAGTCCACCCATCATTTTCTTGCACCTCTGTATCAGCACCTGTAGTGAGTGCAATGCAACAGATGACACAACAAGGCACCCACTGCTTGTACACTGCTATAGTTATGAGGAGGATTTAAAGAGGCATACTGTTCTTTCAACAGTCAGTCAGTCAACTATCTATATATATATTTGAGAATGTTTTGTTTGTTTGTTTGTTTGTTCGCAGTAAACGCAAAAACTACGGAACGGATTGACTCCAAACGCTCAGGAATTACAAAGAACTACCCGGAGAGTGTCCTCTGTGGTTTAAAATCTCCCGTCTTAGTGTTCTTGGGGAGATATGGCTACATTTCCGGTTTTTTCTTCGCGGCCGACCGTCCTTTTAACTTATCTTCTTTCCACTTCCGGCTCTTGCCGCTAGACGCCCAACACAGAGTGATTTGCGAAAACGGAAAAACTACGGCAAGAATTGATGCCAAACACTGAGGAATTACAAAGACCGACCCGAAAAAGGTCCTCTGCGGGTTGAAATCGCCCACCTTATGGTTCTCGAGGAGATATTGTGACATTTCCGGTTTTTCCTTTTCGGCCGACTGCCATTTTTACTTATCTCCTACTTCCGGCTCTTGCTTAGACGCCTAACACACTAGCTGGACACATAGAGTGCTTTCGCAAAACGACGTTGACTGCGCACCACATCGCTACTGAATTACAAGCGAACATGCATAGACAAGTTCATGTACATTCAGGCATGCCTCGCAAGTTCAATCATTATATGCATGTATGCCTTGCACGTAATTTGAAGCACTGTCACATTGTGGCCATGGGCATGACCTTACTGCAGCTGCCAACTCGCTGTAATCAGCAAAGCTGACATTAGAAGTGCTTTCGATAAAACACTGGCATCGGAGCGCTTTCGCCGAAATGCTGGCGACGACGCGCCGTAGCAGAGGAGCCCGTCGAAGGCGGGCTTCTATGCTAGTCCATCATAAAGGTCATTATAATATTATATACAACATACAACTGCACTACTAAACAATATGCACAAAAGCTGCATTGTCCAATCAGAAGTAGAGCGTAGTTTCATGCACACAACTACACTCACACACACAACAATCACAATGGGCACATACAGTGATACACTACAAGATTGACAGCACCTCACAAATGTCCAACACATGCAACAGGTGCATCAATAACAGTAAACAGTAGACCCTTAATTAAAGAAGCCATGGCAATGCATACACTGAATGCCTCAAGTGAGAGTGTTGTGAGCTGTCTTGGCAGCACAACTGTACACTGGAGTGTGCAGCTGGGATCAAAATGCTTGCATGTCCTCTCACAGTTTACCAGTAGTATCTGTATATGCGTATACACTTCACACCAAATGTCAGACAATAAATGTGCTGTCACTGGCGGTAGGTTATGTGTACGCATATATAATGGAACTCCATAGATTTGTGTATGTGAGCCAATGCTGTACAGAGCACACCACCAGTAGTGCATGAAGTGCTAGTCAGCATTGTCTCAGACTGAACACATAACACTGTATGTGATCTTGTAGAAGCTCATTGCAACGTATGTTGCGACGAATTGATCTTGATGAGCATATACGTAGCAGAATCAACGAATCAATAGCAACTGATTTCAGGACGTTTCGGTCACCTAGGCACTCGCCACATGACTGAAATCTACACTTTCCACACTGGGGCACAGCTTCCCACACTGGGGCATACCCTCCCTCAGTGGGGACACCCTCTCACGCTGGGGCATACCCTTCCACACTGTGGCACAGCTTCCCACACTGCGACACACCCTTCCACACTACGGCACACCCTCTCACACTGGGGCACACCCTCTCACACTGGGGCACACCCTCCCTCACTGGGGAACCACCTCCCACACTGGGGCACACCCTCCCACACTGCAGCACACCTTCCCACACTGGGGCACAACCTCCCTCACTGGGGAACCACCTCCCACACTGGGGAACACCCTCCCACACTGCGGCACACCCTCTCACACTGGGACACACCCTCCCATACTGGGGCACACCCTCCCTCACTGGGGAACTACCTCCCACACTGGGGAACACCCTCATACACTGGGGAACACCCTCTCACAACAGGGATCATGCTCCAACATTGGAGCACACCTTCCAACACTGCAGAACACTATCCCACACATAATTGTCTTCATGTCAGCACTTAGCAAGCTTCCCACTGACATACCTAACTCTATACACAGCATCACCACCTAAATGTGGTCTCACTATTCTGGCTAACAGCTAACAGTCTGTGCTAATGAACATGTGCTTGTATTGCATGAAATGCTATAGTCAAGTATTGTCACAGGTTGAATGTTTGACCTTACCTACATAAGGGACCAATGTCACCAGGCCCTATTTCTCCCTCAGAACAAAGGCCGGAATGGAAAGAGGGACTGGGTACGAGGCTACTACAAAACAATATACTAGTGTCATCAGGATTATGCTGCAGTGCCCACTTACGTAGATTAGCCGCTGGATTAAATTGTCATGAATAAACTAATTCTATATAAAGCATCCTATCAGGAAGGAAGAGATGTAAGAGTAGTAACACAGGGTATCCAGACTAGCATCTTGAGTCACTATACTTCACTAAATACTCTGATGAGATTACCTCCTTTGACACACTTAGACATGCACCAATTACTGCACTGTCCACACACTATGACAGGCTGGCTGTCAATGATACAACTTTTGTAAACCTCAAGAAACACTTTATAACAAGAAATGGAAATATGGACTGGGTTCAAGACTACTACAGAACAATATGCTAGTGTCATCAGACTCAGGACACACTTTATAACAAGCTACGTATTCTCACTGTGATTATAACATTCAATGACGCAATATGAGTAGACGATAAAAGCCTGACTTATATATACGTATGTAGCATGTCCCTACAATGTGTCTCCACTGTCTTACATACAATAAAGGTATGTATGCACGAGAGAATTTAAGGAGATCATCCATACCCTCTCAAGAAACTCATATAATAACAGTAACACATTAACTTATTTCAGGACTCTCTTCCTATATATAGGTATACGATTGAGAAAATGCCTTATCATCAAAAGCTTTTATGAACTTTGCAGCATGTTATTGAGAGCAACTTACAAGTCAGCTACTCCAGTCGTAGATATGAGTCATATCACAATTCTTTTTCAAGAAATACCATGGTACTATATTTATCAAACCCGTCCACACCCTCCCACACTTGGGAACACCCTCCCACACTTAGTCTAGCTGCTAGACCCTACTTTGTCTTCGCGCGTGGGGGCGAAAGAAATGTAGGGTCTAGCAGAATGTGTAAATTCCACTCCTCTTGCCAACCAATAAAATTGCTGCTGCACCATTTCTCTGCAGTGAAGGGCGCTTATTTTGGCACCGACGCCGCGCTACAGTATATGCTAGAGCTACTGTGTCTTTGCGCACGCGAAAAGTAGGGTTTAGCAACTAGAGTAATAGCGCCGAAGTGGCTGGTGTAAGGAGAGCAGGGAGCTAGAGCCAGAGTATGCCGATTGTACGTGCACTGCAGTCTGTGGAGTCCAAGATCATCGATGAAAGTCTGAAGGTGGCGTCACTGTCTCTAGGACACGACTGTATGAAGCCAGAGTAGCACTACGCTCAGTGAACGTTGGCCCCGACTTAGACGGCTGAATCACCCTTCTCCGCTCCGTGGAAGGTAATTGAGTCGCAGAGCATACACAGCAAGTATTCATTCCAAAGATCGATTCTGACGTCGACTCACTCGATATCCTTGTTCGTCCGTGGCATTTAGGCCGTCTGGAACACCTGGAATCACGCCGACATCGTCTACGCCACACTTACCATTACCAATAAACGCCCCTTTGGGCGTTCATTGCGAGGTGTGGAATTTACACATTCTGCTAGACCCTACTTTTCTTGCGCCCCCACACGCAAAGACAAAGTAGGGTCTAGCAGCTAGACTATCCCACAATGGGAAACACTCTCCTAGACTTGGGCACACCCTCCCTCACTGGGTCATACCCTCACACACTGTGGCACACCTTCCAACACTGCGGAACACTCTCCACACTGGGGCACACACTCCCACACAGGGGCACACCCTCCCATACCGGGGATCTCCCTCCCACATTGGTAGCACCCTTCAACACTAGGGCACACCCTCTCACAGTGGGGCACACCTTCCAACACTGCAGAACACTCTCCCACTCACTGGGACACCCCCTTCAACACTGGGGCACCCCCTCCCATACTGGGGTACACCCTCCCTCACTGGGACACACACTCCCACACTGGGTACACTCTCCCACACTGGGCACACACTCCCACATTGGGGAACAACCTCTCGACTGTCAGGCATTCGTTAAATAGATTTGCTTCGCTGTCTGAGGTCGACTCCTCACTGATACAATTGAAATAATAGCAGAAATATCAGCTGCAACGAAAACCAGACCTTTTGGTAGCACACCCAATGAGTGGCCATTTTTCTTCCAAAACCGGAAACGTACACTGGAATTAACAGTGATTTCCACTCAAATTCCATTATATACTGCGTATTCTCAGGGGGAGGAGGGGAGGACGGTTAGAGCATATATATACCATCCTAAAAGCATCAAAACATGAATGTGCTAGTACAGTGTACTTGTATACAGTGTTCTTAAGTACTGATTTCTACTTGATGCAATCACTATTGTTACTAGACTTGGGTACCTGATCCTAAAGTGCTCTAGTAGACTGACAGAACACTTTAGCATCATTTTCCCAAGCAAGCAAAACTGTTATATCCACCACAGACAGTGCTGGAAATAGGGGGGGCATAGTCTGTTTATTTCGTTAAGAACTTGAGCACAGCATTATGCACACAGCTGCGCTCACAAACACAACAGTCACAAGTGACATACCACAAGATTGGCTGCACCTCACAAATGTCCAACACATGCAACAGGTGCATCAATAACAGTAAACAGTAGACCCTTAAAGAAGCCATGGCAATGCATACACTGAATGCCTCAAGTGAGAGTGTTGTGAGCTGTCTGGAAGCACAACTGTACACTGGAGTGTGCAGCTGGGATCCAAATGGTTGCATGTCCCTCACAGTTAACCAGAAAATGTGCAGTTACTGACAGGTTATGTGTACGCATATATAATGGGACTCCATACAGCTTTGTGTATGTGAGCCAATATTGTGCAGAGCACACCACCAGTAGTGCATGAAGTGATAGTCAGCATTGTCACAGGCTGAACATCCAACACTGTATGTGATATAGTAGAAGCTCATTGCTACGTTGTGACAACTGGCAAATTGATCTTGATGAGCATTTATGTAGCAGAATAAATCAATCAATAGCAATATGGTAGGATGTTTGGTCAAGGATGCCTTCGTCACGTGGTCGAAGTGTCCTGCAATCAGTTGCTATTGATTTGATTGATTCTGCTATGTACATGTTCACAAGATCAATTCATCAGTTAAGGTGGCGGGGTCACCTAATTAGCGCACTTTTTATTCATGACCTGTTAATCATATTCATAATATAACACAGGAAGTGCATACGCAATAGCACAAATGACCGCCAGGGGAAAGAAGCAGCCTTACGTACGGCCTGAGTTCGACTTTCCCCCGCGCAAATACGGGGACATCCCGCTAGAGTCGGCTTGAATTCACACGCTTAGGCGCCAAAAACGAGCGGGAAAGTAGTCGATATAAAAGGAGCGATACGCACGCATTCGTACGTGTAAGCTTTAGCCAATCTGCAGAGAACTTCGCTGTGACCCTCACGATGGAAACAGAACAAGACCGTTCACTGAGCGAAACCCCCATGCAATCGTCGACTGTAAGGAACAAAAGAGCCAATACTGTTCAGGTATGCTTTTACAAAAGTAAGCAAAATAAACAGCATTGTTAACAATAAACTGCTTCTTTACAGACTGACACACCTGTTCCTAAGAGGCGCAAGGCCAGGTACACTTGGGCTAGAAGAGCACACTACAGAAGCATGCAAAAGAAGGAAGCAATAAAGAAAGCCACTGTCGCTCGTGTCAACAAGGAGAACCTGCAAACCTCAACAGCGTTAGCATCCTCCTCTTCCATGGACTCCCATGATTTGAAAGGCTCACGCATTATGAATGTTGCTGAACTTCAGAAATCGATTGAGGTGATAACGTCTCACAGTGCACAATGTGGTGGCACTTGTACTTTGGAAGGGGAGAGTATGCACTCTGGTTTAGCTGTAGTATTCAGAGCTGTCTGCAGTAAATGCAGCAAGGTCTTCTCAATCTGTTCCTCACCAAGAGTTGTGACACAGAAGGGAAAAAAGTGGAGTGTCAATCTAGGTGCTGTGCTTGGTCAAATGTCAACAGGTGGGGGTCTGAACAGACTCAATGCCACTCTAGCTCTCCTGGATGTCCCAGGCATGTATAAGCGAATGTTCGCTGTGACTGAAGCACTACTTGGCATGGAAATGATGTAACAACTGGCAACATCCATGCAAAAAGTGGCCACTGAGGAAAAGGAACACGCTATCAGCATGAACAGCTATCATCAGGGCATACCAGCCATTACAGTTGTAGTGGATGGTGGCTGGTCTAAGCGCAGCCACAAACACTCTTACAATGCCAAGAGTGGGGTGGCAGTAATTTTCGGTAGGCACACAAAAAGGCTGCTACACCTTGGAGTACGAAATAAATTCTGCTCTGTGTGTGCAATTTCTACTAACAAGGCCTGTGCAATTCCAACTCATACCTGCTACAAAAACTGGACTGGCAGCTCAGCAGCGATGGAGAGTGACATCATCGCAGAAGGATTTAGGCTTTCTGAGCAGTTGTATGGCTTGCGTTATATGTTTGTCATTGGCGATGGCGACAGCTCTGTAATGGCTACCATACGTCAATCTGTCCCTTATGGAGTATATGTGAACAAAATTGAATGTGCCAACCATGCGTGCAAGGCCTACAGAAGCAGGCTCGAAGCTCTTGCAAAGGACAATCCTCAATTTCGAGGGAAAGGAGGGCTTACAAAGAAAGCCATACAACGTCTCACAATCGGTGCTAGAATGGCCATCAAAATGCACAGTTCAACGCATAACATCAATCAACTACGACATGATCTCCGCAATGGACCTTCGCATGTGTTTGGAGATCACAGCAACTGCACTTCCCAGTTTTGCACCCACCGCACCACAGTTGCATCCACCACACAAGAAGACTCAACTGATCCAGTAGACAACGCACACATTTCTTCACAGCCCACCACCTTTGTTGACCAACTAGATGACATCATTGAAGAAGAAGTGGAGGCAGCAAGCGAAGAGGATGAGCATGATGCACGACTGGGTGGTAGCACATCAGTTGGTCAACTTCCGCAGGGACTATTTAGCAAAGTGATGGCCTGTGGAGATCGTCTTGTGATGCTAGCACCACAGTTGGTATCAAACGAAACCAGCAACCTCGCTGAGTGCTACATGTCAGTGCGCTGCAATTTTGATGGGGGTAAACAGTACAACCGTGTACAAGGTGGTGCTTTCCAACACAGGTGCAACGCTGCAGGTCTGCAAGTCCAGCACGGCCGGGAATGGCCCCTTTCCTTTTGGCAGGAGACAACAGGATCGCCTCCTGGGTCAACGATGACTGCCTATGTGAAGTCACGAGAGAAGCAGTTGGAGAAGGATCGTACACGAAAGCAGTCAGCACAGTACAAACTACGACGTACTGCTTCGAAGCGCACCACCACAGACAACTCTCAGCATCACTATGGCCCCAACTCACAACAGCCTGATCCATCCAAAGAAGAGCTTGATCACCTTTGCACAGAGTATTACAGCCGTGAGGTAGTGACTTGCACAGAGGATGCTGCCTACGTAGAAGCTCACACGAGACAACAGTCGGAGGACAGCCTTTGGTTCCATCAACGGCGCTTGAGGCTAACAGCCTCAAACTTTGGCAAGGTAGCGAAACGGCGTGACACTACTCTTGTTGCCAACCTCGTCAAAACGTTGCTCTACGGAAAGGTTTTCAGTACGGCAGCAACTCGATGGGGCCTCAGTCACGAAGAAGATGTAAGGGCCGCCTACATCCAGTATCTCCACCAACAGGGCCATTCAACTGTCACTACCTCTTCCTCAGGCCTGGTAATCGACTTGGACGAACCTTGTTTGGCCTGCAGTCCAGACGGTCTCGTAGACATACCTAAATTGGCCGATCCACGGGGCATTTACGAACTGAAGTGCCCACACACCCTTGCGAAGGAGTCGATGACACCCCAGGCAGCCGCCGCATCCAAGAAGGATTCTTCTGTAAGGTTGGCCCAACTGGTGCGATAGAACTAAGAAGAAACCACGACTACTTCTACCAGGTCCAAGGAACGCTTGCCATCACAAAGCGTTCATGGTGCGATTTCATCGTCTGGACACCCACGGCCTTCTCAGTGGAACGGATAAGCTTCGATTCCAAATTCTGGGAAGAAGCGAAGCCAAAACTCATTCGTTTTTACAAGACGGCAATCCTTCCAGAGCTCGCCTTGCCAAGACACACTAGCGGGCAACCAATTCGCGAGCCGTATACTTCCGGTGATTACGCAATACCAACCGCATGATTCTATAATTATTGTTGAAGTTGAGACTTTGTGGATATTTGTTTATTACATCTTATTCATTTGTATTTTAAGATAGACTCTTGAAACTTTCTGACTTTCATAATTACATTGCACACCATGCACCTACGTAAGTATTTATAATAATTATTAATGTGATGTCCGAAATGGACTAATTTCATACACAAAATGGGACAGGAAAGCAGTTCAGGTGCTTCCTGGTGGAAATCAGGAAATCTCCCACGTACGAACATGTGCCACGTCAAGAAACACGTGTAAACAAAAGCACTAGGTTATAGTCGCAAATATGGAGGAAATAGGCGTAATAAATGCGATTATAGTGAGCGGCAGCAAAAAGGTTATACTCAGCTATCGCAAGTAGCTGAAGTAGCGGCCCTCCTGCTGCTTCTAGTTCAGATATAGTAGGAACAGTCGAGAAAGTAAGAAGTCGCTACTGCCTACGCTGCAAACGTTATAATGCCAATAAATAGCTCAGTGATTTTAATTGAAAAGGTACACCCGCCCCCTTAACAGTGTACGTATTCCTAGAAGACAACCGCTTCCATCTCCACTGAAATCACACACATGCTCACATACACAGCAATCGCTAGACATTCACTATGATTGCACACAAGAGGATTCAAGGCATTGTCCCCAGAACGTTAGTGTGCATATTTGCTCACTGTACTGTAAGTCTTCATACAGTACATGAAATGCGGCAAAACAAGGGCTAAAATACTTAAGAGTTATTGCGTATTGTGTACTCATGAGGTAAACCTAAAGACAACCTTAACAACTAGACAATTCAGAAAAGAAAGTGAACTCACCCTTCTCTAGTAGAACCTTGGCAGTTTCCAAGTTGCCATGCCAAGCAGCCCAATGCAGTGGAGTCCACTGATCTTCATCTTTTGTGTTGACGTGCGCGCCTGCAAAAGAAGACAAGAGTATACATAAATAAACCCAAACAATAGCAAACATGGTAAAGAGAAAACTTCCAAACATTGTCACAAATTAACCTACGACATGCATGTGTAGGACTGGGTATGCTGCAGTACCTGTTCCTCTTAACATTAAATTAATGTTATAATGGAACTACATAGAAATCAGGTTGACATACAATTGATCAATTCAAAATTGGATGAGAAGAAGTAAGGGTCTGAATTGGACCGATTCATAGACATGGCTATTGTCTTGCAATCTTGCAACTCATGAATCTGTAAAAGGTTAAACATAGCTGAGCATCTGCTGAAAGAACAGCAAGAAATACAGTATTATCTATACAGTGGATAACAGCCTACCAGCAAAATGCAAAAAGACCGACAAAAGTATGGGGTCCGGTTCACAAGACTACCCTTTGTGTGTGATGTGCATGGCCGCAGGCAGAGTGGAGGAAGGAAGGAAGGAGACATCAGCCTAAAAGAGCAAGGGGCTGAGTCCTCTCACTTTCGAGCTTAGCTGGCCAAAGGGAAATAAGACTTGTCTTTACTTTTCAGACAGAGTTTCTAAAAACTCTAGATTCACAACATTCCACCACTGTGCCATGTACTAATGCTCCCCTCTACCCCCCCCCCCCCCCACACACACACACTATAGAAGCTCTAGTCACCCACGATGACAGCTACTTGACTGTCAGTTTCAACATCCGCATACGTAATTTGAACCAAATAGCTACCGTATATGCACTGTCATGTTTTGCCATGTCCAGGGCAGCATCATTAGTTTGTTGGGTATCAGTGACATAATGAACAAGATGGAAAGAGTAATAAACACTTAGAATTTGCCAAGTCATTCAAATGGGAGACGATACAAAGGTGTTTCTAATAGAGCCATTGCTCTAGAAATTTGATGGGCTGTCTTCACTCTATGGTGCATTCGTGGCGATCACATCTACAAGTCTAAAGTCCACTCTACACCCTTCTGTGGGGAGGGTGGTGGTGTAAGACTAGTGACATGATGAACAAGATGGAAAAACACTTGGAATTTTTCACAAATCGTTTAAATGGGAGATGATGATGTCATACCTACGTACCTGTGCATCTGGGTGTCATAAACTCAAATCCACACGCATATCACCTATACATGTACGAGTCAATGGTGCCCCCTTGCATTAGTCCCTGAACCAGACTCCACCTCTCCACAGATAGCTACTTGGCTGGCAGACGGGTGGATTCTGGTTCACAAGACTACCCTTGCAATCACTGTGCCAACATCTTAGACTAGTACCGAGAGGTGGAGTTTGTAGCTAGCTAGCTGTGTAGCTGTGTAAGCTGGTAGCTACGTAGCTGTGTGAGCTGGTAGCTACGTAGCCGTGTGAGCTGGTAGCTACGTAGCTAAAATGGGCAGAAACGTCCGACGATTGCTGGGCGACATTAACTGAACATTACTTCACGGTGTCTCTCGGCCTTGGTCCACTCACCCTTAACTATGAGGCTTCTTGCCTTTTGCCAGTTTCCACGCTCACATGCGTCCAGTAACTGTCTACCGAGTTGTCTTTTCTGGCCATCTGAAGAAGGAACCAAGAACAACTCGTAACAACAAGAACAAATCGTATCAGTAAACTGAAACTGATAGACTCACATACGTTTGTTAGTTACACGTTTTATAGACCGTTGCGCACGTTACACTCACTCACAGACAGACTCACCCTCCCCTGCAGCTGCTCCTTCCGCCATTGCCTGCGCTGATCATGGGTGGGCGACGCCTATGATCGGAATGTGACGTTTGATGATTGAAAATGGCCGCTGACCCTCAGAGTGGAACTTGCGCGAAACAGAGTACAGTAGCAAGGTTGGCTGGCGTAACATTCTGCTAGATATGCATCCAGTAAGCACGATTTATTCCTCATGCTGTTCGTTCTTTGATTCCCACACGCATCTCCCCCGTGCCTACCATCTCTCCTGCGTATAGCTAGCTAGCTATCAGCTACGTAGCTACCTCAGCTAGCGACGTACGTACTTAGGCTGTCTGGCCGTACGTGATGTGAACCATGCACTTCGGCTCTAATGCAGCAAAAGGAGAGAGGGAGGTACGTATTGTGTCTGTCTGTGTGCATGTGTGTGCCCCACAGGTAGTCTGCCCTCACTGTTTGATGGGGACACACCTTCAGTGTACACTGCACCAGCTAATGCCATTCTTGTGGTTGGACCATGTCTGTGGGTGTTGTTGGGGGGATGTGCATATGAAAACAGACCAGGCACACACAATCCCCTTTTTAGGTGGTCATGCACAGTTCTTCAAAATGTCTTCAAATGGTTTTTGCATGATTTGAACATGTTGGAATATCTCCTTGTGTGGGTATGTGTGTACATTTGTTTGTGTGACTGTCTGTGTGTGTCTGTTGTGTTTCTGTTTGTGTGTAGTGTGTGAGTACATATGTGTAATGAAGCCTCATCCATGCATGTGCATGGGTGTGACCTGCTGATAACGTGTGGAGGGAGTGTGAGGAGAGATATTGGGAGGATGCACTAGGTGGAGGTGGTGTCTCATTGTTGGTGACTGTTATGTGTAATTTCCGGTTTGTGTTGTGTGAAGTGATAGGTTCATTGCTCCAGACCCTCCAACCCCACACACTGTGTGTGAAGTTTAATGTGCACTGAATGTGCAGTTCTGCTAACAGTGTCACCACACATTCTTGTCCAGATTTACACGTTGTGTCCACATTGTACCTTTTAACACACAAGAGACATGCTCATTCCCATGTGTAGTGAGGTGTGTGTGTGCGTGTGTGTGTGTGTGTGTAGTGAAGTGTGTGTGTGTTTGTGTGTGTGTCTAATTGGTCAAACAGAGCACTACTTTCACCACTGCCAACTTCATCTCAGCGGTCGTCCAACACTCTTTGTCATGATTTGTTGGGAGAAGGGAGGGACTGCCGTCAAGCGGAAATCGGCCATTGGCTGGTTTAGCATGTGACAGAGTCCACCATTGTCCTGTCCACAGCACCTTGAGCTCCCCTCCTTTCCTTCTGCGTACAGGTTCCTCCAGCACATGACGGGAGGATGCTGTGGATGACACCGTCTTCTTAATGTCTTCATGAAGAACTGAGGAGAGAGCCATCTCACTGGGCAAGCTCTTGAAGGTACGTATGGGGGGGATGTGAGAGGGAGCAGTGCATTCGTGTGTGGGCAATGGTGATTTCTGGTGTGTGTGTTCATGGTCTGACGTGCCCAGTCCCTCCTCCACCCATGGAAGAAGATTCTGTCTTCTACACCATGAATTTTTGTGCAAGATCTAACTTTTGCTATTTACCACTTGGATCAATCACATTGCAGGTTGGACGTAAACCTCAGCACTGTGTATACTCATGAATGCTTTACACTGACTTAAAATCTAAGGCTTGTTACGTAATTTTAATTCGTCGGTTGTGTTTATACATTTACTTCACCCACTCAACACATCCATTCCACAAGTGTATGAGTGTATTCAGGTGTATTATTGTTACGACTGTGTTTATACTTAATTGTCTGCATTGTATATGCAGTGTGTGTGTTTGTGTGTGTACACAGCTCATATATATGACTATTCATCATAGTTTCTTTTGTTTGTGTTGCAGCTGATTTGAAGCAGAGAAAGCTAGAAAGTTGAGAGTGGCAGTTGGATGCTTCCTGGACCTGATCACACTCACCACTGACACCATGGGCGTGTTTGCATGATTGTTGTGTATTGTAATTATACAATGCATGTATTCACACACAGCACCTGCATGCACTTGCCATCTGCATGCATGCACACCTCACTGGCAGCAGTATTCGGTGCTCCTGATGTGGTTAATGTTGCAAGTGACAATTACAGAGTTAAAAGTGCATGTAACCAGAATGGGATGAGCCAATGGAAATTGCCATGCACCCAAAATCACATTACTGTACTTCCCAGTACTGTTAGAACATTGCTCATAATTGTATATATAATTACATACACACGAGATAACAGTGTGCAAATGTATTATACACACACATGTACAAATTTACATCCAGATCCATTTCTTAACCAACTATTTCTGGTATATAGGTTATATGAATGGCACACACAATGCCAAATGAATACGTGATCAATGATGATCTATACGCAAACACAAATGCACACACTAGGAAGAAATGGTCGACACTGTCTGTGCTACACACACACACACACACACACACACACTGTACATGCATTCATTATACAGTCAGTACACAACACTGAGATGTGCTCTAATCGTCACAGCACAGTCCTGCTGAGGCTGAACCAGCCAATTCCACCCATCCCGTTCACATGAGCAAACAAGACCTGCAGCAGGTTTGGGGAAGGAGCTATGTAATGGTCACCACAAGAGGCACTGATGAACACACGTACAGATGTACGTACTTGTGTCAACGGTCATTAGCCCGTCATTGTGACTGTCATAAGTGTTACATAGACTCAAGTGAATGCACCTCCCTTCCCATTACTGTACATCCCAGTACTGTTAGAACCCCAAATCACATTTACTGTTAGAACATTGCTCGTAATTGTATAATTACATAGACACGAGATAACAGCGTGCAAATGTATTATACATACACATGTACAAACATCCAGATCCATTTCTTAACCAACTATTTCTGGTATATAGGTTATATGAATGGCACACACAATGGCAAATGAATATGTGATCAACGATTTTCTATACAGAAACACAAATGCACACACTAGAAAGGAATGGTTGACACTGTCTGTGCTACATATGAGTTATAAAATGGTCACCAGAAGAGGCACTGATGAACACACAGATGCACTTGTGGTGATGGTCATTGTCACTGTCATAATGTTACATACACTCGAGTGTACGTATCCCCCCTTCCCCGACACCCACATGCAGTAGTCAACACAACTTGCTGAAGGGCTTGCTAATTGTGTGCCGTAGCAATGATGCTGCACTGTGCACTCCAAAAGAACATACCCGTGTTGGTCCTGATCCAGCAAGCATTCACTACACTGCAATACAACGTTCATAGGCCAAACGTCTTCTTAAGCATCCTTTAATTTGTATACAGGAGCTGTACAGAACCCCAACATATGGGAGGTATATTATATGGACTACATGCAGACTCCTGGTTTGCATAGGCAATCCTGTTACCTCTTTAAAAACAAAGATGGAAAGAATTGAACCGATTTCCCTGGGAGCCTTCAACCTGTACTCCAGTCTGCCATGATCTGCTACACCTGCCTTCCATCATAACTGAGGAACTCCTACCTCCATCACTGCCACTCATCAAATAACTGTACTGGCCATTAATCGTTCAGAGGAAGAGTTCCGCATAAAGTGTACATGTACAGAAAAAAGAGAAGCCATGTACTGTTCCATGTACTGGAAGATACCCTAAAGGCAGTGCCCAGGAAGTGCTTCTTGTGTGGTCCACACATTGAGGGTAAGGTGGTCTGGTGTGGGCCATAATTCCACTACTTAATTACATTCATGGGTAAATGAATGTCATTAAACACTTCATGATTATCATTAACCAAAACAAAACATCACAATCATGCCATTCTCATGACCTTCCACTCCCCACCATTTGCTTGGAGGGAAGCTTACCAACCATAGTGCAAGACACCATAAATGTCCAATTTTAGGCAGTGCTACATACTAGGAAGATGCTTACAGCATCATGGGGGCGAGCCTAAGCGAGCTAAAGGTATTTCCGTTGGACAGCGGACATTGTAGATGCTGAAACAAACCGAGTGTTTGCTTGTATGAATGATATGTAGAGGCTATAGCTGATGCCAATGAAAGTTGGATGATGATGTACTTGAGTAATGTTAAGAATCACATGATCTTGTCGTATAATTATATATGTTTGCGTTGATGAGGAACGAATCACTGAATGCTCAGAATTGGCTGTGTTGCTGAGTGTTCTTCTAAGTGGCGTTCCTGTGGGCATTGTATAGAGTAGTGATCTGCTGACTACTTCGCTGAGGGTCCTGTGAAATTCTCGAACATAGAGGAAGATTAGTTGGCGCTATTCCTTCGTCCGATGCCTGTATCCTTGCCTGGGTGTGAGGTTGGAGTGTCCGCTTCGTGTCGTGCGATTTCCTTCTGACTTGAAGCTGTCCGTGGCGAGTGTTTGAGTAGCACGCAAAGGGCGGCCATCTTGTCCATTCTGCAAATGGAAATATACAGTGAGCCGTACGTATATACGGCGCATATATAATTATATATGTATAAAAGAGAAAAATTTTCTAGAAAAATAGTAAGAATGTAGGGTATTGTTTCTGTCCTTTTTGTGCCATCCCTACATTCTTACTATTTTTCTAGAAAATTTTCATTCTTTTCTAGTATATATATATAGACACAGCGACGTGAAACTTGTCAGTGTGGGGCTCGCTCAGGCTCGCCCCAACAAGGGGCGACAGCGGTGAATTTCACACTTGGAGCCAGGCAGTGACTCAGCGCTACTTGGGGTGGTCATGGGACTCCGCCCATCACACTGACGTCACTTTTACGTGTGTTGACTGTTAGATGCATTAAATGTGTAATATAGTCTTGGCCAGTCTGTAGGTCATTGTATCCTGCATTGGAGACCCAATGCAGGATACAATGACCTACAGACTGGCCAAAGACCTTGCCAGAATCCTGACCCCTCTGTCAGGACAAACCAAGTACACAATAATGAACTAAACCAAGTTCGTGGAATGGCTGCGAGAAGACTGCACTGGACCAGAGGACCTAATGGTCAGCTTTGACGTCACGAGCCTGTTCACACAGGTACCGATTGATGAAGCACTGAAAGTGGTCAAAGCAAGACGGACCAAGGACCCAACCCTGGTGGACAGGACCAGCATCCCGGTACCACAACTGGTGGAGCTCATTGAATTGTGCCTAAGATCTACTTATTTCCAGTTTCAGAACAACTTCTTTGAACAAATTGATGGTACATGCACCCATGGGCTCTCCCCTATCCCCCGTCATCACCAACCTCTTCATGGAAGATCTGGCAGAACAAGCCATGCACACCTCAACCAGATGTCTGTCTACCAACATCCAATTCACAATCAAGAAAGAAGAAGAGGGGAGGCTTGCATTCCTGGATGTCCTGATGATACACAGCAAAGACCAACTGTCCACTACAGTGTATAGGAAACCGACCCACACGGACCGGTACATCCCATACCATTCTCACCACCATCCCAGAATGCTGACTGGAGTGATGCGAGGTATGCGGGACAGAGCCCTTCGTATCTGCGACAACACCAGCAGGCAAGCAGAGATGGAGCACCTTGCCAGAGTGTTTGAAGCCAATGGGTTCCCTGAGAAGCTGGTCAGAAAGACCCTAACCAAGCCTCAGAGACAACAGACATGTGAACCAGATGAAGAGGAACCACTGAAGACACTCCAACTCCCCTATGTGAGAGGTCTCAGCAAGAAGATAGAGAAGACCTGTGGACCCCTTGGAGTGAAAGCTATCTTCAAGCCCCAAAGTACATTGAAGCAGCAGCTTGTGAGAGTGAAGCAGAAGATGCCGGAAGAGAAGAGGAAGGAAGTGGTCTACCAGGTTCCTTGCAAGGACTGCCCCAAGGTATACATTGGGGAGACCAAGAGAATACTAAAGAGCAGAATAAGTGAACACAAGCAAGCAGTAAAGAGGGGAGATGAGAAGAACGGGATAGCCGTGCACGCCCACACCACCAACCACAACATCAACTGAGAAGGAGCACGGGTTCGTGGGACAGCACGAGGATTCTGGAAGAGGAGAACAATGGAAGCAATCCAGATCCGTACTGAACCCCACAACATGAACCTCGATTGTGGACTTCACCTGTCACCAGTATGGTACCCCATCATTAACGGTAGCACCACACCACCACCCCCACCCACCTAATTTCCATGCATGCCCCTCAATTTACTTCATTAGAATATCCATTCCATTATTTCATCATTTCATTTTATTTATTTTATGTTATTTTATTTATTTTTATTACTTTTAACCACCAAACCCATCAACACCTGTCATGACATCACCCAACACTGTACTTATAAGGTGTGTCACTCTGTAGTTCTTCAGTGTAACAGCTGAAGAAGGCCCTCGAGGCCGAAACATTCTGTTATTGACCTTCTATGCCACGTGAATTGCTCACGAATACACCCATTTCATGACTATGGATCACAATCACAGCAACCTGATGCTTCTCCAGATAAGCAGGACCATTTGGACCAAGAGTACTTTTAGCACGTCAGGACCATTACGATTGCCACACAACTACAGTCAGAGTCACCTAAGTAGTACTTTCAGCATCCAACACTCGTAACTGCATTCAACTTTGCTAATTGCATGATCATGACATATATAGGTATTCTACTCCATTTGCCAACACAGTGAAGTCCTTACTTTACAAAACCTGCTGACTTACCCAGTCTTTATTGTGGTAGATAAGGATAACCACGCCAGACCTACTTAGCTACATCTCATGGCATAGTAATTACATCAGTTCTGTCATGTGACTATCATGTCTAACGTGCATTTTTGCCAAACACTTCACATACTTGATCATTCTCATTGTAATTTTTGTGCTTCGCACATACACTCATGCACATTTGGCTGATAGCGATTACTCCGTAACTTCAAACACATCTGTAAATGTAAGTACACTTCATCTCAGCGACTGTGACCATAACACCTTAATCGTAACATTAGATGATAGCTAGATCATCAATGATTAATGGGCAATCATTGATGGTCAAATTTACCTGTATTCGGGACTCCATCCGTGCTTCAATTGAAGGTGCACCTTATCTCAATGACTGCATGTGGTCCTAACGGTCTAATCTACATCTCAAATGATAGCAGTCACGCCCACCTGAAAAGGAAAACTTTACATCTCACCTTCTCCAACTCATTCAAGTCCAAGGCAATCTCATAAGGCTGGGAAGGATACAAGGCTGTTTCGACTGCTTACTCACAATCTCCTTCGAGCAGCCCTTGACATTACCAGCAGGACATTTAAGACAATCGATAACTACATAGCTATCTTGATATTGTAGAGGCTCATTGCTGTGTTGTGACAACTGCATGGCGAAAAGAGGTCTTGATGAGCATATACATAGTAGAATCAATCAATCAATAGCAACTGATTGCAGGACGTTCCGGCTACGTGAACTGCGTACAAAACTACCTGTAATAGTAACCTTCCTTGCTCATTGCAAGCTTCAGTACAACTCGACATTAAACAGCAACACTAAAGTAGTGTATATATATTATACCTTTCACGATAACACGCAGGAGCAAACAACACTGCACGAATTAGCATACCTAAGTCCACCTGCACTGAGATATAACCAGCTATAAGATGTGCGCTCCAATTGCTTGCTAAAGTGCGACACTCAAACCCCTATACGCAATAGATTCCAACACGCTCAGCATGCAGCGTGCCGCAAGGGGCGGGGTTAGGTCACGTGATTCCCAGTCGTCAGATACAAAATGGCTGGTAGTTGAGTAACGTTGAGTACCACGAGGCACGGAAATGGCTGAGCAAGGTTGGTTTTGCGCCATTGTCCTTGCAGATGGTAGCTTTAAACCTTCAAATGTACCAGTATTTTAACCGGAAATTTACATTTCAGGTCATTTGGCTTTGGCTTTTGACAGGCTTTCAGATTGGTCGCGCCGGGAAGTAGCTAGCTGCTTTGTATCGTCGGGCCCAAGTCACTAGAACTTGCAGAAGTGTCACCAGAATGGCAACATTTGTGTATTCCGTCTACTTCCTCCACATTTCAAGGCGAAGCATCACTTCCACATGCTCGTACCGTTCAACGTACGTACGTACACCTAACCGAAGTCGACCTCCTGTTTTGTGGGCGAGTCCGAATACCTCTAGTCCTCGTCGGTAGAGTCCGCTCGTGCGGTGTGCGGTCTCGTTCGGTAATGGGCACCTTGCTGATTTCTCTTCAGATAATGGTATGAATAGAGTGACCCAGTCCAAGTACGTGTGCACGTAACGGTATGTACGTAGTTTCAGTGTTAGAAATGAAGCAAGCTCTTTCTTGATCGTCGAGCCACCGGTAGGTACTTGTTACTGAGCGTTACATGGGCATTGGTACCACTCTCACTCCATAATGGATATCTTGCCATGTTCTCTTTGAGTAGAGTGCTCCAAGTACGTGTGCATGTAGATTCAGTGTTAGAAGTAAAGCAAGCCCTTTCTTGACCGTCAATGACATAACGTACTGTTTTTGTGGGAAGTACTTGCACTGTCGTGGGCATTTGTACTCATTGTTGCCTCCTTCCTCCTCTCACACTGCTCCCTTTGTCTCTTGTCCCCAGTCGCTGCGAGTGTGACCTTTCCTGGGGTGTCTCACGACAATGTTCTCGCCTGGACACAGCTGGCCAAGAAGGCGGTGCAGAGTGTGTCGGAGCACGCTGGGAGTGAGTACAACTCACTCTTGCAGCAGATCAGCAGAAGCAAGGTGTGCTGGGTCAAACTGATGTGTGTATGTACGTACGTATGTACATTTGGCTCTCCTAAAATACACAATCATGGGCATGACTAAGGTTAGGGTTAGGGTCGTGGTCGTGGTCGTATACTTTAGGAGATGCCATGTTCCTTGCCGTTCATCTTCATCTCAGCACCTCGTACTCTCCTTCTCTTGTCTCTCTCTTTCCTGCCTGCCTGAGAGATCCTTGTGACGCTTACACTGTGTCTCTCTGTGTGTGCACCTCCACATTCTTCACCCGTGATCCTCATTTGTGCTCTCTTCTCGTCCTCAGACACTTCTCGAGAAGGCCCTAGCGTTTGGCTCACATTCTGCAGTGCCGCACTTCTCCAGTGAAGAGTCATCTTCAGCGAAGGTTCTCCAATCTGAGCAGTATGCAACATCGTCACAGCATGTTTGTCTTGTTCTGCTGAACGTGGGGGGAAGTATAGTTGATGAAGGCGTTCGCTCCAAGTTGTCCGAGGCAGTGAAGGAGTTGGTGGCAGTTGAAGGGCGGTTGTACTGCAGTCTGGATGGCATACTGGGGAGGAACGTGAAGAGGGTTCAGGATGGTCTGAAGCGTGTGAGGGAGGCAATGGAGACGGAGGGCAGGAGCAACGCTAAGGATGATTTCTCCACCTTGGACAAGAAGAGAAAGTGGATTGAGGTGTGTGCTCTGTGGTGTGTGTGTGTATAGTCGTTTCAGGGTTTCTAGTCCCGTTTGCACACTGCAATCCCTCATGTAATGTACGGTACTGGAACTGTCTCATGTGCTAATTGCCAAGTGAGTCATTGCAGTATGCTAAGTGCGAACGGTACTAGAAGCACTGAAATAACTGTATATTCTGTTTCTGTGTGCGTGCCTGTGAGTACTTCTGTGTACACTATTGGTCTACGTTTCACACAAGTGAGCGTAAGTGTGAGAAGTGTACTGTGTTCACACATGGCTGATAGTGGAGTGCAGTATGTCATGTTCAGTGTAGGACACACTTCCTCTTGCAGCAGTCGCTTGTCCCCGACTACAGCTCCTCTGATGATGCAATAACCTTACCAAGACTCTTGCTCTTACCTAGCAACAGCTCCTCTGATTAGTGACAGGTAGTTGGAGCAGTAACTTTTACCTAGCAACAGGCCTCCCCTAAGGGAATTGTGTTGATCCAGCACATTTGTGCACTTCCATGGCTTCCTTGCTGTGAGTGCAGTGTACAGTCAATTTCAGACTGCTTGTCCCATCGCGGACTTCCATTCTACCACCTAGAATGCTTTCGTGTACAGTGTGTAATGGAAAGGGAAAAATCGAGCAAAATATTGTGCAATCATCTAGACCGATTTGGATACGATTGTCAGAAGGCCAGCTAACGTTGCGAGTGCTTACTAGCCGTTTTGCCAGCGCCTAATCTTTATGTAGGTACGAGCACTTCGTTCGTTTTTCATACAACGAATCGTAGAATGGTCGAATTGTTTTGTAAAATTGGAACAAAAACAGACCGGAACATTGACATCATATTGTCACATACTGTAGCAACAGCTCCACTGTTGGCAAGGAGCTACAGTGTATGTCTGTTACCTAGCAACAGCTCCTCTGGTGAACTAGTGCAGCACTTTTGCCTAGCAACAGCAACTCAGTAGACAAGTGACAAGAAGCAGCAGTGCATCTCTTTACCTAGCAACACCTCCTCTGATTAGTGACAGGTAGCTGGAGCAGTAACTTTTACCTAGCAACAGGCCTCCCCTAAGGGAATTGTGTTGATCCAGCACACTTGTGCACTTCCAGGGCTTCTTTGCAGCTGGCTGGAAACTGGACACAATTAGTGGCTCAGAAGTTTGTACAAGTGCATGTCTTGTGTGGGTAGAATAATCAACCCTCCCTGGAGAAAGTAATGTGTGTGCTAATAACCGTTTTAGTGGTAGTTTCATGTGTATCTTGTTATGGGAATGTCATTGGGAGTGTGTGTTTCTCATGTTAGAGCACACAACTTCAGTTGAGTCAGATGTCTAAGGAGATTGTGTCCGTGTTGGATGTGCCACGCCCACTTGTTGTCATGGTGACAGTGTGCCAAAGCCATACTGTGGCTTCATCCTCCAGCCCCTCCACCTCAGCCCATAGGTGAGTTTCATTGAGTGTGTGTGAGAGGTGCTTTACTGGTATGTGGTCACACAAATTAGTAGACACTTTGTATGTGGAACTTTGCTCATTAACAGTTTACACATCCGTCCTGACCAGCGCATGGAACGTATCCATGTGTGACTCCACTCCTCTGCCACTGTGTAATGAAGCACTCAGGCATGTTGGCCACTGCCAATTGGTGACCTGTACCTGAAATTAATTATAATTTACCTGATATCAGATAATTCATGATTGATGTATACAAAGCCTTGCTCACGTACATACGCAAGTACGTGAGCAAGACGTACGTAGGTGCAGTGTAGATGGTACAATGCAACCTCATTTTGTGTACATGTACATCTCTTGTGTACATACAAGTGTGTGTGTGTGTGTGTGTGTGTGTGTGTGCGTGTGCACGTGTGTGCACATGTGTTTGTCCCTGGGTGTGTAGTTGGGTGAGTACTCACTGTCAAGTGATGGAAGTAGCCAGGAAGGTGAAGGAGGAGGTGGAATCCACTTCAGAGGACTGCAGTGAAGAACTGATACAGTTGGAGGTGGGGTCATGTCCACACACACACATGCACACACACATGCGCACTTGCACGCGCACACACACACACACACACACACACACACACACACACACACACACACACACACACACACACACACACTGCCACACAGACAAATGCTAGTACAAATGTGCATTGAAATTAAGTGCATGTTCTGTCTACTCTTGACCATACATGCAGGATCTGTATGAAGAACGAAGGAACCAGTTTTTCTCCAACCTCAGTGATGTGGAAGAATGGTTGAAGGAGACCAAGGAGGTGGTGCAGGAGGCCCTTCTGGAAGAGAAGGACCAACAAGAAAGAGGCAGTGAGGAGCAGTCAGCGAAAGTGGTCAAGCAGACTGAAGCCGTTCAAGGTGTGGCCTCCCAGAGTGACAGACAAGCGGTCATGGACGACCTGATCAGCACTTTGAAGGTGACACTCATTCTATGGAGTCTTCAGCTGATGATAGCTGGATGATTAGTCTCGAACCCAAACCCTAACATCCGCGTCACTACTATTGCGCAACCGAGGAGGATAGGGTCTGGTCAAACTCACCAGGTTTTTGTGTCCTCTGCCGGAATGTAGGAAGACCAATCAGATTGCAGGAACAGGTGCTTACGTTTAACGAAGCCGTTTAATGTCGGACAGAAGGGAGAATCGTACAGGTTCGCCTCGCCGCTTGCTGGAGACGCTTTCTGATGCAATGTGACCCTCTGTCATCGACGCGCAGCTCTCTCACTTGCGCATACCGTCGAGTTCGACATCTCTGCCGGCCGTACAGATATTCGGTGTGCTTCAGGATCTTCTCCATCCTGCTGAAGCAGGGCCTGCAGGTGTAGGAGTCGTCGGACGCCTAGATCGCCATCGCTGGTAAAAAACGTCCAACAAGCCGCCTCAATTCCGAAGATTGCGCCGGTCGCCTGGCCTGGGAACAGGTGCAGAGCATGCTGTGCACGTAACTGAATGCCACCCGTAGACATCTTGCGCACTACCGACGTGTGAAGCGCCGCACCATCTCAGTGTCACCTATGAATTGCGGTCGATGACATCACATTCCATGCATTCCACGCAAACACGGAAACCTGGCGAATCTGACCAGACCCTATCCTACACGGTTGTGCAATAGTAGTGACGCGGAGGTTAGGGTCTGGGTTCGAGACTAGCTGATGATGCATGTACCATATTAACCCCAAGTGTCTGCGTATACCGTTTCTGTTCCTACGTACGGACATACATATGTGTGCATACATTTGTGTGCACACATTTGTGTGCACTGTACTGTGCTGTGTTAATGCTGTTGTTTGTACGTACATCCATTTCCGTCTCCCCCCCTCCCCTGCTGCAGAAGCGCCATCTGAACATGACTGTTCAGGGACACAAGACACAGAAGGTGCTCGTTATGGGCAGACTCATAGCCAGCATCAGTACGACAGAGACTGCGTCTGAGTTGAAAACTAGACTGGAAGGGGTCAAACAGGAATGGGAATTGGTCAGCTCTCAACTTCCCCTTCGTATTGCAGAGCTCGAGTACAAGAGGAATGTACAGGTAAGAGCTTGGAGTAGGAGAGGTGGCTGCTTTGCAGTCTCTGTAGTGTGCACTGCGCTGGGACCTACTCATAGAGACTCTGCCCTGCACCTCATTAGCCCCTCCGTATCTTAACCTTGAAAGACCTCCTCCTTATACTCCACTGCTTCTACGTATTTTGCTTGTGCCGTAACCCTCCGTTTCTTCTGGTCATCCATCCCCTTATCTGCACTGATGTTCTCCTGCTGCTGTACAAATGATGAAGAAAGTTAACTTTCTACGTCAGTGCACTCGCCCATAATGTTAGTCTTGGTGTGCCCCTACCTGTGGTCGCGGTATGCCCTACCTGTGGTCGCCCTATGCCCCTACCTGTGGTCGCGGTATGCCCGTACCTGTGGTTTGCCTGTAGCTCAAACTGCATTGCCCTACTTATCCACTACTACTCCAGCGAAATGCCACTCTTATTCTCTCAGTGTGATTAACATCCTTTTCAGAGGCTATGTACTCCTCTCACCAGCATAGACCGCCTTGCTTGCACCACTAATACCAGTTGGAACAAAATGGCTGTCACACCCTTCCCCGTAGCAAGCCCGTACCCATAGTCCTCCAACAGACGTAGAACGTTAACTTACTTTACTATGTGTATCATATACCATCCTCCCGGCCCACCCATTTGACATCTAGCACTCTTACTCCCATCCCACTGTAACCTCCCACCCTCACACTCCTACCCACACACTCCTACCCTCACACTCTCACACTCCCACCCACACAGCTGATCAGCGGTCACTTGGAGGAGGCAGCCAGTGAGTTGGATGAGATCCCACGGCTCCACGTGCTGCCAACCGAGGGGAGGGAGTACCTCGAAGGATTGGAGGTGAGGGGAGGGGGAGAGGAGGTGGGAGAGAGTAACAGGGGTGGAGAGGGGAGAGGAAGTGGGAGGGTGACAGGGGTGGAGTGGGGAGAGGAATTTTGGGAGAGTGACAGGGGTGGAATGGAGTGGGGAGGGGAGCGTAGGAGGGTGAGGGTGAAAGGGATAGATTGGGGAGGGGAGGTAGGAGGGTGACAGGTGGATTGGGGAAGGTGACAGGTGGATTGGGGAGGGTGACAGGTGGATTGGGGAGGGTGACAGGTGGATTGGGGAGGGTGACAGGTGTGGAGTATATGTCCGATGTTAGTGGCTAAGTTGTAGGCAGGAGCAGGTCCAAGTGGACAGCAGAAATGTCTCATAAACACCCAAATTGCTACGTACATGTACGTACGTACACACATGCATACATACCAATCTCTACACCCCAGGACTTCTTCCACACAATGGAGTTCTCCGAGAAGGTTGAGCGTGAGCTTGACGCACTGCAGCAGAGTGCTGTGGCCTACGTGGGAGCAGGGGCCAGTGAGGAGGGGGAGGTGATGGGGGTGGTAGACAGCCTGAGAACAAACTCCAGAGAAATATGTGAACAGGTACGTACGTACGGATGTACATACATACGTACATACAGTGGAGGCTCTCTATAGAGGGCACCACTGGGACCCAGCTGACTGTCCTGTATAGAGAGGTGTTCCTAATTCAGAGGAAGATTTGGATCTCTCACATAAAAGAGTACAGAGCCACTTCCACATACTTTTAAGCCAAAAACCTGTTGAAGTGTTTGGGAGTGTGTTACAGGAAATGAGTTAATTTTATGATTGTAATGGTCCGTACAGTTTGCAAGTTTGGAATGGTACTCGTCGTCACACTCCATCACACGTTTCACAGACCACACCGTCGCACATTATATATGTCACACATTGTCAGAGTTAATTGCCTCACACAACGTAGTTACACCCCATCACACACCACATCATCACACCTTCCTGTCTCTCCTCAGTCTAAGGATCTGGAGTCCTCTCTCAAGGCCAGCTTGGCCCAGTGGTCCACTCTCCTGGACCACGCCTCTCTCTTCCAACAGTGGTTGGAGAGAGCAGAGTGCGAAGTGGACCGGGAGTACGCTGGGTCAACTCTGGAGGAGGCACAGGCATTCTTCAGCATCGTAATGGTGCGTGTAGCTGTGTGCATGTGTGAGGGACAACGCAGCGTGTGATGTACAGTGTATATTGTATGAATACCTGTGGTGACAATATGATGTACGTAATCTGGTAGAGGCTCATACCCACCTTGTACTCTGCGGTTGACAAAGACCTTCGGGTCCAAATGTCCTGCATCGTATTGCATTATTGCTACGTACGTACGTGCATATGTTGCTCTGAAACAGCTAGCTGTTCATGATGTACTTATTTACCTCCCCCTTTCTCATTGGCACACCTGTTTCCATTCAGGGCATCACTGACACTTGCGATGAGAAGCAGAATGAGTTGGAGGGTATCCTAGCGCTGGCCAATGAAATGCACGAGTATGGTGTGTCTGAGGAGGCTGGTCAAAAGATTGATGAGGACATGGACCAGCTGAAGGAGGGCTGGGTCCGCTTGTGTGAGAAGTTGGAGAGTGTCCACATCGAAGTCAACCAGATAGTCGGATGGTGGAAGGAGTACCATGAGGTGAGGGATATGCACGTACTTACATACGTACATATGTACACTGGTTTTAGGTATTCCACTGTGAATCGCTGTATTGTGAAATGGTTCTTTCGATGAAGAAATGGTGCTTTTTGAATGTAAGTTTGGCTGCTCAGTTGAGTTGAATTTCAGGTATAATGAGTTCTGGAAGAGTGGTTGTGGTTGTAAAAGACCCTCTAGTACTCATGTCTTGGATTACACTGGCTGGGATTTTGACAGATGGCAATTGTCCTTGAATTAGACGTTTCAACTTAAGTAAGGCCCAGGTCACACTATGGCAGAAATGACGGCAACGGCACGGTGACGTTTTATCAGTCACACTACACGTTTCGTAACGCGAACGTGAACGTGGCCTTCACGTGACGTGAACGTTGATGTGACAATGGCTGCCACGGCAACGTTCACGGCGACAGTAGTCGTAGGTGCCTTTTTGGATCTGCGCAAGCGAAGAAGTGAGCGATGGCGACCCAGGGCAAGAAACCTAGATCGAGATGGGATTCTGACACTGAAAGGAAGCTAATCGACGTCTGGGCCGACATCCTGGGAGAATTCAGTGGGATAATGATGATGAGGAAGAAAAAAGAGACCATAGCGACCACTCGCCTGAATGCTTACGTCTCTGAGGAGCTCAACAGCCTGAAAAATGCAACGAGAAGGAAGTTTGCAGCAAATTGGACACCATGTTCAACTAAACAAAGATTTGAGTGTGACCAATTCACTGTTTTTTTCTGTCGCCGTAAATGTTACCGTCACCGTCGTCGTGGTTTTCGGCGTAGTATGACCCGGGCCTAATTCAGTCTAATTTAAGGACAATTGCCATCTGTCAAAATCACACCGCCCGTACCTAATTTTACTACGCCCGTATCAGCACCTGTCTGCTTTATCAATTACGCCCGTATCCGTACCCATATCCGTACCTATGCCCATAGACGGTACCTTTTTATTCCACGTACCGTACTTGTCACATGTGAATTAATTCACATTCACAAGTGATACAGTTCCGTATACGTATGTACGTACGGTAGGTGCGGAAAATGTTTCCATTTCGAAGCGAACTTCGCTGAAAAACTTCGTTCGAAGTTCGGGGCTACTTTGTACGAAGTTCGGAGCTACTTCGTACGAATGAGTAAACATTGCAGCGTTAATCCAAAGAATTTCGCACTTGGAAGTGTAACGTCTCCACGATTTTGGGAAGAGCAGTAAAGGAAGATCGAGTATGTGCACTCAACATCAGAAACAATCCTCTGCCATTTGTACTCGCTGAATGAAGCCATAACTCGCGATAGATAGCCAACTGTCCACTTGAAATGAAGCAATCAATACCACATAACACTTTACCCTCTTGGTGCGATGGTGTTAACTTCCTGACAATTTTCTCGGCCCAACTTCAAACGAACTTCGTCTCAACTTCGAATAAACTTTGAGCCAACTTCGAACGAACTTCGGCCCAACTTCAAGCCCACTTCGTACGAACTTCGGCCCAACTCGAACGAACTTCGAGCCAACTTCGTACGAAGTTCAAGCCAACTTCGTACGAACTTCGAGCCAACTTCGTTCGAAGTTCGCGAAGTACGAACTATGCATGGAAACATAATTTCCGCGGTTACTGTACCTTTTGTGCTGTTCTTCACCATTCCAATCAATACCACAAGGCTCCATGCATACAATGACTACACAGTAGTCATAGCTTCGAAAACAAGTGGACTGGAAGTAGTTCCCTTAACCTTGTGTGTCGTCTGCCGTGGCAGGTGTCTCAGGAGGTGATAGCCTTCTCTGCCAAGATGAACTCTAAACTGCCAAAGGAACCCATCCAGACAACAGAGGGGGACCTGAAGCTGCTGCTGAAGTATAAGGTGTGTGGGTGGGGTGGGGTGCAGGTGTGTGGGTGGGGTGGGGTGCAGGTGTGAGGGTGGGGTGGGTGCAGGTGGGTGGGGTGGGGTGCAGGTGTGTGGGTGGGGTGCAGGTGGGTGGGGTGGGGTGCAGGTGTGTGGGTGGGGGTGGGGTTCATGTGTAGGTGTGTACATACAGTATGAGACAATATAACGTTATCGTTTCGTTTCGGTTTCGTTTATACGGAAAGGTTTGAATCGTTTAAACGGACGATTCGTTTCGTCTGTTTGTTTAACTGCCTTGTGGCAGAACGGAGGAAAAATGATTGCATAGAAAACAAACGATCGCGCGGTTTGCGTATACGATTAGGCGCGCTGTTTAAAAGGGTAGTTTTGGGGCGGATTCGTTGTTTCTGCTTTTCACAAGCTGCAATAGATGTACAGCAGGTACAAGCGACAACGAATTCTCCACTTTGCGCGCGAATGGACTACAAGCCGCCGACTATCTTCCGCATGTTACGAGAGGAGGGCTTGATAGTTAACCGAATGGGGATACACAAGCTTCTACGGAAGCACAGGGTGACGAATAACATCGAGAGAAGACCCGGTTCAGGCCAACCAACGAAGATGACGGCGCCTGTGAAAGCACTCGTTAAGCAGCAGACGAGGGACGACGATGAAACGACCGCGGTTCAGTTGCACGCTCTACTTTTACGCCATGGCCACACAATGACAGTCCTCAGGTGTCGCGCTGCTCTGGGCTGGACGCTCAGCGGCAGTGCCTATTGCCAGTTGATTCGGCAGCAAAATAAAGTGAAGCGTCTCCAGTGGGCACAGGAACATCTCAGCGATAGCTTCGATAACGTGATATGGACGGACGCGAAGAGGGCAGGGCGCAAAGGAGCAGCAACAGGGCACGAATCGCTCTTCATCGTTTTATTCAGTGACGAATCGTTTTGTGATCATTTTAGAACCGTCTGTCCATTTCGTCTAAACGGGTGGGGTGTTTCGTACAACGGAAAAGGTCGTTCTGTTTTCGTTTCGTTTCGTAAAAACGGTACGATAACGTTATATTGTCTCATACTGTATATATATGGCAATTTCAGCTTGCATAACACTTACTGACAACATGTAGAGATAGGAACGGTGCACCATCTTCCACCTGGCTCGTGGGCTCATGCACATGCACATGCTAGATGCCCGCTGAGCGTACCATCGCACAGATCCTTCAGGCGTAGGTCTTAAGTGGCCGTAGTATTGCGACCCACCTGCGACTGTATATACAGTATAAGACAATATAACGTTATCGTACCGTTTCGTTTCGGTTTCGTTTCGTTTCGTTTATAGGGAAAGGTCGAATCATTTAAACGGACGATCCATTTCGTCTGTTTGTTTAACTGCCTTGTGGCAGAACGGAGGAAAAACGATTGCATAGTAAACAAACGATCGCGTGGTCTGCATATACAATTAGGCGCGCCGTATAAAGGGGTAGCTCTGGGGAGGATTCGTTGTTTCTGCCTTTCACAAGCGGCACGAGATGTACAGCAGGTACAAGAGACAACGAATTCTCCACTTTGCACGAATGGGCTACAAGTCGCCGACTATCCGACGAAAGAGCAGCAACAGGGCGCGAATCGTTCTTCATCGTTTTATTCAGCGACGAATCGTTTTGCGATCGTTTTATTTAGGGTGAATCGTTTTAGAACCGTCCGTCCATTTCGTCTAAACGGGTGGGGTGTTTCGTACAACGGAAAAGGTCGTTCCGTTTTCGTTTCGTTTCGTAAAAACGGTACGATAACGTTATATTGTCTCATACTGTATATGGCAATTTGGAGTCAAGAATCGCGGCCACACTGGTGGCTTGCGTAGCTGAAACTCCGCGTTAGGGTGTAGGCTGCGAGTTCAGGCGCCAGGTCGTGGTTCTTTTTCTCCAGTTGTCACTTTCAAGCTGTGTAGTTAGAAAAGCTTGTACATATGTACATACTCTTGCACATGCAAACTCTGACACAAGCACACTCACGACCATACTACTACAACAGGTGTACTGAAGGTGATCCTGCCCTTTTCGCTGACATGTTGTTCAACTGTGGTCTGTGGCCTATTCCTAGTCAACCTACCATGTGTCATGCGCAGGGCTACAACACGAAGCTGGGGAAGCTGGCAAAGAAGTTTGAACTGGTACAACTGCTTGGCAGCAAACTGGTGGAAAGCGGTCACATCCAGTCAGTCGACCACTTTCGCAGTGACATGAGTCAGATGGAGCAACAATGGTGCCTCGTTCGAGACAATGTGGTTGCCAGCTACGAGGCACTGACACAGGTGGGGTTACATGAGGAAGTGGGTGGTTGCCTTGGCGACATGGTCACATGATTGTCACATCCAATCAAATGTTAGCCTGAAAGGTACACACTAATGAACAGATCCCCTCAAATGTAATTCAAGAGTATCCTACCTACCTACAGTGTACAGTACATACCTGCACCTTTTATATGTTAAGTACAGCAACTACGTAAGATCCGTACATACACAGGTAGGTAGAACTTTCAAGTTTGTCATTCATATCTGCTTACAGCGCATGGCTGTCTTGATCTTCTGTGTCCTTACACCTGTATTTGGCAATAGGAGCACCGTGACCTCACCGACAATGCTTGGCAGAAGCTAAAGGGCGTTGTGACTGAAGGCGAGGGGCTGCTGAAGGAGACCAAGGAGCTTCTTTGGGGGTGGCACCTCCCACCTGTAGTTGGTGTGGGAATGGGCGGGGTGGAGATGGACCAGTTGGGAAAGTGCTCTAAGGCCATCGAGGTGAGCCGCCCCCATCTTAGCCTGGCATCCTACCCCAGTGAACATTTTGGCACACATTTATGTATCTCTGCATTTTGGCCTATGTGTGGTATGTGCACATATTCCAAACTGTTCACTGGGTAAGGAGGTGGGGGGAATGGAGAGGTGTACACATGCAGACACAGACTTTAACTCCCTCCCTCCTTCCCTCCTCCCTCCGTCCTCCCCTCACTCATTCCATTCTCCCTCCCTCCACTCACTCCATTCTCCCTCCCTCCCTCTATTCCATTCTCCCTCCCTCCACTTACTCACTCCTCCCTTCCTCCTCCCTCCCTCCTTTCTCTCCTTCAGAACCTCTTCTGCCCAGACATGCTATTCACCTTTGACAGTCTCAAAGATGATTTGCAGACGAAAATTCGGCACTCCATGTCACCTGCTGCGCAAGCCTCTCCTCCACCTGACGATCCACCTGTCCTCAGTACCTCCTCGGCACCCTCAAGCCCCTCTTACACACAAGTCTCCCCCATTCATCTTTCAGTGTCTGAAGAAGATTTGGAGCGGGTGCAACTGCTATGGAGTGAGGAGTGCCAGGAGGCTCGCTGGTTGCTGGACCTGATGGAACTCCTCAACAAGTTGGTGCCCCTCCGTTGTGCGGCTGTGAGTGACATCGAACGCTGTAAGAGAGGGATGGAGTTCTGTGCGGGCATGACTGCCGTGGAGGAACAACTATCGCTTCATGCTGTAAGTACAGGGTACTGTATGTGCGTATGTACACACACCTCCACTCATCCTCCCCTCTCTCCTGCAACATACATATGCAGACTTTCTTCTCAGCAGATCACTTTGGGGACCTTTGCAAGCAAGTCAGTGAAGTAGATCGGGCAGCCAGCCAAGTGATGGGTACGTACTGCAGACAAGACATGCGTATGAACAAATTTTACTGGTTTAATTTTTGGTACAACACAATTATTGGTCAATTTTATGGTGTTAATTAATTTGAAGTGTATTGCAAACTCTGTGCATTGGCCCGCTGCCACTCAGACTGTTGTTAGCCCCTCCATATGAGGATATACGTACGTATATCCAGCACTTGCCTAGTCTGCTGTTCCCTCTGCTGTTCCCTCTGTGCAGCACATTCCCCCATCAGGGAAGTGAGGGAGATATTTGATAGGCTGTCTCTTGTGCCAACGGCTGTGGATGAGATTAAGGAGCTCGTTGGAACTGTGGAGCCAAGGAGCAATGAGGTGTGTGTGTGTGTGTGTGTGTGTGTGTGTGTGTGTGTGTGTGTGTGTGTGTGTGTGTGTGTGTGTGTGTGTGTGTGTGTGTTTGTGTCTGTGTGTGTGTGTGTGTGTGTGTGTGTGTGTGTGTGTGTGTGTGTGAGGTGTGCAGGGACAATATCCATGCTGCTCTTGATCTTGTTCGGTACTTCAATACATGATAAAGGTCAAAATGGTACTTACCTCTGCAAATACGTCACTACGTTGGACTGACACTTTGCTGGAAGGCCTTTTCGAAGAATTGCACTCCTCATCAGACAGCATCCAGAAGTCAGTAAGCAACCACTTGATTGGCCGGCAATTCCCGAACCGCCGTGGTGTTAATCATTGTTTCGCTCAAATCAGAGGAAAGTCGCTCGTGCAGCGGGTGAAAATAGTAACGAATAAATGAAAGCTTAGACCATAGTGGAGTGAAAATGCCATCTGGTCTCACAAAGGGCGCAACAGATGGCATTTTCATTCCACCACGGTGGACGTCTACTGCATGTATTTTATCTGCAGTGACACCGCAGGGGTTGGTCCATCCTAACATGATGTTCCATTCGGTAATTGCCTCATTCCCTACTGCAATTGCTTGTGCATGACTGTGCACTTCAATTGCTGAGGTGTGTTCCAATTGCATGTGTTGCTTCTTCCGTCAGGTGATTGGGCGCTTTGCCCTACTCATTGACACCTGGACCACCTACCTTGAAGACCAGCAGGCCGTGTCCACGTTCCTTGACCACGCAGAGAAAGAAGTCAAAGAGGTCAAGGGTTGTTTGCTGCCTGTTTCTGATGAGGGCAGCCTTGCTGTGGGGAAGGACGGAGAGAAAATGACATCTCTTCCTTCTGTTCTGCTCAAACGCATTGCGGTGAGGTGGTGGCATATGGGGGGAGTAGGTACGTACTTACCTGTACGTACTTACCTGTGTTGGGGTCAGCTGCTCTGCTGAAGTGCGGCTTCTCCGCTGGTCAGGCAGGGTGGAAAGGGGTGGTTCTCCAGATACCAGCTTTGACTGTTTGCAATCTTGCCGACCTTTTGGTCAGATGCACTGGTCTTCCTCAGGGCAAAGGTGTCAACTGAAGAAGGCCAGTGCATCTGGTCGAAACATCTGCAGGATTGCTAATCATAGCTGGTATTCCTGAGAACCACCCTGAAAGAGAACGAGAGCTGTTCTGCTGTCTGTATAGTTTTTGGGCACGCATCTTCCCCTTCATACATGCAGACTTCTGTGTAATACAAGCAATAAAGCCATTTTAAAATGTCTATCCATGTCAAAGTGTGGAATATTACTGAAGCGTTCTTGCTCCGTGTGCATGGTATTAATATGTTTCCTGTTTGGTTTTGACTTGCCCATTCGCACTTTCACACGCTCACACACATACACAACACACACACACACACACACACACACACACACACACACACACACACACACACACATGACAGGCACTAAGTGAGAAGAATGCTGTCCTGCCGAGATTTGAGTCCTGCATTGAATCAGGAAGGAAGCTTTGTAACAGTTTCCACTCTGAACATGAATACGAAAAGCAGGAACTTAAAGCTGAACTGGAAACAGTGGAGGCAAGATGGAAGGCCATGTCAGCTCTCGTGGAAGATGTCAACCGCAGAGGACAAATAGTTCAGAGCCAATTTGCAGCCTTTCTAGGACGCATGTCATCTCTAGCACAGTGGCTCTACAGTGCAGTTTCCAAGCTCCTTCGAGCTGAGGGGGTGGAGTCCACAGACGGAACAGATGATGCAGCCCCTGTTAACATGTGGTCCGTTGTCAAGGAGATTGAAGAGGGACTGATGACGTACAAGTCACAACTAAACAACCTCAATGAAAATGTGTTACCATGGCAACAACTGCCATTTTTGGAGGAAGAGTCTTCTTCATTCCCTGTACCTTTCAAAGAAGAATTGAATCACCGTGACGAAGTGGATGCCCCTGATGTAGAGGGGGCAGGGCCAGCAGGCACTCAAGAAGGAGTAGAGGTTCTCACTCGCAAGTGCGTTGAGGTTGGAGAAGCGAGTGCAGACCATGAGGTATCGACTGGAGTCTAAATCAGAACACATCACTTCTCTCCTTGGCCAACTGGATGACGTATTGAGGTGGATTTTGAAACAGGAGTCAGATCGTATGGGTTTGAAGGTGGTCCCCTCCCCCAATGTGGGTGGGGTCAAGGCTGCGCTGGAAGATTTAAAGGTGTGTCTAGTTAAGGGTGTTGTGAAAGTGTGTACGTGCGGGTGTTGTGTGTCAAGTCTTGATGTTTTCCTCATTCATGCATTAATGTACGTACATACGTATGTAGTTTCAGGTGGTTGGTGTATATGTTTGTGTATGTACATACGTATGTGCGTACATACATATGTACATGTGTGTTGCATGCATACGTAGGGTTGTGGTATATAGTATGTGCCTTTTCACTTGTTTTGGCCATGAATATGAATATAGATGTCCCGTGTGTGTCTCTACTGCATTTGCTTAATGGCACTCGAGATGTATGTACTTGAGGTTTGCGTTTGATCCACACACTTCTATTTGCAAAGACCGTACTGTGTGAATTTGCTATTTTCTGTTGAGAATGCAGGTACATTTGTGTGTATGCCTAGCTACATAAGTATGTACGTACATATATAGTGTAAAAACAAATTGCAACGCAGTGAAACACAATGTGTGTGGTTTAGTCTGTGGCAAGTGTAACCTACCGTAATCTTGTCTGTGTGTGTGTGTGTGTGTGTGTGTGTGTGTGTGCGTGCGTGCGTGCGTGTCCGTGTGTGTGTGTGTGTGTGTGTGTGTGTGTGTACATATATGTATGTTTGTTTATGTGCAGGTATTGGCCGAAGAGCTTACCAATCGGAGTGATCACAAAGATGAGGTTGTAGCAAAAGCAAACTCAATTCTGCACCAGGTCAGTCTTTGCAGACGTGGCCATGTCTAGTGTAGCATGTGCTTTGTACAGTACCTTAGACTGTGTCTGTGTTGTAGGGGTGCAGTGTCATCATGAACGGTTTCGTCTATGCCAGTTACAAAACGGGCTGAAAGCTTTGCCAACATTACGACCAGAATGCTTTGGTTCTCTTCAGGCAAAGATAGAAGCTAGTCACGTGCATGTGGTATCGTCAGCGGCCAGTACTGTGACTTCTGGCTGCAGTGTATACATTGGTGTGGAAGATGTGTTCACTCACTGGTGGGGGGGAAGGAAAGGAAAGAAAACAAGATCGAAGCTGCGTGTGTTCATTACTCAGTGTCCTTTCCCCTCTGAAACCGTCTGGAGAGAGCTCCTTTCCAGTGTCAGTGGTGAAGGTAGCTGCTGAATTTATTTTTACAAAAGAGTGTCACCTCCTTTGGTGCCGAGGTGGCTGGCCTGACTGACAGTCCCATATTTACATTGTGAAGCTCCTCTTGAACTTGTACCAAAGCTCTTCTGAAACCAGTTATAGATTCTTATCACAAGAATGCCATGACATGTCACAGTTTGCCTTTCTCCTGTTCGTGCCACCTTATTGTCTCCTCCTCTCACTGCCGTACTGTGCTGCAGGTCAGTCCGAGCATGTCCGAGGACATTGCTGCCAAGCAGGACCGCCTTACCTCCTCCTGGAGCACTGTGGGTGGGACCTGTGGACGGAATACCAAGGAGCTTGGGGAGTTCCTTCCACAGGTGAGGAAGGGAGGGGACGTGGATGTTGTGATCTTGTTTGAAGGCGTGTGTGCATGCGTGAGTACAGTCCTGAGGTTTGCTGCTGTGTTTGTGCAGACCTGTGTATGGTATGGTGTAAGATTGAACGGGGGAGGGGAGGGGAGCTTACCACTCCCTATTCTCTCCTCCCATCCCTCCCCTTCTCCTTCCCTTCCTCTTGCCTCTTCTTTACTTCTCCCTCCCTCTTCCATCCCATCCCTCTCCTCTGCTCGTCTTCACTCTATCTCCCTCCCCTTCTCCTTCCCTTCTCCCCCTCTTCTCCCCCCTACCCTCTCCTTCCCTCTCTCCTCCCTTTGCCTTCCCCTACCATCCCCGCTGCTCCACCTTCCCCTGTACTTCCCTTCCCCCCTCCCCTGTCACCTTCCTACAGATGGAGGCACAGTGGGAGCTAGTGAAGAGTTTTGAAGTCTTCCTGTCAGAAGTGGAGAAGTCACTGGAAGACTTGCTACCAGTGGAAGCAGACCTTCCTAAACTAGAGAGACAGAGAACTACAATAGAGGTGAGGGCAGTTTGTGATGGTAGGGAGAAAGAAGTGTGAGAGCAAGTTGATGTTGATTTCAGGGAATCCAGACACAGAGAGGCACACATGTGACATTCACAGTCAATTTATTGTAATCCTGTGTATATAATGGCAAGTGCTCACGCTAACTTTAGAAAGTGCCAGGACATTTTGTCTGGACAATGTTACATTTGTCCAGACACCTGCTGGACATTTTGTCTGGACAATGTTACATTTGTCCAGACACCTGCTGGACATTTTGTCTGGACAATGTTACATTTGTCCAGACACCTGCTGGACATTTTGTCTGGACAATGTTACATTTGTCCAGACACCTGCTGGACATTTTGTCTGGACAATGTTACATTTGTCCAGACACCTGCTGGACATTTTGTCTGGACAATATCGCATTTGACCAGACACCCGCACATTTTGATCAGACTTGCAAACTTCAATGAATTGATCATCAGCAATCAATGTATAGTAATGCTATCACGTACGCCGTTTTAAACTTGCGCTTAATCTTAGTGGTAGAAGCGGCATCCATCGATGACAGTGCTCTCGCAATCGATGCGTACTCGCAAGGCCCGCTAGATTGCGCCTTCTTTTAAAAAAAAGGGTTTCGCATTGGCTGGAGTCTTTCCCGAAACCGAGAACAGACGGCGCACTTCAGTGTCGCCACGCGGTCACGATCGTCAGCTGCTGTCTCGGATTTGAGCCATACGGAGGTGTTCAGCTCTTTGTCGTTCTCCACAACCCACTTCTCTACGGTTTTCTTCTGTACGGAACGTTTTTTGGTCGGCGGGTCACTGCACGGGGGCGTCTAGATCTATAACTGAGCTCTCCTCCGAACTGCGCTTTCTTTGTGCAGACATTTTGCCAGAACGAAAGACTATTGACCAGATACACTATTAGACAATATAACGTTATCGTACCGTTTCGTTTCGGTTTCCTTTCGTTTTGTTTATGCGGAAAGGTCGAATCGTTTAAACGGACGATTCGTTTCGTCTGTTTGTTTAACTGCCTTGTGGCAGAACGGAGGAAAAACGATTGGATAGAAACAAGTATTTCGAGTTAAAAAACTCGTGGGGCTGCCGCCCCAACTCGAACTACTTGCTCAAGCTCTCAATTGCTGGTCAGAGTAGTTGTGCACCAGGACCATGTCATGTCAGTTTATTAGTGCATGCAGTTAAAAATGCATACAAACACACAATACCAGCATTCACACATGCAGTTTGCACAGGATTGGTACACTGTGCAAACATGTTTGTTTGAACGTTAACAAAGTTTAAAAGCTTCACCAACAGAAAGTGCAAACACACATGAGAAAACACGGGTCACAGAAGCATAAATGTACAGTACCATTTTACCGCTTTTGTCCTGTCAGAAGGCCATTCGTTCGAGTGCAACGCAGCGCGCCAGTGCTGAAGACGATTCCAGTGTGTGCCACGTATTCCAGCGCTAGAGACAGCCGGATAACCTTAGCGTAGACGATTCACGGTCTTCGCAAAACTTGTCGTTGCTCCTGTCAATCATCCTCGGCAGCGTGGTGAAGACCACTAGTCTACAAGTCACAGCGAAGACGATGACAACAATATTGTGCGCTCACCGAGTTCAGCGTCGCTCTTGTCCTTCGCCTAAGGCAGTACGCCGTAGAACACAATGCCGTAGGTAAGAACACAACCAACGGCGACCTGGGCGACGTTCGAAGTTCTTTCCGTGTCGTCTCCCCTGTACGACGAACGCTAAGATAATGGCCGCCTATATGAATGTTTTCCCCGCAATACTTCGCCTGTACTTTCTATATAAATTTCAGTGTAACAATACAACCGTAGCTTCTCGTATTATATATATATACCGACATACATATATATATATATATATATATCTTACCGTAACATGAAGCCATACAACAAAATCGCAAAATGAAAACAATATAGGGGCTGCCTGTGGCAGCCCCTAAAAAACGATTGCGCGGTCTACATATACGATTAGGCGCGCCGTATAAAAGTGTAGCTTTGGGGAGGATTCGTTGTTTCTGCCTTTCACAAGCGGCACGAGATGTACAGCAGGTAAAAGAGACAACAACGGGGAGCGCAGAAGTAGCGAGTAGCAGCAGCGGCGCGAAGGAGCAGCTGCAAGAGGGCACGAAAGAGCAGCAACGGCGCGAATCGTTCTTCATCGTTTTATTCAGCGACGAATCGTTTTGCAATCGTTTTATTTAGGGTGAATCGTTTTAGAACCGTCCGTTTCGTCTAAACGGGTGGGGTGTTTCGTACAACGGAAAAGGTCGTTCCGTTTTCGTTTCGTTTCATAAAAACGGTACGATAACGTTATATTGTCTTATACTGTACTTCCGGAAATTGACCGGAAATTGTCCGGTGTCCGAACGTTATTTCGACCACTGTAATGGTATATAATTATGTAACTTTAGGTTCCCATTCATGGTTCTTGGGAATCTTTGACTGTAGTGAATATTTACGACGGCCGTAGATGACAAAATAGCGAGTACGACACCACCTTAGTCGAGACTCAGTCGCTGTACATACGTATGTCGGTAGGTGCAAATTCGTACTTGTTAACTAATGCCACATCTTCATGTGACCATACAAAGATCCTGGACCCGATGCTACTTTACTTTTAAAGATGAGGTTGTATCGCTGTTTTTGATAGACTCATACCATAAAAGTCTTGCTTTGCGTACAGTGCACACACCTGAAATGAACTTGTCGGTCGGAATTTGTCACATGTATTGAAGCGTGCTAGTCTGAAGCTCCCACAATGAGTTTACGTACACTTGAAATAGATTATACTGCAACCATAGAGCATGTACGTTGTACTTATGTATGTAGTTGGTAGTTTAGCACTTTACATGTGCATATGTATTCATTTCTTGAGCTCAGTCCTGTCATGATACGTAAATGGTGTTCTGTATGTTATACTCCACTGTGTGTTAATCCGTGCTGTCTTGTGTAGGAGATACAGGAGAAGTTTTCTGCACATTCGCCTCATGTATCTGTGGTCAGGGAACAGTGGGACCAATTGGTAGTTGCTTACCCAACTGTCAAGGACCCGCCCACTTCATACCACAGTTCCCATTTTGAATCTGGTGAGAATGAAGATGACTTGGATGTGGAAAGTAGAGTTGAATCTATTATGGCAAGATATGAAGAAGTGGAAGGTGCTTTGGCTGAAATGCCAGAAGAAGTAGAGAAGGCAACTGCTGACCTTCAGGCCTTTGTGGACGGAGACTACATCACAGTGTATCGTTGGGTGGAGGAGGGGTTGGAGCGTACGACCAAGGAGGCAGAGTCCAAGCACTGCATTGGGGTGACGCAGAACGTGCTAGATGAGCACATTGTGAGTGTGCATGTGTTGTGCGGTGAGTGGGTTGGTTGCGCTTGCGGACATTTGGTAGCCAGAGGCAATGCTACGAATACGTTTATATAGAGACCAACACTTTGGAGGGCACTAGCACTGCAGTGGAGGCACAATGTGGATTGAGATTGGGTAGAGAAACTTGCTTATACAGTGAAGAATTCACTGATATCAGCAAATATTTTACTAGAGAGTGGGGATTTCTCTAAGAATGTTTCAGAATTTAGCAATGATAAAAGGGATGTACGTAAGTATAGCCTGTTGTTGGTATTTATATCTGATGCATGCCTAGACATGAATAATAACACAACATGTGTATAGACAAATGACTCCATACCTACCTACATAGTCGTGTTGTGTGGTTCATTTCACAGACCCATGGCAAACATTTTGATTAGTCTGTTGTGTGCACTCAGTGAAGTTGCTCAACCAGCAACCAGTATTCAGCGTCAGTCCACTCCTTCGTCGTTCTTCTCTTGAACGCTCAAGAAGCATTCTACATGCCATTTGCTGTTTGTTCTGCTTACGTTTGTAGCAGCTGCGCTGGGAGCTTCCCCCAGACAAGAAACCTTCCACAAACCTTCCTCACTCTCACTCCTCCCCCCTCCCCCACCCCCCTACCCTACCCTTTTGTGCAGGAGTTTGAGAAGGACATAGCAGAGCAGCGTGAGAAGCTCCCCTCACTCCAGGAGGATGCAGAGGAGCTGTGGGAGGAGTACGCCCCGGGGCAGTGGTTGAAGGACAAGATGGCAGCCTTGGAAGACATGTTTGACCAGCTAGACCAGCTGTGTGCCTCAAGGAAGGGCTACCTTGGTAGGTTATGTCATGAGGAAAAGGCGAACACATGCAGACATTCAAATTCTCCCTATGTACGTATGTATGCACTGTATGTAAAGGGAGTTTCTCTGCAGAGCATTACATACATCCCAATTCCAATGTAGTGGGCATACTTACATATGTTAGCAGTGTTTGTGTGAACTGGGGTGGCCATATTAGTGTGTGAGTCACTGATAAGTGTACGTATTAAATTGTCAAGGTATGTATGTATGTATGTCTGGTGTGCATATGTCTGAGAGCTATAGTGCCTGCCAGTATAAATGCCCCCTGGGAGTTTGTAAATTTAAATGCTTATAATTCAAAAATGGCATAGGCTATCACGTTTGGTATGTGTGTCTAGTATGGTATATGGCATGAGAGGGGAAGAGGAGGGGAGGGGTTGAGTGGAGAAGGTGGGGAGCAGGGGGAGGGGGTATATACGCACATGTTCTTTTAATTCATTCACCTGCCTGCACATCCAGAGGACCTCCTGGACAAGTGGAACGAATTTGAAGGCGCGTTCAAGTCCCTCACTGACTGGATCATGGACGAAGCACAGCACTTCTCTAACCTGTGCACCAACAAGAAGGAGTATGGAGTGGTGGAGCACTTGGATGCATGTGATGTGAGGAGGGGTGGGAGGGGAGGGGAGAGAGGGAGAGAGAGGGGAGGGTGGAGGAAGACAAGTGGGTGAGGAGTGTGAGGGTTCAAGGTACTACGTACGTAGTTAGAGGTGTAATGTGGAAGCCATTTTGTTCATTGTGCAATAGACTATTCAATGTGTGTTTGCTAATTTGTTTGTTCCTTGGCAGTAAATGCCAAAACTATGGGACGGATTGACGCCAGATGCTCAGGAATTATAAAGAACGACTCGAAAAGTGTCCTCTATTTGAGATTTCTGTTTTTTTCTTCGCGGCTGACTGCCATTTTTTATCTCCTGGTTCCATTTGCCAACTCTGTTGGCAACATAGATGACATTAGAAGTGCTTTCGTTGAAACATTGACGTCACCGAAATGCCGTCGACGGCGCACCCTAGCAGAGAAGCTTGCCAAAGGCAGGCTTCTCTGCTAGTTTATTACAACTGTAATGTCCTTTTTAGGAGGAGCATGTTTGTCACCCATAGATTTTAAGTGTTACTATGCCTATGTTTAGTATTAAGGCTGACTTGTGTGTATGCATGTCCGACCACTATGTCCAACCACTATGTCCGACCACTAGGTCCTGATGGAGAAGCTCAATGAACACACTGCTGTGCTGGGTAAAGTGGAGGACTTTGCTGCAACGTTGTAGTGTTGCATTACGTAGTGTTCATTCAAGACCTCTGCATAAGCCTCTACCCCATCTCCATATGTGGTGTGTGCCTGTCCACCCCAGGACATGCTGGACATACTGGAAGAGCAGAGGTGCTGCTCCAGGAGGCAGTGTCACATGATGAAGTACCTCGCCGACTCCAGGACATTTGTATATAGTGGACCACTGTTTGGTGGTAGACCGGCCTTGGGCAGATGAGACTATAATGGTGAGTGTGGAAAAGAGGATGGGAGGAGGGAGAGGGGAGGACGGAGTGTAGAAAAGAGAGAGAGTTGGGAGGGAGGAAGGAGGGACAGAGAAAAAAGGGAAGGCAATGAAAGAGGGCAGAAGAGAGCGATACATAAGTGGAGAGAGGATGGAAGGGGATGGGACAGAGAGATGGTGAAAGTGGCTTAAAGAGGGGGAGAGTTGATGAAGTAAGTACGTAGGAGACATTTGGAGGGAAGCATGTAGCTGTACGTGCATTTGTACATGTAGCTGTATGTGCATGTGTACATATAGCTGTACGTGCCTGTGTACATGTAGCTGTGTTGGCATGTGTGCATATAGCTGTATGTGCATTTGTACATGTAGCTGTGTGGGCATGTGTGCATATAGCTGTATGTGCATTTGTACATGTAGCTGTGTGGGCATGTGTGCATATAGCTGTATGTGCATTTGTACATGTAGCTGTGTGGGCATGTGTGCATATAGCTGTACGTCCATTTGTACATGTAGCTGTGTTGGCATGTGTACATATAGCTGTACGTGCATTTGTACATGTAGCTGTGTTGGCATGTGTGCATATAGCTGTATGTGTATGTGTGCATATAGTCGTTTGTCTGTGCACACTTTGTCACTGCCACAAGCAGCAGTTGATGACTGAACATAGTACTCTGAACGCAAAAGTTATTTGTACAAGGCACCTAGTGTATGTACGTATGTGCGCACGCCTGTTTGTGTGCGTTTGTCATGCACTACAAACAGGCACAGCTCTTTCAATAAGAGCCCGCTCCTATGTGGTGTCAAAGCATCTTACTCACTCTTTGGCTTCTGAAGTCACCTCTAACTCACTTTTGGCTTTTGGCTCACTTCCCTCACATGTCTGGTTTTCTGGGAATCCCTGCTGTGCTGTGTACACCTGTAGCTGTCCTGTGTGGGCTAACTGGGCATGTCTCACTAGCTGGCCACCACAACCTTCCTTGGGGCAGAGTGCTTCACTCTCTTGCACTGGTGCTTCAGGCTGTCCTGTTGGAGGTGTGAGGGACATGGAGTTGTGTTGGAGAGCTCTTCTGTTGTGTAATTTGTATAAACATATGAGTGCACTCATGTGTATGTGTCTCACATTGTTCCTCGCCTCTTCTCAGCTACTCCTTGTACTGTCATTGCCTTGTCTCTCTCCTTCCTGCCTGTCCGTGGCTAGCTGTGTGTGCACCTCAACATCCTTCACCTGTGATACTCATTTGTGCTCTCCTCTCCTGTCTTCTTCAGACACTTCTCGAGAAGGCCCTAGTGTTTGGCTCACATTCTGCAGTGCCGCACTCCTCGAGTAAAGAGTCATCTTCAGCGAAGGTTCTCCCATCTGAGGAGCACACAACATGTCACAGTATGTTTGTCATGTGTTGCTGAATGAATGTGTAGTCGGACAGTGTAGTCAAGAAAGGTGTTCGCTCCAAATTGTCTGAGGCAGTGGAGGCATTGGCTGGCGTTGAAGAGCAGCTGTATGTCAGTCTGGATGGCATCTTGGGGAGGAACGTGAAGAGGGTTCAGGATGGTCTGAAGCGTGTGAAGGAGGCAATGGAGACGGAGGACAGGAGCAACACTAAGGATAATTTCTCCACTTGGACAAGAAGAGGAAGTGGTTTAGGTGTGTACTTTGTTGTGTTTGTGTGTGTGTGTGCGTGTGTGTGTGTGTGCAGATGCTTCAGGGTTTCTAGTCCCATTCCCACTTCACACACCGCAATCCCTCACACGACACACACTTAGTACTGGAGCTGTGGAGTACGTCTTACCTACCAACAGGCCTCCTCTGATTAAGTGACAAGGGGCTACAGTGCATCACTTTTACCTAGCACCAAGCAACAAGCCTCTCCTGGGGCTGAGGTGGAAACTGGAGACAATTCGTGGCTGAAGAGTTTGTGCAAGTGCCTCGTGTAGTGGGATAATGTGTTTACCATTAATCCTTGTAATGATAGTTAAATGTTTGTGTTGTTCTAGCCGGGAATGTCATTTGGTTGCGTTTTCTTGTGATAGAGCACACAACTTCAGTTGAGTCAGATGTCTAAGGAGATTGTGGCCGAGTTGGATGTGCCACGCCCACTTAAGCTTGTTGTCATGGTGACAGTGTCCCAAAGCGATGCTGTGGTTCCACTGCCCCTCCCTCTCTGCTCTTAGGTGAGTTTGACTGAGCATGTCTGAGAAGTGCTTCACTATGTGGCCACACCTACTCGTCTACTTAATTCTGGTATAGCTGATTACTGCAATTTTGTGTGCTTGTGTTGCAGTTTACACATCCGTCCTGACCAGTGCATGGAGCGTATCCATGTGTGACTCCACTCCTCTGCCACTGTGTAATGAAGCACTCAGGCATGTTGACCACTGCCAATTGGTGACCTGTATAGAAATGGCATTGGAGTCATTTAATTGACCTACTGAACCTGAAATTAATTAATTTTGGGAATTTGAGGATTTACGTATACACAGTACCCAGTGGGGGGCATTAGTCATGAGTGGCAGCAATCACTGGATGTTACGCACACCTGATCAATTCTATTGGCCTGGTCAGAGGTGGGGTCATGTTCACACACACACACAAACACACACGTACACACACGCGCGCGTACACGTACACACACACACACCCCGTAGCACATACCGCCGTGTGTCGAGCTGGTATAGCAATATGGTGGTGTTTCATGCAGTCGGCTACTCGACTTGGTCCAAATGGACCTTGAGTCAGTGCACTTCAGTGAGCATGTGCATGTCATGTGATGTGTGTTCATGTGGGACTGATCGTGAGCAGCTGTTTATTCACTGCACGTGTGACATTGTAGTGTAATGTAGGACTGTTTGCGTCCCATTGTGTACATCAGTGTATGAAGTGCTGTTGTGTGTGGTTACTGTATCTATAGGTGGTGAGGCAGTGAGGAGGCCTTGCTAGTGCAGATGGGCAGCACTGAAGGGGCTGGCTCCAGCTGTTGCTGATGGTGAGCTCAAGGCGTGTTCACACTGTAATGCGCATCGAATGCGCATTGATCGCGTTCACACTACCTTTTGAAATTCGCGGGCGATGGGCAAGTACGTAACAATGATTGCGCAACTAGGGTTCGAGTAAAGTCGTACGCTGGCGCTGTGGTGTGCTGTTCTGACCTTATTTTGTTGTTCAACTGTGCTCAGCTGCGCCTTAATTATCGAAGGGATAACAGGAGAAGAGGATAGCAGATGATTGAGCGAAGGAAGACGGTTATCGCTTTGCATGCGACGTAATCGCAGGTAAAACGACCAATCCGTCCAACTGACCTTATTTTCGTCTTGGTCTGTTCTGTGCTTCAACACGCTGCAGCCATTGGTACGAACATTGGTTTGGACACGTGCATTTTTGACGCCACTGAGTCACGCAGCTGCTGCGGCCATGATTCACATTACGCAATTATGTAATAATTGCCTACGTGATTACACGCGAAGCCGGATCGCGAGGCGAATGCGCATCGAAACCACCTCCCGAGGTGGTTTCACGGATGCGAATTAGAATGCGCATTGACGCCAATGCGCATCAGAGTGTGAACGCTCGAATCCGCATCGAATGCGCATCGAATCCGCATCGAATGCGCATTACAGGTACTGTGTGAACAGGCCTTCAGAGGTGACAAGTGACACGTGTGCACGGATGTCTTCACTTGTCTGCACGTATGCATGTGCGAGTGTGTGTGTCTGTGTTCATGCACTTGTGTTTGTGTGTGAGTAAAGGTGTGTATGCTGTCCACTGCTATGCACACTTTCTGTTACTGCATGTATGTACATATAGTGTGTATAGTTGTGTGTACATGCAATCTGTTGAGTGCATGCGTGTTATAATAATTATGACTGGTATGTTTGTATTCAGGTGCGTGTGTCTGTGTGTGAGTAGAAGTTTATACATATACAGTGCTGTCTTACTCTCACCCTTGCCCATTGTTCATTGCATCATAAATCTTTTCTATTGTAAACTAATTTACTTATTACATATACAATTGAACAGTAGTAGTTAGCAAACGTAATGATTGTTTTCATAAGACGTTTGTGTGGATGTGCATGTGTACAATTAACAAATAATACTCAACAGTGCATCTCTCACTGTCCCATTTGTATGTGCAGAGTGAATAGAGTAGGACAAAGAGCTCCAACAATGACGAACAGGAAGCTGTTAAAGTAGTTGTGTGCATCTAAACAGCAACAGAGACTCTTCCTCCATTTTCTCAGGTGCAGGTCAAACACCATGTTTCCCATCAAATGAGCACTCCTGAGTAGGCAGCCATGAGCTCCTCCCCATGCATGCAAGAGGGGACGCCTAGTATAAAGGCTGGATAAGTTAAAATTACAATAATTTTAAATTTAGAATATAATTATTATTATTATATAGCATGTTGTATATATACATGCAGGCACACACTCCGTGCACTGACAATTTTATAAACGTCTGCTGTTTCCAGTAATAGAGTAATATAATTATATTATTTGGAATAATTATAATAACATAATGTAGCCAAAATGCAATATTGTACAAATTATAATTACAGTCAAGAAAAGCTATAACAATAACAATAATACTAATGTGCAATTGCAATGAACAAAATAAGTTACAAGTTGACAGGCATACGGCAAATATAACAGGCTATATGCATACAATACAATGAAGGCATGCAGTACAAGACATATGCACTCATGCAGCAGCAGACAAGGATGTTTTGAACATGCAGATGAAATCACACTACAAAACCAGAAAAATAGTAAAACTCTGCTGATCTCATGAAACTGCAAACGTTACACAAACTAGCACAAATCACAGCTGATTGGTCCATTTTGTTGATTACAGAAGCACTGAATTGATTATCCGTCTGATCAAGGAGCAAATTTGGCTATTTCCCTAGAGACAGAGAGAGAGAGAGAGTTAACAAAAAATACATAACCATAGCCACATTGGTGTACTTGTATATAGGCCCGAGAGAGCGAGTCGCTTAATGTTACATTTATCTGCGTATGTGATGCATTGCCAGCTCCCAAACAGCAAAGCGTCGCGTGGTGCAGTCTGTTCACTCTCTCTGTTGGCAAGAGGACACGCAGATGCACGGCCTGCTTGGCACAGATTGCTCACAGACATGGTCGTTTGGGTGCATTAGCCTCGAAGGCTTGAGCTACTGCTTCGGGATGCGTGGTGCATTGCCAGCTCCCAGGCACCAAAGCAACGCATGGTGCAGCCTGTTCGGCCTCACAGGAGGCCAGGGGACACATAGATGCATGACCTAGGTAGCACAGTTTGCACGCAGGCATCGCTGTGTGGATGCACTAGGCCCGAGAGGGCGAATCGCTTAATGTTACATTTATCTGCGTATGTGATGCATTGCCAGCTCCCAAACAGCAAAGCGTCGCGTGGTGCAGTCTGTTCGCTCTCTCTGTTGGCAAGAGGACACGCAGATGCATGGCCTGCTTGGCACAGATTGCACACAGACATGGTCGTTTGGGTGCATTAGTCCCGAAGGCTTGAGCTACTGCTTTGGCGTGCGTGGTGCATTGCCAGCTGCCAGACACCAAAGCAACGCATGGTGCAGCCTGATAGGCCTCACAGGAGGCCAGGGGACACATAGATGCATGACCTAGGTAGCACAGTTTGCACGCAGGCATCGCTGTGTGGATGAACTAGGCCCGAGAGAGCGAATCGCTTAATATTACATATAGCTGTGTATGTGATTCATTGCCAACACCCAAACACCAAAGCGTCGCGTGGTGCAGTCTGTTCACTCTCTCTGTTGGCAAGAGGACACGCAGATGCACGGCCTGCTTGGCACAGATTGCTCACAGACATGGTCGTTTGGGTGCATTAGCCTCGAAGGCTTGAGCTACTGCTTCGGCGTGCGTGGTGCATTGCCAGCTACCAGGCACCAAAGCATCGCATGGTGCAGCCTGATAGGCCTCACAGGATGCCAGGGGACACATAGATGCATGACCTAGGTAGCACAGTTTGCACGCAGGCATCGCTGTGTGGATGCACTAGGCCCGAGAGAGCGAATCGCTTAATGTTACATTTATCTGCGTATGTGATGCATTGCCAGCTCCCAAACAGCAAAGCGTCGCGTGGTGCAGTCTTTTCACTCTCTCTGTTGGCAAGAGGACACGCAGATGCACGGCCTGCTTGGCACAGATTGCTCACAGACATGGTCGTTTGAGTGCATTAGCCTCGAAGGCTTGAGCTACTGCTTCGGCGTGCGTGGTGCATTGCCAGCTACCAGGCACCAAAGCAACGCATGGTGCAGCCTGTTAGGCCTCACAGGAGGCCAGGGGACACATAGATGCATGACCTAGCTAGCACAGTTTGCACGCAGGCATCGCTGTGTGGATGCACTAGGCCCGAGAGAGCGAATCGCTTAATATTACATACAGCTGTGTATGTGATGCATTGCCAACACCCAAACACCAAAGCGTCGCGTGGT